>CM077163.1:192893613-193006010 GCA_039583875.1 Platanthera guangdongensis | reverse complement strand
CAGAGTTGAGAATCCGAATTCGTCGAACCAAGATCGGCGAGCTCCTCTAGAACCTCTGTAGTGACCCAATCATAGACCCGGCCAGGCCCGCTCTCTCATAGGCTCGCCTAGCCGCCAGCCCGCCTCAAAGCAAGGATCGGCGGGCTGCGGTGGCCTGCCCTTGTGCTCACCCAAGGAGGGAGGTTGAGCTGCGGGAGCCAGGTCGCGTCTTCCCAAGCGGGGTGAGTGTCGTGGTGAGCTAACCTCCAGATGCCATTAGGAAATGCCCAGTGGGGCCAGAGGAAAATTACATGGGTGGCCTTGCCAAGGGGGTGTGAATAGCTTGAAGAACATCAGATTTACGTTATTGGCATACCAGCTGGGTTGTACATATCTATTCAGAACAACGGAGGTTGGTTATTTGCAGGTCATCTTCATAAAACAATAAATAGGATCCAAGGGGCACCTCAGAAAGCATGCTTACTGGTGATCAGATCTTCTTACGCTTTTGAGGTAGACTTAACACGACCTTTGTCTAAGGAGGGGAAGCGCTCTAAGATCTTCCGGGTGTGTGGTGGGACCTCCACGCCGAGCCCTTGGGTCAGTCCCTGTTGGGTACATTGGTCAAATGTACCTGATTTGAAGAAGCCTCACCTAACTCAATGATATACATCAGAATGTATTTGATGTTTGTTTGAGTTACTTGTGCAGGTTAGATATACACTGGACTGAAGCTGAAAATTTCTAAGTCCATGTGTCGACACCCAGAGGCAAAGTGTCGACACTTGAGAAAGCTTGTGTCGACACCCAGACATGCAGTGTCGACACTTGGAGTCATTGTGTCGACACCTGGGAAGAAGAGTTCGACACCAGTCAGAAAGTGTCGACACTTGGAGCTGTGTCGACACTCAGTGTAGAAGAATGCAGAAAAGCTGTGTCGACACTTAGCAGAAGTGTCGACACCCTGAAGAGCTGTGTCTACACCAGAAAGTGTCGACACTTGAAGTAAGTGTCGACACTCAGCAAAAGTCTACAGATTCTAAGTACAAGTGTCGACACTCAACACAATGTGTCGACACTATGCAGAAGACTCAGCACTGGAAGTAAGTGTCGACACTCAACACAATGTGTCGACACTTAGCTAAAGACTCAGTATTTGAAGAATGTGTCGACACTCAGCACAATGTGTCGACACACAACCAGAAGAGTCAACACTTGAAGAAAGTGTCGACACTCAGCACAATGTGTCGACACTTAGTTGAAGACTCTACACTTGAAGAAAGTGTCGACACAAGGAGCTGTGTCGACACTTAGCAAAGAACAGAAAAGTTTACAAAATATTCTAAGTACAAGTGTCGACACTAAGGGAATGTGTCGACACTCAGCTGAAGAATCAAATGAAGACTTGTGTCGACACCAAGAAGCAGTGTCGACACTTGACAGTTTCAACACATGAAGATGTGTCGACACAAAGGAGATGTGTCGACACTTAGAAGAATACAGTTAAAGAATGAAGTACAAGTACTTGTGTCGACACTCAATTTCAGTGTCGACACATGCAGAAGAAACTGTGTCGAGACATACAAGGAATTGTGTCGACACCTTGTAGACTTGTGTCGACACTTACACAACATGTGTCGACACTTGGTCTATAAGTGTCGACACTTAAGAACAGAAAGTCTCGACACTATCTGACAGTTAGAGAGATTTCAAGAAGTGACTGGTTGACATGACAGCTGCCAATCCAGCCGGTCTACAACAACTGTCAGAGAAGTCAAAAGTCTGTTATAAACCGGATCAGCCGGTTACCATGAAGGAAGCCTATAAATAGGCACCCACAGTTTACAGATGAAAATAAGTGAAGTGGTTAAGAAGTTCACAATCATTACATGGTGTGATAATAATTGAAGTAGTTGATCAGTCTAAATCAAGAAGTGATACACAGAGGATCAACACAAGAAGATCAGGCAGTCCAACTGCAGATCTAAGTAGTTGGAGAGAGAGAGCTCCAACCAAGGATTCAGTCTTTGGAACTAAGGCTGAGAAGAAGAATTCAGAGTCATCTGGATTTCAAGAAGCAGAGATCAAGGATCAACTGCAGAAGATTCAGACTAATTCAGTTCTACTCAAGAAGCTTTGAAGAAAGCTAAGTCAGTTTGGATCAAGCTGAGTTCTTCCAAGAACTCTTCAAGAAACTCTCAACTCCTCTCTTCCTTTCTGAGTTGTAGAGTTAGCATTTGTAATTTCTATTTTAAACTTGTAAGATCCATTGGATCTGAGTGATTGTAAGCCTATTTTATAAAGGCTGAGGGTAGGGCTTGGTGCCTGAGTGTAGGAGTTGAAGAACTCTGAGTGTAGGCCTTAATTGGCTGAGTGTAGGCCTGGGTGGCTGAGTGTAGGCCTTTTGGCTGAGTGTAAGGCTTTGGGCCTGAGGTAGGAACCTTGTTGGGTTCTGAGCTAGTGGAGAAGTTTGGCCGAATCTAGTACACTGCTAGATAGGCGAAGGGGGAAAGTGGATGTACCCAAAGATTGGGGAACCACTATAAAATCTTGTGTATTCTGTGCTGTGATTGTACTGTGTTGAGAATTGCTGTGTGCTGTGATTACTTATTCAGAAATCTGTGTTATAAACTGTTGACTGCCAACAAAGAATTTAAAAAGGATTAGGTCACCTATTCACCCCCCCCCCCCCCTCTAGGTGTTTAGGTACCATATCTTTCAAGTGGTATCAGAGCCAGGTTCCTCAAAATCAGGACTAACTGTCTGAGGAGATCCAGTTTGGCAGATTCAGTATAAGTCAGGAAACAGGAAACAGTTTCAAGAAAATCAAGAACATGGGTTCTTCAGAGAATCATAAGGAGTTGGGTTCAATGAAACTACCTATATGCAGAAAAGAGATCTTTGGGATCTGGAAAGAGAGGGTTAGGCTTTTTATGGAAGCCTCTGACCCTAGGATATACATCACAGTCAAAGAAGGGCCATATGTGCCCATGAAGATTTCAGTATTGGATGCAAATCAGAGGACTCCAAAGGATTTCTCTGAAATGACCAAGGATGAGATTGTCCTAGCAACCATGGACAAAAGAGCACAGAATATAATAGTTAGTGCAATTGATGATGCCACCTTCCAGAACCTTATTCACTGTAAAACTGCAAAAGAAATGTGGGACACCCTCATTGTCTATATGGAAGGTTCTGAAGAAGTAAGGCAAGATAGGAAGTCCTTGCTTAATCAAGAATATGAGAGCTTTAGGCAAGGAAGAGGAGATAGCATCACTGAATGCTACAAGAAATTTTATAGAATTGTAAATGAACTCAT
The DNA here is from genome assembly GCA_039583875.1 of Platanthera guangdongensis. Taxonomy (NCBI): domain Eukaryota; kingdom Viridiplantae; phylum Streptophyta; class Magnoliopsida; order Asparagales; family Orchidaceae; genus Platanthera; species Platanthera guangdongensis. Next base: position 193,002,712 of record CM077163.1, on the reverse strand, counting down.
GTCATATGGAAGAGAGTTCACAAACTATGAGTTGAATGATAAATTCTTAAGGTCCCTCACCAAAGACTGGGACACCAAGATCTGTGCCATCAGAGAAATGGCAAAGTTGGGAGAAATTCCTCCTCCCACACTTTTTGGCAAGTTGTTATCTTATGAGATGCAATTGTCAGTGAGAAAAGAAGAAGAAAAGTCAACAAGGACTGAATACAGAGAAAAGACTGTTGCCTTTAAGTCAGATGTACCCAGAAAGAGCAGGACCAAGTCATCAACTCCTCCTCCTGAGGTAGTTGAATCAGAATCTGAAGAGTCAGAAAGTACAAAATCTACAAGCAGTGAAAGTGATGAAGACTTTGCTGCATTCACCAGACATTTTCAGAAGTTCCTTAAGAAGAAACAGTGGAGGTCTAGACCTTCATCTTCCAAAGGGAAAGAGGTTCAGTATCAGGAAAAGAAGCCTTCAAAGAAGGACAAGAAAAGGACCAAGACTAGTAAGGCAACTGGATCCAAGATAATTTGTTACTGCTGCAATAGACAGGGCCATGTTATTGCAGACTGTCCTGAAAGAAGGAAAGAATCCAGTGACAAAAAGAAAACACACTTCAAAGGAAAGAAGGAGAAGTCCTTTGTTGCAAAGAATGAGAAGACTCTTTCAGATATGTCTTCTTCAGACACTGAGACAGATGCTGAAGCCTATATTGGGCTATTTGCTGAAGAAGAAGAAGAGTTTATGCAGATCATGGAATCTATCTATGAGCAAGAAGACTGTCAAAGCCAAGGACTGATGGCTTTGACTGAAAGTACCAAAAACCTGGAGCAGCCAGGACCCAGTCAGGTACAAGGTTTAACTCAAAGTTCTGATTTCAGTTCAGAGTCAGATTATTCTTCATCAAGTGATGAGAATATATCTGAGTCTGAGGGAGATATTCATCAACTCCTAGATGAATATCAAGTACTATTGCAAGCCTATAAGAAAAGCAAGACCCTAGCCAAAAATTTGGCCAAGGAAATTGCTGATCTCAAGGCAGCTGCAATAGATTATGAGAAGAATTATGATCAAAAACTGAATGAAGTGGCCAGGCTGAAACACATTACTGTGATTCAGATGGGTACTATTATATTTAAGAATGATCAAATTAAGAAACTGGAGATTAATCTTCAGAAGGAGAAAGAGCTAGTAGCTAGGTATTCAAAACCTAAATCAGTGCTACCCTTGATTGATGATTTTGTTCATCATAAAGGAAAGACTGGACTGGGTTTTGTTAATCCAGCTAGGACTGTTCAGGATCAGTCCAAGTCCAAGGGCAAAGCCCCAACATTCAACAAGACTGCTGTAGTTAAGACAGCTAAGTCAGAACCTAAGCAAAGGTACAACAAATTTGAATGTTGGTGCTGTGGCAAGGTTGGCCACTTTGCTTTGGATTGTTGGCACAATGCCAGTGCCAAGTTGAGTAGCAAGTTACCTGTTGGAAAGACAGCAGGTAGCTATGTCAATTTGCAAACTAACAATCACCAAGGACCCAAGTTTACTTTGGGTTCTAAGGTTCATTAATTTGTTTTGCAGGAGAATCCAAGTGGCCATACCCCTACATGGTACTTGGATAGTGGATGTTCCAGACACATGACTGGAACTAGGGGACTACTGAAGGACTACATCCCAATCAAAAATGGTCCAAAGGTGACCTTTGGTGGTTCTGAAAAAGGAATCATCAAAGGGTTTGGTAACATTTCTTCTAACCTTGTTACCATTACTCAAGTGGCTTATGTTAAAGGTTTGAAACATAACCTCATTAGTATAAGTCAATTAAGTGATGTAGGGTATGACATCTCATTTGTTAAAAATGGTTGTCATATCAAGAGGTCAAGTGATCAAAAGATCATTTTGACAGGTTATAGGAAGAGAAATGTCTATTGTTTAGACATTATGGTTGAGAACAATAGTTCTCCAGTTTGTCTTGTAGCTGATGAGACAGTCTCTCAATGTGTCAAGTGGCACAAGAGGCTTGCTCATCTTAATTACAAGACTATTGGCAAACTCTTTAGTAAAGAGTTAGTGAGGAATGGTCCTCAAGTTAAGTGTGTCAAAGATGGCATTTGCTCAGCTTGTCAAAAGGGCAAGCAGACTAAATCCACCTTTAGAAGCATTGACAACAAGGATGCTGTGAGGTGTTTATACCTCTTGCATATGGATCTATTTGGTCCAATGCCAGTTCACAGCTTAGGTAGGAAGGTCTACACCTTTGTAGTTGTTGATGACTACTCAAGGTTTTCCTGGGTGTTCTTCTTAAAGCAGAAATCTGAAACACCTAGTGTCTTCCACAGTTTTGTTAAGCAAATTCAGAATGAATTGAACTGTACAGTGGTCAAAATTAGAAGTGACCATGGTACAGAGTTTCAATCTGAAAGCATGACAAAATTATGTGAAGACTATGGGATATTTCAAGAATTCTCTTCACCTAGAACACCTCAGCAAAATGGCATTGCTGAAAGGAAAAATAGAACCTTGATAGAGGCTGGTAGAACCCTATTAAGTGATTCATCACTGCCAGAATATTTCTGGGCTGAAGCAGTAAACACTGCATGCCATGTGATAAATAGGGCTACCATCACTAAAAGGTTAAACAAGACCCCCTATGAAGTAGTGAAAGGCAGGAAACCAAATCTATCCTATTTCAGGATTTTTGGTTGTAAATGCTTCATACTTAACAATGGGAAGTCTTACTTAACTAAGTTTGCTGCCAAATCCCAAGAGGGAGTGTTTGTTGGGTACAGCAGTAATAGTAAGGCTTATAGAGTCTACAACTTGACTACACAAGTTGTAGAGGAATCTGTGCATGTAGTTTTTGATGAGTCACAACTAATTAACAATGAGTTGTCTAGTAGTGTGTGCAGCCCCTCAGGTCTTATTAAGAAGATGGACAAGCTAACCATAGGAAGATGTACCTGCTGCAAGACAGCAAGTAGAAGAAGATGGCTTATGTCCAGGGGGAGAACTACATGTACCAGGAGCTGAAGAAGTACAAGGAACTCAGCATGATGAAGATGCTGAAGAAGTACAACCAGAAGTAAGGATGCCTCCAGCCAACAGGCATCTAAGAGATCATCCAGTAGGAGCTGATCATTGGAGATCCAAGACAAGGTGTTCAGACAAGGAGCAGAAATCAGAATGCTGTAGTATATTCAAGTTTTCTGTCTCAAATAGAACCAAAGAAATTTGAAGAAGCAATACAAGATCCACAGTGGACTGAAGCTATGCAGGAAGAGCTAAACCAGTTCAAGAGGTGCAAGGTTTGGGACTTAGTTCCTAAGCCTAAAGATCACAATGTGATAGGAACAAAGTGGATCTACAGAAACAAGTTAGATGAACAAGGAGTCATCATTAAGAATAAGGCAAGACTGGTTGCAAAAGGATATAGGCAAGAAGAAGGTATTGATTTTGATCAAACCTTTGCTCCAGTAGCCAGACTGGAAGCCATCAGGATGTTCTTGGCCTATGCAACCTACCAAGGATTCAAAGTATACCAAATGGATGTGAAGTCAGCATTCCTTAATGGTAATTTAAAAGAAGAAGTATATGTGGAGCAGCCTTCAGGTTTTGTTGATCCTACTCTTCCACATTATGTCTATAGACTTAGGAAAGCATTGTATGGGTTAAAGCAAGCTCCTAGAGCTTGGTATGAAACCCTATCTAGTTTCCTCATTGAGAACAAGTTCACAAGGGGGAAAATAGATAAGACTCTATTCCTTAGGGAATCTAGAGGCAAAGTAATACTTGTCCAAATATATGTAGATGACATTATATTTGGGTCTACTGAAAGTAGCCTTTGCAAAAAGTTTGCAAAGCTTATGCAAAGTCAATTTGAAATGAGTAGTATGGGAGAACTGAAGTTTTTCTTGGGTCTCCAAGTTAAACAGACTGAAAGTGGCTTGTCCATATGTCAGTCAAAGTTCACCCTAGAACTCATAAGGAAATATGGTATGGATTCCTCCAGTACCATGAAGACTCCTATGGGGTCAAGTATGTCTCTAAGCAAGGATGATGCAGGGAAACCTGTGGATGAAACCTTGTATAGAGGGATAGTTGGCTCCCTACTATACTTGACTGCAAGTAGGCCTGACATTATGTATGCTACATGTGTTTGTGCCAGGTATCAAGCCTGCCCCAAAGAATCTCACTTGACTGCAGTCAAGAGAATCTTGAGATATCTAAAGGGCACACCTTATCTAGGCCTCTGGTACCCTAGGAATGGAGATTTTGATCTAACAGGCTATTCAGATGCAGACTTTGCAGGATGCAAAGAAGATAGAAAAAGCACAACTGGATCCTGTCAATTCCTAGGTGGAAGACTCATTTCATGGAGTAGTAAGAAGCAAACCAGTGTGGCCATCTCCACAGCTGAGTCAGAATATGTAGCTGCAGGAAGTTGCTGTGCTCAACTTCTGTGGATTCAACATCAGCTAGAAGACTATGGATGTCAGGTAAGTAGAACTCCACTTTATTGTGATTCTACAAGTGCTATTTCCATAGCTAATAACCCTGTATCACATAGTAGAACTAAACATATTGAGATAAAATATCACTTTCTTAGGGAGCATGTAGAAAGAAATGATATTGCACTTGAATATGTTAAAACAGATAATCAGATAGCTGATATGTTTACTAAGCCCTTAGAAGAAGCTAAGTTTAATAGGTTCAAAATTGAACTAGGTATGATAAACTTAGACTAAGTATACAGAACAAAAATTGGCTAAGTAAAAAGGTGTCGACACATAGACAAGTCTATGTCGACACAGAATAGTAAGTGTCGACACTTCAGGAAAATGGTGTCGACACATCTAGGAAGTTAGTGTCGACACTTCAGAATGTTAGTGTCGACACATGTCGAGTAGGTGTCGACACATCCAATAAAGTGTCGACACTTAAGTTTTACTCAGAATTTTTCTAAGTAAAGTCTCGACACATGTCGAGTATAGTGGTGTCGACACTTAACCAAGTGTCGACACATAAAATCTGTTGACTAAATTTGTGTCGACACATGAGTGTCGAGACATTATAAGTCAGTGTCGACACTTATTGACAGTGTCGACACATCATTAGAAATTCATCCCGCCTGTTCGTCTTCAAACAAGAAAGGTATAAATAGGGTTCTGTCTTTGATTGTCGACACGCTTTCAAAGTTTCGAGACCTAAACTCTTGTGTCGACATTTCTCTCATCTCAAGACTAATTCTCAAAACCCTAATGGCTCCCAAGCTGGAAGAGAACGTAAACGAAGGCTATGAGCTTGTGCGAGGCGCATTTGACGACAGCGACCAAGAAATCAAATCAGTGCTAACCCTAATTGTCAATTCAGGATTGGAGTTCTTGGTTTCAGAACCAACGAAAATATGGAAGAAGGAAGTCATTGAATTCCTTTCTGGAGCGTCTGTAGATGACTCTGGATTCAGGATTAAGTCAAGGGTGCATGGCACCAAGGTCAAGATTTCACCCAAGTCACTTTGAGAAAGGTACTTCAGCTACCTAAAATTCAAGAAGAAGAGGAAGTAACTGCTTCTAAGACCAGGGAAGCTCTTACTTGGTGTGGACTGGATCCAAAGATGAAGGTGGGATCAGTCTTTAACAGGAAAGGTATGAATAATCAAGGCAAGTTCTTGTCTGAAGTAGTGGGCAAGGTAATACTGAGCAAGCCAGGAGGACATGACAAGGGTGTCTGCCTCCATGTTTGAAGTCATGACCAGAATCATCTTCAATCTGAAAACAGACTGGTCAATGGTGGTTTATGAGAAAGTAAAAGAAAGCCTGAAGAAGCCCAATCTGGGCAGGATACTAAGTCTCTACCTGGCTGGATCAATTCCAGAGGTAATGAGCACTGCTGCAGGATCTAAGATCAATCATATGAGGAGAATGGACTCCAGGATATTCTCTAGATGGGAAAGGGTGCTGGTGTCAAAGGAATTGGCCACCCCTGAAAAGCAAGCTTCTAAGAAAGACTCTCCTCCCAGGAAGAAGAGGAAGACTGCTGCTGTGCCTCAAGAGTCCTCTAGCAGCTCAGGCAGTGAAGAACATGTGGTCTTCACTCCTGAAAGTCCAGTTGATGTGGCTGCAGAGAAGACACCTGCTCCTCAGGAGGCAGCTGACATCCAGGGGGAGCTTCCAGGTGTAGCAGAACCATCTACACTGGAGAGTGAGCAAGCCACCCTCCTCATTCAAGAGGTACTTGTTGACCTTAATACTTTGGATTTTTCTATAATAAATTCTGATTTGTCTGATGACCATCAGCAAAATCAGCCAGCAACTCAAGAACCAGATGTTGTTCACCAAGACACATCTGTTATAGCTGATGAAACCAGAACATCTCCTGCCCAGTCTCCAGCAGAATATACAATGGAAGATCTCTTTTTGAACTTAGATCAAGAAGATTTTGATATGGACAAAGAATGCTGCTGATGCAGTAAAGGATGCTGCTGCTGAGGGGGAGAACTTTGGATATTCAAGAAGAGCCTATAAGGCTAGATACTGAGAAGGCACAAGATGTGCATACTGAAAAACAATCCAGCCCTAAGGATAGGGTGGATATAGCCAGTACATCAGACTCTGAAGATGATGAAGCTGAGCAAGCTCAGAAAAAGAAGTTCTTTGTTTTCAAAAGAAGAAGCCAGAGCTATAAGAAGGCTCTCCAAACAGTTGCTCAACATTCCTTAGTTCAACAAGCTCCATCCACTGATTACAGTGCTCTACTGCTTGCCATGCAAATCAAGATGGATGAACAAAGGAAAGCTTTAGAAACTTATGTTGATGAAGGGCAAAGGCACTACAATCTGATCTGGGACAGGAAATCAAGTCAATAAGGTTTGAAATGAACCTTAATAAAAAGAGATGACTGATTGTTTTACAAAGGGTGCTCATGCAGTAGGTTTATCTGGCTAAACCATCAAGAGAAAATAAAGACTCAAGTTGATGATATAGCACTAAAACAAGGCTATGTGCTGGAGAATCAATTGAGGATGAATGATAATTTGACTGCATCTCACAATGCAATAGTCACTGAACTCAAGAAAAGTCTGATGAACCTTCAACCTTCCACTGCTGCTGCCAAAGGCTGATTTTGATAAGATATTTCAAGCAGAGATTGCTGCTGTACAGACTGCAATCAAAGACTCACAGAAGGTCATTTCAGAACAGCTTACAAAGCTTAGACCTTTCTTTAAAGAGGGCATAAGGTATTTGGATAGCCAAATCAGATTCCAGAAAGATGATGTGAGAGATCATGTGGCCCAAGAAGTCATAAAGGGGGAGAGAGTGTTAGTCAAGGCCAGTTCTGAGCATGCAAAATGGATTTCAAATTCTATCAGGGCTACACTTGGATATCCTCCCCTGTGTGATGACAATGAAGTGGCTGAATCTGGCATTCAAGGCACATATCTTGGAGGTGAGCAACAAGCAGTGGCTGATGTAATCTATCCACCTCCAGACTTTGAAATGATTCATGCAGATATTAGCACAATGTATAGTCCACCTGCTGGCAGGCCTAATATTATTCTGGAAAAGGTTGTTCAACCTATCACAGCTGCAATGCAAGAGGCTTTGGACAAGGAAGAAGAAACTAGGCTGTCCAAGAAGAAGTTTAGGGAAATTGCTGAGCAAAAGCCAGATTTTGAACAATGGAGCCCTACTTCTAGGAACATAATTCTCACAGCCTGGAAAGCTGCCAAGGACAATGCCCATGAGAGGAACAAGTGGTTCTCAGAGGCTGAATGGAGAAAGCATGAGAGTAGGCAGGAAGCAATTGTCCAATTTAGAAGGAAGGCTAAGTTAGGAAAGCTACCTCCAACAGCTGTGGAGCCTAGCAAGTACTTTCCTAAGCCCTATCATTATTTTGAAAGACAAAAGATCAAGGCTGAAGAACAGAAGAAGAAGGACTCTAAAGGGAAGAAGACTGCTGAAGCTGAGCCTGCTGCTGCTGCTGCTGTGATAAGCTCAAGTTAAAGCTGGAAAAGGCATTGTTATTAAAAAACCTGATCAGCACTAGATTAGGAATTAACTTGATGCTTGTTGTAATCTGTTGAGTGAAAAACATTGTAATACTTCATTGAAAATGTATAAGGAACATTATTGGAACAGTATATGATAAATATAGTATGAATGTTCTGAAATATGTGTGTTTCTTAATTGTTCTGCAATATTTAATAAGTATACATGTGTGCTTTATTACATGTTCAAGTTTACCCTGTTGTCATTTATATGTTTTACATCATTTTGTAATTTTTAATTATGAGTGGTGTATATCATTGACTAAGGGTTATGACTTCTCCAAATAGGGGGAGATTGTTGGGTACATTGGTCAAATGTACCTGATTTGAAGAAGCCTCACCTAACTCAATGATATACATCAGAATGTATTTGATGTTTGTTTGAGTTACTTGTGCAGGTTAGATATACACTGGACTGAAGCTGAAAATTTCTAAGTCCATGTGTCGACACCCAGAGGCAAAGTGTCGACACTTGAGAAAGCTTGTGTCGACACCCAGACATGCAGTGTCGACACTTGGAGTCATTGTGTCGACACCTGGGAAGAAGAGTTGACACCAGTCAGAAAGTGTCGACACTTGGAGCTGTGTCGACACTCAGTGTAGAAGAATGCAGAAAAGCTGTGTCGACACTTAGCAGAAGTGTCGACACCCTGAAGAGCTGTGTCTACACCAGAAAGTGTCGACACTTGAAGTAAGTGTCGACACTCAGCAAAAGTCTACAGATTCTAAGTACAAGTGTCGACACTCAACACAATGTGTCGACACTATGCAGAAGACTCAGCACTGGAAGTAAGTGTCGACACTCAACACAATGTGTCGACACTTAGCTAAAGACTCAGTATTTGAAGAATGTGTCGACACTCAGCACAATGTGTCGACACACAACCAGAAGAGTCAACACTTGAAGAAAGTGTCGACACTCAGCACAATGTGTCGACACTTAGTTGAAGACTCTACACTTGAAGAAAGTGTCGACACAAGGAGCTGTGTCGACACTTAGCAGAGAACAGAAAAGTTTACAAAATATTCTAAGTACAAGTGTCGACACTAAGGGAATGTGTCGACACTCAGCTGAAGGATCAAATTTGAAGACTTGTGTCGACACCAAGAAGCTGTGTCGACACTTGACAGTTTCAACACATGAAGATGTGTCGACACAAAGGAGATGTGTCGACACTTAGAAGAATACAGTTAAAGGATGAAGTACAAGTACTTGTGTCGACACTCAATTTCAGTGTCGACACATGCAGAAGAAACTGTGTCGAGACATACAAGGAATTGTGTCGACACCTTGTAGACTTGTGTCGACACTTACACAACATGTGTCGACACTTGGTCTATAAGTGTCGACACTTAAGAACAGAAAGTCTCGACACTATCTGACAGTTAGTGAGATTTCAAGAAGTGACTGGTTGACATGACAGCTGCCAATCCAGCCGGTCTACAGCAACTGTCAGAGAAGTCAAAAGTCTGTTATAAACCGGATCAGCCGGTTACCATAAAGGAAGCCTATAAATAGGCACCCACAGTTTACAGAATAATAAGTTAAGTGGTTAAGAAGTTCACAATCATTACATGGTGTGATAATAATTGAAGTAGTTGATCAGTCTAAATCAAGAAGTGATACACAGAGGATCAACACAAGAAGATCAGGCAGTCCAACTGCAGATCTAAGTAGTTGGAGAGAGAGAGCTCCAACCAAGGATACAGTCTTTGGAACTAAGGCTGAGAAGAACAATTCAGAGTCATCTGGATTTCAAGAAGCAGAGATCAAGGATCAACTGCAGAAGATTCAGACTAATTCAGTTCTACTCAAGAAGCTTTGAAGAAAGCTAAGTCAGTTTGGATCAAGCTGAGTTCTTCCAAGAACTCTTCAAGAAACTCTCAACTCCTCTCATCCTTTCTGAGTTGTAGAGTTAGCATTTGTAATTTCTATTTTAAACTTGTAAGATCCATTGGATCTGAGTGATTGTAAGCCTATTTTATAAAGGCTGAGGGTAGGGCTTGGTGCCTGAGTGTAGGAGTTGAAGAACTCTGAGTGTAGGCCTTTAATTGGCTGAGTGTAGGCCTGGGTGGCTGAGTGTAGGCCTTTTGGCTGAGTGTAAGGCTTTGGGCCTGAGGTAGGAACCTTGTTGGGTTCTGAGCTAGTGGAGAAGTTTGGCCGAATCTAGTACACTGCTAGATAGGCGAAGGGGGAAAGTGGATGTACCCAAAGATTGGGGAACCACTATAAAATCTTGTGTATTCTGTGCTGTGATTGTACTGTGTTGAGAATTGCTGTGTGCTGTGATTACTTATTCAGAAATCTGTGTTATAAACTGTTGACTGCCAACAAAGAATTTAGAAAAGGATTAGGTCACCTATTCACCCCCCCCCCCCTCTAGGTGTTTAGGTACCATATCTTTCAGTCCCCATTTCTCTTACTATTTGGCTTGCAGGAGAGAAGTAGGTGCATGATCACCCCTTCCCTAAGGGTGAACTCCACAAGAGACCGAGCTTTTAGTTTCAACACCCAGGTCAAATGCCGCTTCAAGGCTTGGTATGCCTCCTTGCACTCCTTGGACCACTCGAACTTCTAACCCCCCCCCCCCCCCCCCGCCCGCAACACTTTGAAGAACGGGGAGCACTTCTCTCCCACCCGAAAGAGGAACCTGCTCAGCCCGGCCAAATTTCCTATCAGCCTTTAGACCTCCTTGGCATTTCGAGGTGACCCCAACTCCATGATCGACTTGACCTTGTCAGGGTTAGGTTCCACCCCTGTAGAAGTACGGAAATGGCCTAGAAACTTCCCTCTGCTTGCCCCGAATACACACTTCAAGGGGTTTAGCCTTATATTATACTTCTGCAGGGTTCCGAAGGTCTCCTCTAGATCCCGAAGATGAGAGTTCACCTCGTAGATTTTGACCATAAGATCATATACGTACACCTCCAGATTCCTCCCCTTTTGCTCTTGGAAGACCTGGTCCGTCAACTTTTGATATGTTGCCCCCACATTCTTTAACCCAAAGGACATCGTCCTGTAGCAGTAGCACCTGTCCGCAGTGATGAAGGAAATATCTTTTATGTCGGGCGAGTGCATTCTGATTTGATGATAACCTGAAAAAGTTTTTAAAAAACTCATCACAGAAAAACCGATTGCTGAGTCAACCAGTGCATCGATCCGAGGAAAGGGATAACAATCCTTAGGACATGATTTATTTAATAAAGAAAAATCAACACTCATCCTCGACCGGCCGTCTCTTTTTTAACCATTATAACATTGGAGACCCAGTCGGGGTATTGGATTTCGGATACGAACCCGGCCTTGAGGAGCTTGGCCACCTCCTCCTTAATGGGCTTGGCCAACTTGTCTGTTGTGGACCTCTTTTTCTATTGGATGGGGTGGGCTTCTGGATCCAGGTTGAGGTGTTGGCAGACAACATTTGCATCGATCCCTGACATGTCTGTTCTGCTACATGCGAAGATGTCGACATTCTTCTAGATGCACTCCAGCATCCTGCCATGGTCCTCCGGGCTCAACCCCCCCCCCCCCCCCCCACTGATCTGCACCTTATATACCCTGTCTCCCTATGTGAGAACATCCATCTCCACCACCTCCTCGGATATCTCCAGCCGCGACTACTCTTCCCACTCTCCAACTGCTCTCTCACTTGGTACTGAGACCTCATCCTCAGCTTCCTCTATGACCATTATTTCGGCTTGCTGCTTCAGGACTCCTTCTGCCACCTCAACCTAGGTGCGGACCCCTTCCACCATTTCCATATCCTCCACCCCTCCTTCAGCCTCCTGCCTAGACAGCTCCTCCATCCTCCTCTCCATCTCCTCGGCTCCTCCCTGCTAAGAGATGGAGTTCACCGCGGTGACATAGCACTCCCTTGCCATCATGGGGTCTCCCTGGACCCTGAACTGGATTCCATCTGCATTGAACTTCAAGCACTGATGGAAAGATCAGGGCATGCAGCGGAAGGCACTGATGAGGGGCCGTCCGAAGATAACATTGTAGTTGTTGGGTGCGTCCACGATGACTAACCTACAGTTTCTAAACTGCCCCCCCCCCCCCAGGTAACATGGAGTCCTACTCCTCCTTCCACCACCTTCCTCTCTCCCTTAAGAACCTAAAGAGACGTCCATCCGAGGCCAGCATCCTCCTGGCCTCCACCTTCATCGCATCAAATACCTTCTTGAAGATGACGTTGACTGAACTCCTTTTATCGATGAGGGTCCGGGAGACAGTAAAATTCTCGACTGCGATCTGGATGACCAATGCGTCGCAAAAAGGATCCTAATGATCTGAAATGTCCTTCCTGGATAAGCTGATCTTCTCCTCCCGTGGTAGGGCCAAAGATGTGTAGGCAACGCTCTGACAATACATAGTGTGGAAACTTGCCTTTCGAGCGGCATCGACTCTCACACCCTGTGGACCACTCTAATCCATCCTCGGTTGCCAACATTAACCCTATCCTCGCACCATTCCTCCTCTCCCCTAGGCAGAACTTCTTCAATCTACACCTCCTGGCTGTCTTGTTGCATCTACTACTCCCTGGTTCCCCTCAACTCTAAGAACTCTGGGCACGTGGCCGTAGCATGGCCCTCCTCCTAATAGAAGTCGCAATAGGGCAACTCCACCCTGACTCCCTATCTCCTCCTCTGCTAGGCTCTCCTCCTCCCCAAGCCTATCGCCATAGCCTGATATTGATCGGGGAGAGAAGGCTTCTAGCCTTTACTCCAGCCTGAATGGTTTAACTGACCCAAACCCCTATGACGGTTGTCTCCTCCATGGAAACCTCTCCTCGGCCCTTGGTCTTATCGCTCTGGCTGCCTCCAGCCTTGCCGATTGTTTGGCTCCTGGTGGCGCCACCTCGGCTGCTGTTGTTGCTCCCTCTGCCTGGGCTTGACCCTCCGCACCTGTAAGACCCCCCTTTTTTTTTTCTTTTTCGACACCGGGGTCTTAGGCCCAGAACCGCCGTTTTGCGGTGACTCCTTCACGCCCTGAAGGGTCATCACCACAAAGCGCCGATTCTGCCGGCCAATTCGATCACAGAAAAGTAGCATAATAAAGTAAAATGGAAACTATCTGTCCACAGAGAATCACATGACATAATAAATATAACTCCACGAAGGGAGTGTCCACAGCAAATAACATCAGAGTAGCAAAACGGGCTTATGCCCGGTACATCAAATCCTCACTACAAGATCTCTCATGCAGAAACAAAAGTAGAAAACTGCTCAGGGTCGAGACTCACGGTCCCGGCTGTGTGAACTCCGGAGCTAGACTGCCCCACCTCCAAGCGCACCGGTCTCTGGGGATGCTCCTCTATGCTGGTCTCCGCGATCCCCTAAATGATGCGGTTCGAAAACCGTTAGTCTAAAAGACTAAGTCCTATCATCCCCCACCCCTTCCCCCACGGCTCCTATGCACCGAGCGGAGAGGAAGAAAGGGGAGGACTTGAAGGTGGAGAATATCAAAAGCAGATGGCAGCGGTCCTAATCTAGCAAGTTCTATAGCATATAAAGACAATAAGCTGTAATATGAAATGTAACCTTCACTTATGTGAAAAACACATAAGCCAAGGGGTCTTTTGCAAGGCTCCCATCGTATAAAAAGTCCCATACCGATTTATACGTTGGGGTGTCGGTGGTCAAACAGCAGTAACTAAATATATCGAAATTAACCTTAATTTATAAACTTGCCCACACAAGCTTATAGACTAAGGGGTCGTTTTGCAGATCCTAAGGTATAAGCGTCCCATTCCACTTATACTTTAGGTGTCAAGGTTTAAGGTAACGATTATGCTATGACATGCAAGTGGGTATGATGGACATGCAAGTGAAACACACACACCCGACTCTGTGCACACAGACCTTTAGTTCCCCCTTTCTGGAGCCGTAACCTCCCAGGATACCTCCGTAGTGGCAGACGGAAGCGGTGGGTTGGGCCTCGCCCACCTCTAAACCTGTAAAGCACTACCGGTCAGACCTATCGTACGCCTCAATGCTTGGTGCACGAAGCGGACTCCTGCGTACTCTTGCCGGCTGGCGCACCGGACTTCTGTTGGCGAAGTGCTAACCACACTTGCCGAGTCAACGTATTGGCGTCGGTGCATCGACCCTCCAATACCGAAGACCCACCACCTTAATTTCCTTTCCTGTTATGCACATGCAAATTTTAGCGTAAACAAGAATCGAGCCGAAGCTCCCCGGACCAACACGTCCGACTCAAACAATCGAGCCGAAGCTCCCCGGACCCAAAGTCCGCCTTTTAACCATCTGAGCCGAAGCTCCTAACCGACTTTCGGTGCCCTCAGTGTTTGTGAAATGTGCAACCCTAATTACTAAGTTACTCTTTTCAGCTTATTAAAACAGTTTACGTTAACCCAGGACTGCCCCCGGTATTCCCTGTGAAGGGCTCTCAAGGGGCACTAGGAACTGTGTTGGGATTACGCTCAGCGTTCCCTTTCGCAAGGTACTTATTTTATTATTGGTTGATTCCCTTACCCTTTATTTTCTCATATTTCGATATGCTATTCCTAGGGTAATTTGACTCCATCTCTCCTTGGGTAGGACGATCTTTCGTCGGACCCGAACGCCTATAACCCTAGACAGAACCACACCTTGCTCTCTCATCTTCCAAGACGCAGTCCATTCCACTTGTCCTTACAACAAACCATCAGGACTCATCATACTTGCCCTAATTCATATCCAAATGAAATCCTGCAGTTTTGCTATATGCAGACCACTTAAGCTACATGACCCGTAAAAAGGGAAGTACATGAAATACTCATCCAGTACCCTTATGATAATTATTAGAGGTCTAAAAGGGCATTTGAAGCATAAATCCAGAAATCCATAATTTTCCTAATTTGTCTGATAATTAATTTATTTATTCTAATGTCCCAAAAGGCCCAGGTTTGAACATGAAGTACCATAATCAGACATGATATTATTCCACTAAATTTATGATAAATACAAAATGCCTAATCAACTCTAAATCCTAAGTCTCCCAATTTTTCAGCAAGGTTTAGGCCTTTAAATTTAATTTCAAAGATGCCCCATAAAAAGTCATATTAAAAGATTCTATAGTAATAACACCTCCAAAAATTCAGAGAAAATTCGGGGATGATTGTGATGGACTACAAGTACCCTAGAAAAAGTTTCATAATTTATCATTTGGAAATAAAGCTATATTTGATTTTCTTATGAACTCTCTAATTTAAGGGTTAATGAACAAAGTATGCTAATCAATCATCAAATAATTCCATAGAAATTTCCATATGATAACATTTAGCTAAAAAACACTATGCAGGAAGTTTCATGATTTTTCAGTTAGTAATGGCCTCTGACAAGAATTATTAATATGTAATCAAAATAAAGCACTTGTGAAGTAGATGCCCTAAATGTATACCCAAAAATTCTAACAAAATTCACACAAGCTTATTATAACCTAAAACCAACTCTGCTCATGTTTCATACCCTCTCTATGGGCAGTGAGACCACAATAGCCAAAATAATTATTAGGGCATTACTATTGATTACAAAAGAAGTGCTAAAAATGTTGTCCAAAATTCCTCAAGTAAATTATCAGAGGCTCAACATACGCAAATCCCCTCACTACCCAAATTTGGTTAAGTTTCAAGATGTTTAGCTAACCTAAACTTACACTACAAGTTTTAGGTCCTAAGCTAGGGTAAGGGTTTTGGGGCACCTATCCTTTTCAAACTTAGCTAATATTTTTAACAGTGGGTTCTATATATCCTAGGAACCACCTTGCAAAATTTGGAGTTCATCCAAGGTGTTTAGGACTCATACCCTTCACAAGCCCAAAAGGTCCCTCCTAAGGGTTTGACCTAGGAACTTAGGGCAATTCTATTCCTCCCTACCCCATATTCCATGGGGGGGTGATAAGTGCTATAACAAGCCAGTGGCCCAAATTTCAGCCTCTGTTGAGGTGATTTGGTCACTCAAACCAAAAGTGCAACTTTTGACCAAAATGCCCTTATAAAGGTATAGTTAGGGTTGGGTCAAAACCTATTCAAAACACATCCAAATTAAATGAAATTTTATACAGGTACCTAATTGGAACCCAGGGACCACTCACCAAAATTTGGGAGGGTTTGGAGGTGTTTAGGTCACCTATTTAATTTATCTAATAATTATTAAATATTTACAAAAACTATAGAAATATTTTCTCCACAAATTCCCATTTTTGGGCAGGCCCTAGGTATATCTAAGATAGACTCTCTGCCAAAATTTCAGCTAATTTGGGCTAGGGGTGAAGAGTGGGCACTCAATTTAGTGACTGCCTAGCCCTAAGGGTATGTCCCACCAAACTGGGTGCCCTAGTCAAACCAGAAACCTAAATGGGTTCAAACCAATTTTAAAATAAAGTAGACAGGAAGTGCTACAAATCCTGTGTTGATCATTTTCTCATACAGAGCCTCTAACTATTTTTAAAAATTTAAAACATTAAATGTCAAAAGTGTGACAGAATGAAATAATATCATTAATTTCCTATAGTTTAATATTGATGCAGCGCGAATCTTGGCGCAAGGATCAACGGCATCTGGTCATCGTCTTCATTGAGCCGACGGCTGAGATTCGTCCCGCCTGGAGCGATTTCCAAGCCCTGCCGCCGGCGATCCAGCCCCTTCCCCGGCCGGCCACTGCCACCAACACCTCCGTTGAGGTGGCGGCTATCGTCAGGCGGCTGCACCGCCGCCGGAGAGGCGTTTTCCGGCGGATATAGCAAGAGATTTTCTTGCCGAAACCAGGAGAAATCCCGGATTGGATCGGGCTCAATTGAGCCCGAAACTCAAGCCTAATTAATCCTAAGATCTACCCGCGGGTTAAGGAGAGGAGGAGGACCTTCCTGGCGGCCTGGATGCGAGAGGAGCGGCGGGATGCCATTGACGACGGCGGCGGCGCTCGGCTTCTGCAACTACACAGTGGAATGGCTCGTCTCCTCCAGGTAAACGCTCTAAAATGATCCCCTCGGCTCCCTGAAGGTGTTTAAATGGCAAATGGTGGAGAGGAGAGGCTGGTTCTTCAATGGCCATTAACACCATTAAAGGTGTGGCTCGGGTTGTGTGGAGGGGGGCTGAACCCACCCCTTGGTGGCCGGGAAACGGCTGGAATCAACTCCTCTCTCCTAGAGGAGTTGATTGCAGCCATAATGGGTGGCTGTTAGTCTCCCTTGGCCGGCCTCTCACTTCCCCCTTCTTCTTCCTCATTTTCTCTCTCCTCCATTATCATGGAGAGGAGCTCCTTTCTCTCTCCTAGTCACCTCTGGTTGACTAGTCAACCTCACAAACTAAATGCAGCCCACTTGATTATGATGGTCATGGGAATGGGTTTAGCCTAAGGGAGAAGTGGCTTGGGCTTGGGTTAGCCCTTTTTGGGTTAAGTTTGACTTGACCTAAATCAGGGTTGACTTGGGTCAACATGACTAATTGGGTTGACCCCTATGGGTTCTGGGTGACCCATTGGCTTCCCTTAGGGTCTAGGTAGGGTTATGTAGGGTTACCCTATACTTTGGAGGTCACATACCCTTAGTAAGGGTACTTTGACCAGGTTAGGGCTTGAGTTGACTTGGGTCAACCTGGCCTCTAGGGCTGACCCCAATGTGTCCTTAGTGACCATTTGACCTCACTTTAGGGTTAGGAGGGCATAGGGGGGGGTCCTTTAGGCTAGGAGTAGGTCAGTTGGCCCTAAGTAGGCTAGTTTGACCCATTTAGGGCTAGGGTTGACCTTGGTCAACTGGGCCTCTTGGGTTGACCCTAATGGGTCCTTTTGGCTCTAATGGGGCTCCCAAAATGTTTGGGAGTGTTGTGGTAGGGTCTTGGGGCCATGGTGAAGCCCCATTGTCATTCTAAACCATTGTTCAAAATTCTACTATTTGCAAACCATGGTGATCCTCACCTTGGCCTCCTATCTCTTGGCCCATTTCTGGCTTTCTAGGGTTTTGTCATGACCTAGTCATGGCCAAAACCACTCTTAGGGGTCTAGTTGGAAATGGGATGTTACAAATCCCAATAAACAAAACAAAGATTTCGTCCTCGAAATCAAGGTTGGGCCTACGGGTCTTACTACCGAAGGAAAGAGTCTTGTAACATCCCATTATGACGCCTTGTTTGTTAAATTAGATTCTACGGGAAAACTTAGATCTAAGACTCTTTCGCCCAATCGGCAAACCAATATCCCAATAAACAAGGATAAGCCCCCAATAAACAAAAGATAAGCCTCTATCTGCCTAGAGCAGCCCTTAGTATACTTGAAGCAGGAAAAATAAATTAACATCTTGAGGGGTCCGAGAGGTATACCTGACTGAATAGCTCGGGGTATCTTTGTCGCATCAGGTCCTGTGGCTCCCAGGTATGCTCCTCCTGGCCGTGGTTCCTCCACAGGACCTTGACTAGTGGGACCTTCTTGCGTCGCAAGACCCGCACTCCTCGGTCGTCGATCCTCACAGGCTCCAAACGAACCGACCGGTCTGAAGCTACCGGCCCTTCGGTGGTCAAAATCTGCTGCTCCGGGCGTAGCAGAGCCCTCCTCAAAGAAGAAATGTGGAAGACGTCGTGCAGCGCTTCCAGCTTTGGGGGTAACTCCAGCCGATAGGCTAGGGGTCCGATCCGCTCCAGGATCCTGTAAGGGCCCATGTACCTAGGGCTGAGCTTCTTCCTCCGACCACGCACCCGCGAGACTCCATGCATGGGCCGAATCTTCAGAAACACCCGGTCCCCCACCTGGAACTCCACCTGCCGATGCCGGGCGTCATAGTACTTAGCCTGTCTACTTTGTGCCTCGAGCATCCTGTCCCTGATCAGCCTCACCTGTGCCTCGGTGTCTTCAACAAACTCTGACCCCAACACTTTCGGATCTTCGTTCTGCACCCAAGAAAGCGGGGTCCGGCATCTCCTCCCGTACAAGGCTTCGTAAGGCGCCATCCTGATGCTGGACTGGTGGCTGTTGTTATAGGAGAACTCGACAAGGGGTAAGAGTTTCTCCCACGGTTCCCCGCGGTCCAAGATGCATAGCCTCAAGAGGTCCTCCAGCGTCCGGTTGGTGCGTTCTGTCTGCCCGTCTGTCTGAGGGTGGAATGCAGTGCTGACGGTCAATCGCGTGCCTAAGTAAGCTTGCACGGATCTCCACTCCCTGGAGGTGAACCGGCCATCCCGATCCGACACTATTGTCCTGGGCACGCCATGATAACGAATGAACTGTTCCACAAACTTCCGCACCAGTACTCCTACTGAATCATCCTTCCTGATCGGTATAAATCGAGCCACCTTGGTCAACCGATCAACGATTACCCAGATCGAGTCATTCCCTGTCCGAGACCGGGGAAACCCATGTATGAAGTCCATGGCTATGTCGTCAAACTTCCACTCCGGCACCGGGAGTGGCTGCAATAATCCTGCGGGGTTCCTGCACTCCGCCTTCACTAGCTGACATGCCTCACAATGGGTCACGAAGTGTGAGACATCCTTCTTCATGCCCGGCCAGTACATCGTCTTCTTCAAATCAGCCGTCATCTTTGTGATCCCCGGGTGTACAGAATACCGGCTACAGTGCGCCTCCGTCATAATATCCTCCCGGATCTGGCCTCCCTCCGGTATGTATACTCGTCCTCTGAAGAACACCAGGTCGTCCCTCAGTGTGTAGTCTCCTGCAGTGCCTGCCTCCAGAGCTTGGAAGATGGGTTCCAACTTGGCATCCTGCCTCTGTCCCTCTCTGACCCGGTCTCTGATGTCATCGGTTGCGCCTATCGCGGCCAAGTACTCCTCATAGAGCTCAGGATCATCAGACGATACCAGAGTAATGTGCATGTCCTCTAGTCTCTGCAGCAGCTCCATAGACATCAACTGGGGCTCTGCTCCTGCTGTGGCAGCTCTCCTACTCAGTGCATCCGCTACCACGTTCGCCTTCCCCGGGTGGTAATGCATCTCATACTGATAGTCAGATAGAAACTCCACCCACCGCCTCTGCCTGATGTTCAGTTCCTTCTGCGTGTCCACGTACTTAAGGTTCTTATGATCAGAGTATATATCACAGTGGACTCCATAAAGGTAGTGTCATCATATCTTCAGTGCGAATACAACTGCTCCCATCTCCAGGTCATGCACTGGATAGTTCTTCTCATGGGTCTTCAGCTGGCGGGAGGCATAAGCTATGACGTGTCCGTTCTGCATCAGTACTGCTCCCATCCCCTGATATGATGCGTCGGTGTAGACCTGAAATCCCTCCCTCCCCGAGGGGAGAGTAAGAATGGGAGCCGAGGTCAGCCGATCCTTCAGCTCCTGGAAAGCTGTCTGGCACTGCGGGGTCCACACGAACGGTGCCTCCTTCTTCGTCAAGGATGTGAGCGGGAGGGCGATTCGAGAGAATCCCTCCACGAACTTCCGATAGTAACCGGCAAGTCCTAGAAAACTCCGTACGTCAGTGGCTGTTTTCAGCTGTGGCCACTCCGAAATAGCTTGAATCTTTGCCGGGTCCACTGCCAGCCCGGCTCCGCTGATAATGTGGCCTAAGAAAGCCACCTCCTTCAGCCAGAACTGACACTTACTGAACTTCGCATAAAGGCGATGCTCCCGCAGTCTCTCCAAGGTCAGTGCCAGATGCCGTGTGTGCTCCTCCTCCGTCTTAGAATAGATAAGGATGTCGTCTATGAACACTATGACGAACACATCCAAATAAGCCTCGAAGACCCGGTTCATGAGGCTCATAAACGCCGACGGAGCATTCGTGAGCCCGAAGGGCATCACGATGAACTCATACAATCCATATCGGCTACTAAAGGCCGTCTTCGGAATATCCTCCTCCTGGATCCGCAGCTGGTAATAGCCTGACCTCAAGTCCAGCTTCGAAAAATAATGGGCTCCCTCCAGCTGATCGAACAACTCGTCTATCCTGGGGAGCGGATAGGTATTTCGGACGGTCAGCCTGTTTAGTGCTCGATAGTCGATGCACAGGCGTAAAGTGCCGTCCTTCTTCTTCACGAATAGGACAGGAGCTCCCCATGATGAGGAGCTCGGCCTAACAAATCCTGCTTCCACCAGCTCCTGCAACTGTGTCCGAAACTCCGCCAACTCCTTTGGGGCCATCCGATAAGGGGCCTTGGATACCGGCTTAGCCCCTGGTACCAACTGAATCTGGAAGTCCTTCTCCCTATGCGGAGGTAGTCCTGGCAGCTTATCCGGAAAAATATCGGCGTAGTCACGAACCACCGGAATGTTAGCAATCAGGTCCTTCTCCTCTGTCATCTCGAATAATACTTGATATACCTCGTCCCCTTGCATATGAGCCTTAACGGCCTGAATAGATGAAAGCAGGCGACGAGAGACCGGTGTAGTACCTTCGAATGTCGCATAAGTATCGCCGTGGCTCAGCACGACCCTCCTTGCTGGGTAATCAATCTGGGCATGGTTCCAGACAAGCCATGTCATGCCCAAGACGAGGTCGAAGTCCGGCATCCTCAAGATCGTCGCCGGGGCCTCGAGTGTCAACCCGTCTATGGTAACCTCCAGGAGGCACTTTTCTGTGGACTGGATCTCCATCCCATTGGGGAGGCGCACCCTCCTGGGTAGTCCCGTATAACAACGAATCTGATCCAGGTCCTTGACGAAATCCTCCGACACAAAGTTGTACGATGCCCCCGTGTCGAACAGGGTATGGGAAGGCTTGTCGCACACCATCACCATTCCTAAATCAGTTTGAAAGAAACTCTGGTGTAAGGTTTTCTAACCTAGGTCGTTTAGTAGTTCTATTAACACTTAATATGAGTAATGAATGAATCCAAAATTAAGATTACTCTCATACCTGCGATAACCCTGTCCGGGTTCCGGGGCTGTGCCAAGTCCAAAGCGTAAATCTGCTCCCCATTCTGCCTGTGGTCGCCTCCCTGGTAACCACGTCCTCGGCCGCGTCCTCAGCCTTCGAAATGCTGGGCCGGTGGGCCACCCCGTGGTGCTGGAGGTGGTGCCCCCCTCATAGGGCAGTCTCTCCGGAGATGTCCCACCTGGTGACAATGGAAGCACTCCGGCGGGGGATACGCCATACCCCGGGGTCTCTGCATCTCCTGGATCCGGAGAGGTTGAGGGGCCAAAACCACCTGCTCTCTCGGCTCCTGCCTCAACTCCTGACGAGGCTGCTCCTCTGCCCTCCTTCCATCTGGTATGGTGCCTCGCCGCTGATCATTTCGGGCCCTCCGGCCCTGGTCCTC
Source organism: Platanthera guangdongensis (assembly GCA_039583875.1). Classification (NCBI taxonomy): domain Eukaryota; kingdom Viridiplantae; phylum Streptophyta; class Magnoliopsida; order Asparagales; family Orchidaceae; genus Platanthera; species Platanthera guangdongensis. The sequence goes on along the minus strand of CM077163.1, from coordinate 192,980,470 downwards.
CGCTTGCCGTTTCTGGCCCCGAGTGGTGTGCCAGTCGGCCTCAATCCTCTTCGCCATCTCCAAAATCCGGGAGATGGGCCCGTCAGAGACAAAAAGCAAGGCCTCCCTCAACTCCTCTTTTAGGCCCTTATAAAACCTCTTGACGTAACCTGCTTCGTCCAGCTGATAGGAGCCCGCATATCGGGCCAAATGATCGAACTCTCGGTGGTACTCCACCACTGTCCTGGTGCCCTGCCTCAGCTGCAAGAACCGCTCCTCCAACTCGTCCCTGGCCGACTGAGGAACAAAGTGCTCCAACAGCGTGGCCCTGAATTCTTCCCAAGTGATTTCTGCAATCTCCCTATCAGCAAATGTCGTGTCCAACAGCGTCTTCCACCACCGCTTAGCATGTGACTTCAAGCAAGATACCACTAGGGCCACCCTCTCCTCCCAAGGGCATCGTATCCGGGTCAACATCTCGTACATAACATCCAGCCACTCCTCTGTCCGTACTGCCGACTCTGTCCCTAAGTATGATGGGGGAGAGAGTCCTCGGAAGGTGCTCATCCAGTTGGCCCCTGGGTTTGGCTGCTGGGCTGGAGCTTGCTGAGCCCGGAAGGCCTCAAGGATAGTTGTAAGGGTCTGCCCCATGTCTGACTGGAGGAAAGGTGTGGGGACCATGGGAGGTGGTGCAATGTCTGGAGTCTGCTGAGCTCCACCTTGTGGGGTGGGCTGAGCTGGGGGCTGCAAAACGAACTACATCAGTAGGTAATCGACTCAATGCCTAATGAAAGTGGACAATTTACATGTGAATCCCCCCATATGGGCACACCACTGCTTCCGCTGCTTAGTTTGTCCCCAAACTAAACCCGCGCGGGGGTGACCCAGGGTTGTGGACGGCTACTTTTCGATCGAGGTCTCCTCTGATACCACTTGTAAGACCCCCCTTTTTTTTTCTTTTTCGACACCGGGGTCTTAGGCCCAGAACCGCCGTTTTGCGGTGACTCCTTCACGCCCTGAAGGGTCATCACCACAAAGCGCCGATTCTGCCGGCCAATTCGATCACAGAAAAGTAGCATAATGAAGTAAAATGGAAACTATCTGTCCACAGAGAATCACATGACATAATAAATATAACTCCACGAAGGGAGTGTCCACAGCAAATAACATCAGAGTAGCAAAACGGGCTTATGCCCGGTACATCAAATCCTCACTACAAGATCTCTCATGCAGAAACAAAAGTAGAAAACTGCTCAGGGTCGAGACTCACGGTCCCGGCTGTGTGAACTCCGGAGCTAGACTGCCCCACCTCCAAGCGCACCGGTCTCTGGGGCTGCTCCTCCATACTGGTCTCCGCGATCCCCTAAATGATGCGGTTCGAAAACCGTTAGTCTAAAAGACTAAGTCCTATCATCCCCCACCCCTTCCCCCACGGCTCCTAGGCACCGAGCGGAGAGGAAGAAAGGGGAGGACTTGAAGGTGGAGAATATCAAAAGCAGATGGCAGCGGTCCTAATCTAGCAAGTTCTATAGCATATAAAGACAATAAGCTGTAATATGAAATGTAACCTTCACTTATGTGAAAAACACATAAGCCAAGGGGTCTTTTGCAAGGCTCCCATCGTATAAAAAGTCCCATACCGATTTATACGTTGGGGTGTCGGTGGTCAAACAGCAGTAACTAAATATATCGAAATTAACCTTAATTTATAAACTTGCCCACACAAGCTTATAGACTAAGGGGTCGTTTTGCAGATCCTAAGGTATAAGCGTCCCATTCCACTTATACTTTAGGTGTCAAGGTTTAAGGTAACGATTATGCTATGACATGCAAGTGGGTATGATGGGCATGCAAGTGCAACACACACACCCGACTTTGTGCACACAGACCTTTAGTTCCCCCTTTCTGGAGCCGTAACCTCCCAGGATACCTCCGTAGTGGCAGACGGAAGCGGTGGGTTGGGCCTCGCCCACCTCTAAACCAGTAAAGCACTACCGGTCAGACCTATCGTACGCCTCAACGCTTGGTGCACGAAGCGGACTCCTGCGTACTCTTGCCGGCTGGCGCACCGGACTTCTGTTGGAGAAGTGCTAACCACACTTGCCGAGTCAACGTATTGGCGTCGGTGCATCGACCCTCCAATACCGAAGACCCACCACCTTAATTTCCTTTCCTGTTATGCACATGCAAATTTTAGCGTAAACAAGAATCGAGCCGAAGCTCCCCGGACCAACACGTCCGACTCAAACAATCGAGCCGAAGCTCCCCGGACCCAAAGTCCGCCTTTTAACCATCCGAGCCGAAGCTCCTAACCGACTTCTGGTGCCCTCAGTGTTTGTGAAATGTGCAACCCTAATTACTAAGTTACTATTTTCAGCTTGTTAAAACAGTTTACGTTAACCCAGGACTGCCCCCGGTATTCCCTGTGAAGGGCTCTCAAGGGGCACTAGGAACTGTGTTGGGATTACGCCCAGCGTTCCCTTTCGCAAGGTACTTATTTTATTATTAGTTGATTCCCTTACCCTTTATTTTCTCATATTTCGATATGTTATTCCTAGGGTAATTTGACTTCATCTCTCCTTGGGTAGGACGATCTTTCGTCGGACCCGAACGCCTATAACCCTAGACAGAACCACACCTTGCTCTCTCATCTTCCAAGACGCAGCCCATTCCACTTGTCCTTACAACAAACCATCAGGACTCATCATACTTGCCCTAATTCACATCCAAATGAAATCCTGCAGTTTTGCTATATGCAGACCACTTAAGCTACATGACCCGTAAAAAGGGAAGTACATGAAATACTCATCCAGTACCCTTATGATAATTATTAGAGGTCTAAAATGGCATTTTAAGCATAAATCTAGAAATCCATAATTTTCCTAATTTGTCTGATAATTAATTTATTTATTCTAATATCCCAAAAGGCCCAGGTTTGAACATGAAGTACCATAATCAGACAAGATATTATTCCACTAAATTAATGATAAATACAAAATGCCTAATCAACTCTAAATCCTAAGTCTCCCAATTTTTCAGCAAGGTTTAGGCCTTTAAATTTAATTTCAAAGATGCCCCATAAAAAGTCATATTAAAAGATTCTATAGTAATAACACCTCCAAAAATTCAGAGAAACTTCAGGGATGATTGTGATGGACTACAAGTACCCTAGAAAAAGTTTCATAATTTATCATTTGGAAATAAAGCTATATTTGATTTTCTTATGAACTCTCTAATTTAAGGGTTAATGAACAAAGTATGCTAATCAATCATCAAATAATTCCACAAAAACTTCCATATGATAACATTTAGCTAAAAAACACTATGTAGGAAGTTTCATGATTTTTCAGTAAGTAATGGCCTCTGACAAGAATTATTAATATGTAATCAAAATAAAGCACTTGTGAAGTAGATGCCCTAAATAGATACCCAAAAATTCTAACAAAATTCACACAAGCTTATTATAACCTAAAACCAACTCTGCTCATGTTTCATACCCTCTCTATGGGCAGTGAGACCACAATAGCTAAAATAATTATTAGGGCATTACTATTGATTACAAAAGAAGTGCTAAAAATGTTGTCCAAAATTCCTCAAGTAAATTATCAGAGGCTCAACATACCCAAATCCCCTCACTACCCAAATTTGGTTAAATTTCAAGATGTTTAGCTAACCTAAACTTACACTACAAGTTTTAGGTCCTAAGCTAGGGTTAGGGTTTTGGGGCCCCTATCCTTTTCAAACTTAGCTAATATTTTTAACAGTGGGTTCTATATATCCTAGGAACCACCTTGCAAAATTTGGAGTTCATCCAAGATGTTTAGGACTCATACCCTTCACAAGCCCAAAAGGTCCCTCCTTAGGTTTTGACCTAGGAACTTAGGGCAATTCTATTCCTACCTACCCCATATTCCATGGGGGGGTGATAAGTGCTATAACAAGCCAGTGGCCCAAATTTCAGCCTCTGTTGAGGTGATTTGGTCACTCAAACCAAAAGTGCAACTTTTGACCAAAATGCCCTTATAAAGGTATAGTTAGGGTTGGATCAAAACCTATTCAAAACACATCCAAATTAAATGAAATTTTATACAGGTACATAATTGGAACCCAGGGACCACTCACCAAAATTTGGGAGGGTTTGGAGGTGTTTAGGGCACCTATTTAATTTATCTAATAATTATTAAATATTTACAAAAACTATAGAAATATTTTCTCCAAAAATTCCCATTTTTGGAAAAGCCCTAGGTATATCTGAGATAGACTCTCTGCCAAAATTTCAGCTAATTTGGGCTCGGGGTGAAGAGTGGGCACTCAATTTAGTGACTGCCTAGCCCTAAGGGTATGTCCCACCGAAATGGGTGCCCTGGTCAAACCAGAAACCTAAATGGGTTCAAACCAATTTTAAAATAAAGTAGACAGGAAGTGCTACAAATCATGTGTTGATCATTTTCTCATACAGAGCCTCTAACTATTTTTAAAAATTTAAAACATTAAATGTCAAAAGTGTGACAGAATGAAATAATATCATTAATTTCCTATAGTTTAATATTGATGCAGCGCGAATCTTGGCGCAAGGATCAACGGCATCTGGTCATCGTCTTCATTGAGCTGACGGCTGAGATTCGTCCCGCCTGGAGCGATTTCCAAGCCCTGCCGCCGGCGATCCAGCCCCTTCCCCGGCCGGCCACCGCCACCAACACCTCCGTTGAGGTGGCGGCTATCGTCAGGCGGCGGCACCGCCGCCGGAGAGGCGTTTTCCGGCGGATATAGCAAGAGATTTTCTTGCCGAAACCAGGAGAAATCCCGGATTGGATCGGGCTCAATTGAGCCCGAAACTCAAGCCTAATTAATCCTAAGATCTACCCGCGGGTTAAGGAGAGGAGGAGGACCTTCCTGGCGGCCTGGATGCGAGAGGAGCGACGGGATGCCATTGACGATGGCGGCGGCGCTCGGCTTCTGCAACTACACAGTGGAATGGCTCGTCTCCTCCAGGTAAACGCTCTAAAATGATCCCCTCGGCTCCCTGAAGGTGTTTAAATGGCAAATGGGGGAGAGGAGAGGCTGGTTCTTCAATGGCCATTAACACCATTAAAGATGTGGCTCGGGTTGTGTGGAGGGGGGCTGAACCCACCCCTTGGTGGCCGGGAAACGGCTGGAATCAACTCTTCTCTCCTAGAGGAGTTGATTGCAGCCATAATGGGTGGCTGTTAGTCTCCCTTGGCCGGCCTCTCACTTCCCCCTTCTTCTTCCTCATTTTCTCTCTCCTCCATTATCATGGAGAGGAGCTCCTTTCTCTCTCCTAGTCACCTCTGGTTGACTAGTCAACCTCACAAACTAAATGCAGCCCACTTGATTATGATGGTCATGGGAATGGGTTTAGCCTAAGGGAGAAGTGGCTTGGGCTTGGGTTAGCCCTTTTTGGGTTAAGTTTGACTTGACCTAAATGAGGGTTGACTTGGGTCAACATGACTAATTGGGTTGACCCCTATGGGTTCTGGGTGACCCATTGGCTTCCCTTAGGGTCTAGGTAGGGTTATGTAGGGTTACCCTGTACTTTGGAGGTCACATACCCTTAGTAAGGGTACTTTGACCAGGTTAGGGCTTGAGTTGACTTAGGTCAACCTGGCCTCTAGGGCTGACCCCAATGTGTCCTTAGTGACCATTTGACCTCACTTTAGGGTTAGGAGGGCATAGGGGGGGTCCTTTAGGCTAGGAGTAGGTCAGTTGGCCCTAAGTAGGCTAGTTTGACCCATTTAGGGCTAGGGTTGACCTTGGTCAACTGGGCCTCTTGGGTTGACCCTAATGGGTCCTTTTGGCTCTAATGGGGCTCCCAAAATGTTTGGGAGTGTTGTGGTAGGGTCTTGGGGCCATGGTGAGGCCCCATTGTCATTCTAAACCATTGTTCAAAATTCTACTATTTGCAGACCATGGTGATCCTCACCTTGGCCTCCTATCTCTTGGCCCATTTCTGGCTTTCTAGGGTTTTGTCATGACCTAGTCATGGCCAAAACCACTCTTAGGGGTCTAGTTGGAAATGGGATGTTACAGCACCTCCTAGCCCTTGCCAACTTTTAGCTCCTCCTCCGTGGCACACCTGGCCAACTTACTCGCAAACTCGGGGTATGACGCCTCCCCGTAGACTTCTCTTGCTTCCCTCTCCATCAGCTCCTCGAAGGAGAGAGGCGACACCATCTTCAGATCCATCCTAAAGAATCCCTGCTGCATCCCCAGGGTGAAGGCCATCATCAAAGTATGCCCTAGCATCTCCTGGACATGGAGGACCTCCTCTTGGAATCGGTCCACGTAGCTCCCCACTGTCTCGTTCACTCCCTACTTGATGTTGAACAGAGACTCAAACTCTTTCTCCCTCTTCTTGGAAGTGGTGAACCTCAGCATGAACCCCTGGCGTTGGTCCTCAAAAGAGTAGATGGAACTGGCCGGCAGTTGGTGGAACCAATCTCTTGCCTTCTCCTTATGGGTGATGGTGAAGATCCTGCACTTAAACGCATCTAACATCTATCAGATCGAGAACACATCCTCAAATCACTGGATGTGTTGAACCGGATCATCCTTCCCGGTGTAGTAGGACATCTACGACTCTAGAAACCCCTCTGGAACTGGGGCGGATGAAACTAACTTACTAAAGGTGTTGCCTCCCCATATCGGGCGAGCCGGGCGATCTCGCCCCTCCACCTCGCCGATCCAGTGTAAGACCCCTCTTTTTTTTTTCTTTTTAAAACCCCGGGGTCTTAGGCCCAGAACCGCCGCCTTGCGGTGACACCTTCGCACCCGGGAAGGTCGTCACTACAAGACGCCGATCCTGCCGGCCAAATCGATCGCAGTTGACGCAAAAGGAGCAGTACAAGAGAAGACAAGTCCACAGCATATCACATATATATAAAAATCTCCACGAAGGGAGTGTCCACAGAATAATAAAGTGTACAGAAATAAAAGGGCTGAAGCCCGGTACATCCATATCCTCACTACAGATCCCTCATGCGGAAGAAAAACAAAACAACTACTAGAAGTCGAAAGTCACGGTCCAAGCTGGCTGTACTCCTGAGCTAGACTGCCCTATCTCCAACTGCACCGGTCTCCTGGGCTGCTCCTCCATACTCGGCTCCACGATCCCCTAATATGATGTGGTTCGAAAACCATTAGTCTAAAAGACTAAGCCCTATCGTCCCCCACCCCTTCCCCCATGCTCCTAGGCACTGAGCGGGGAGGAAGAAAGGAAAGGACGTGAAAGAGGAGAGAAATCAAAAACAGGTGACAGGGGGACCTAGCTAGTAATTTATAATCAGGTTATAATGAGTAAAGTAAGAAAGGAATATAACCTTCACTTATGTGAATACACATAAGGAAAGGGATCTTCTACAAGGCTCCCATCATATAAAATGTCACATACCACTTTATACGTTGGGGTGTCGGTTATCACAAGCAGCATATAAATATTGAAATAACCTTAATTTATAAACTTGCCCACACAAGCTTATAGACCAAGGGGTCGTTTTGCAGGGCATAATGTATAAGCGTCCCATACCACTTATACTTTAGGTGTCAGGGTTAAATGAATCGATTATGCTATGACATGCAATTGGGTATGATGGACATGCAAGTGCAACACACACACCCGACTCTGTGCATACAGACCTTTAGTTCCCACTTTTTGAGAGCTAGCATCACTCTCGGGTACCACCGCTGTGGCTACGGCAGCAGCGGAGCGGGCGTCTCCGCTTCTAGGCCGGTATGCACACTACCATGCCTTAGACCCCTCTCATACGCCTCTGTACACGTCCAAGGTGCACTCTAGAGTCTCGCGTATGTACTTTGCTGACAACCCGTCAGTCTTGTTGGGTCGGATGTGCGTTATTGGGGGTCGTCCTCCAGACCTCAGTGTAAAACAACCCACTGGCCCCTCTAACTCTCACAACCGCCTGGTGCACCGTACTGCCATCGCTGTGACGAACGGCCAGTACCGCATGCCCCGCCACTAGATTTATGCACATGCAAGTTTATCGTATTAGAACCGAGCCAAAGCTCCCCGGACCATCCCGTCCGTCACAAGTATCAACCGAGCCAAAGCTCCCCGGACTATCCCGTCCGTCACAAGTATCAACCGAGCCAAAGCTCGCTGGACCGAAACGTCCGTCTCTTATTCCAAATCTCATCCCTTTGAACACCGCGGGATGGCGCCCCTTTGAACACCTCGGGACGACTTAACCATTTCCAATACTTGTCCAACTAGTGAGTGTAGTGTGAAACCCTATTTACTAAATTACTCTTTTGATTTGTTCTTTAAGGTTTACGTTAACCCAGGACTGCCCCCGGTATTCCCTGTGAAGGGCTCTCAAGGGGCACTAGGAACTGTGTTGGGATTACGCCCAGCGTTCCCTTTCGCAAGGTACTTATTAATATTATTGGTTGATTTCCTTTACCCATTACCTTCTCATATTCTGATAGGCTAATCCTAAGATAATTTAGACCTTTCACTCTCGCGGGCACGACGATCTTTCGTCGAACTCGCTTACCTTCTAACACACATCCACAAGATTCCCACCACACCTTAGAACTTTCTGGGTTACTCGTCCACTTTTATTCAAACAATTCAACACGACTAACTCCACCATATTCCAACTCTTATCCTAATACATCTTTTCCCCAAATTACTATTTGCAGACCGACCTATACTAAGTGATGTTCATGATAGGATGTCCTTCGAGTTTTCATCCGAATGACCTAGGATTATTACTGGAGTCCTATCATGACATAAATGATTTAATTCCCGAATATTGTATTTTCCTCAATTAATCTTCTATTTAAATAATTTATTACAAGGGCCAATTATAGTCGAGTTGATCATGAAGTATACATTTTAGACATCATTAATGTTCCATAAATTCATGATAAAATTCCATATATCCAAAAGTGACAATTTCCAAATTTGACATTTTACACAAACATTTATGGGGCCTAAAATTATTTTTGCAGTAAATTCCCATATTCCAAGATTTGTAAATCAACTACTTGAAATTGTCATCCAAATAATTTGAGATAAATATATTACACTACTAAAATCCTAAAATTAGCACTGACCAAACTTTCATGATTTTTCACAGAATATTTAATTCTATATAAATTCAATACACAAATCTACAAGGGCATATTTGTGAATCAAGTACAATGAATATACTTCAAAAATTCCTAATTAAATTCCTAACAGTAGATATCATCCTAAAATCATCAATGGCCAAAATTCACATTTTTACAAGTTAAATTACTTTTTAAATGATTTATTTACCAAGTATGGCCTTTACAAAATTTATGAAGGAAGCAATATATAAAATCCTTTAAAAATTATAATAAAATTCAGAAACCTCTATTTATTTCAAAAACCTCTACTGGTCAAGTTATACTAGATTCCAATCAAACTAAATGATCAAATTAAATCAAATACTGAATTGGATACTTTGATAATTAACAAAGGAACTACCATAAATATAATCCATAAAATTCCAATAAAACTATCTAGGGGTTCAATTCACCCTAATATGCATTCTACCCCATTTTCACAGTTTTTAGATGAGGTTAAGTTACCATTTTGGCCTATTAGTGCTTCTACCCTAAAACTAGGGTTTGACTTTGGAGTTACTTAACTACTTCAAAATTACCTAATATTTCAACCAGAGTCTTAAATATATCTAAACTAACTCTCTACTGATTTACAAGGCCATACAAGGGCATTTGCCCCTATGTCCTTCACAACCCCCTAAAGGTCCATCCTTAGGGTGTGAACTTGGGTCCAAGGGTAAGTCAACCCTAATTCATCTATTTTCCCCAAAGAGGGGAGGGTACTTAAAGTAATACTAAGTCAGTGGTCTAAAAAGGGCTGTGCCTTCAATATTTCATTTTTTTTCTTCATTTGGCTATAAGCACACCAAGTCCTTTACAAGCCATCGCATGCAAGGTGTTTCCCTAACTTGCTGTGATCCATAAGAGATAAAAATTTAACCATGCCATAATAATGTCCTCATGGACATGCAACCAAAAATTGGGGCCTTTTGGAGTTGAACTACTCCAAGAATCACCTAAACAAGCCTAGGGGTAATTTGGTAATTCCAACCTAATTTTAATTCCAATTAATCCCATTTCTTGGCAGGACCTCAATATGCCCTAAACCAGTTACTCCACAAACTCTCAGGTCATTTGGGCTTCTGGATGGGCTTGGGCATCACTTTCAAATTTCTGCATTTTGCTATTTGCAGCCCAAGGCCATTTAATTTTTAGATCTTGCATGTGCGATATCTCAACATGCAGAGGGTTAAATTGTCTAATTTGTCTACCATAGGTCTAATATACTCCTAAGGGAAGGCCACCAAAATTTGGGGCATTGTGGAGTTGATATGCTACAAATATCAACAATATTTAATTTATCACATTTGGACTAAAACTACATACTTAGTTTCCCCAAAAATTCCTATTTTTGGGTAGTGCCTAGATATACCTAATGAGGCCACATGCCCAAAATTTCAGCCCATTTGGACTTAGGGTTTGGGCAGGGCACCCATTTTAGTTTCTGCCCTACTCTAGGACCAGCCCTAGGAAAATGGCTCTATAGGGCAGTACACCTAACCAAAAATTATGTGTAACATGGCAAATTAAAGGCGACGCCAAGACCTACACTTTTCATGTTGAGCATAGTTTATAGCAAAGGCTGTAAGGGATCTAAAGTTTGCATGCAAAGGTCTGTTATAAAAGATATAAAAATGACACTATTCATTAATTAAATAAATCCAGAATTTAGAATATTGCATGGCACTAATCCTAAAGCAATCCGACGACTGCTGCTCATCTTCCCCAAACCGACTGGTTTCCAGCCGAATTTTCACGGGGCTTTTCCCGGCCGCCTCCGGCGGCGCATCCACCGGCCAACTTCTCCTCTCCCCTCACGGTGGTGGGGGCGAGCTTTTCCGGCGGCTAGGGCGGCCGGAGGTGGCGGCGCCACCTCACCCGAGAGCTTCAAAACCGCCATTAATGGCTGAAAATGAAGATTTGGGTTCGTGCTCATTCGAGCCCGAACCCTAACCTAAACATCCCTAAGATCTATACATGAAGAGAGAGGTGAGGGAGGACCTTCCCGGCGGCCTTGCGACGTGAGGAGCGGCGGGGAACCATTGCGGCGGCGGCGGCGCTTCTCCCTTGGTTTTCACGGCCAAAGCTTGGTTTCTCTCTCTCTGCTGCTGCTCTCCTTGTTCTGAGAGTGGTGAAACTGAAAGGGGAGAGGGAGAAAGTGAGAAGATGAAGTAAAAGGGGAGGGTGATAATTCCTATGTGCAAGGTGGAGGGTTTACTTTGTTATTGTCACCATGCATGCATGGGTGGGCCCCACTCCATCCAACTCCTCCTCCATGACTCCATGGGCCGGCCAGCCCATGTGGGGGCTGATGGCATGTGTCCAAGTGGCTTATTCCACTAAATACCCTTAAATATACCCCTTTCTCTCTCCTAAATTATTCTTTAATTTTGAGATTCTCTCTCTCTCTCTCCTAGTCACTAAGTTGGCTGTTAAATCTCATATTGGCAGCCCACATATTTATTTCATCCACCAAAATATGGTTAGCCCAAGTGAGTTGGGCTTGAGCTTGAGTTAGCCCATTTGGGCTAGCTTGACCCAAACCTAGGCTAGGGTTGACTTAGGTCAATTTGGTCTTTGAGGTTTGCCCAAATGGGTCCTTGGTGACCCATTGGCCTCCCTTGAGGCCTAGGTAGGGTTGTATTGGCCCTTTAGAGGTCACTTGACCCTTAAGTAGGGTACCTTGACTACTTTAGGGCTAGAGTTGACTTTGGTCAACTTAGCCTTTTTGGTTGGCCCCAATGGGTCCTTGGTGACCCGTTGGCCTCTCACTATGGTTATGAAGGTATGCGTGGGGTCCACTTGGCTAAGGGAACTTCAATTGGCCCTTGTGTAGGCCAGTTTGACCCAATGTAGGCTAGGTTGACCCATTTAGGGTTAGAGTTGACTTTGGTCAACTTAGCCTCTTGGGTGGACCCCAATGGGTCCTAGGTGACCCATTGACCACATTCTAGGGTTAGGTGGGCTTGGGTGGGGTCCACTTGGCTTGGGGATGGTCAATTGACCCTAAGTAGGTTGGTTTGACCCATTTAGGGTTAGTGTTGACTTGGGTCAACTTAACCCTTTTGACTGCCCTCCATGGGTCCTTATTGATCTAATGGATCTTACCATGGTTTGATGAGAACATGGTGGGGTCTTGAAGTCTTGGTGAAGCCCCATGGTTATCTTAAACAAAGGTTCAGGAATTTACTATTTGCAGACCATAGTGGTCTCACCCACATTCTTAGGTTTCCTTGGTCTTCTTGGGCTTCCTAGGGTTTGGTCATGACCTAGTCATGGCCAATAACCACACTTTTGGGTCTAGTTGGAAATGGGATGTTACATCCAGCCCGCGCTCGCCGAACCGGGGAACAACACTCGCCCGGGGACATCTCGCCCACTCCCCTCCGCCTCTACCTCCTTCGCAGCATGCCTAGCTAGGGCGTCCTTTCCTAGGGCTGGAGCAGCGACGATTGGGGTTGCCGGGGTCGAGCACTCGGTACGCGCGTCGAGTGCAAACTTGATGAGGCTAAGCACCTCCTACCTGAACTCCTCGAACATCCTGATTGTGGCGAGAGGGCGATTAGGTGGTGAGTCGGCTCTGTCCAAACCTTGTCCTTCTCCTCCGGTCATCGAGCTCGTAAATTATTTTCGGTGCTGACCATGCTCCACGCTCACCACACCAAAAATGTCCAAATCGAAAAATCGGTCTCTGTGGAGTTCGACCCTTGGGGAAAGGGTTATCACGCACCTACTTCTCTCTTGCGAGCCAAATAGCAAGAGAAATGGTGACTGACCCAAGAGCTCGGCATGGAGGTCCCACCACACACCCGGAAGATCTTAGAGCGTGGAGGTTCACATACAAGTCGATGTACTATCTCCTTTGGGATAGAAATTTTATCGGAAGACACTCTCGGGGATGCTGGCCCGTTGTGTGGCCGAAAGGGAAATGCAGAGGATCTTGGATGAAGTCCACTCAGGGGAGTGTGGGAGCCACTCCGGGAGCTGGAACCTAGAAGGGTGGATTGTCAGACAAGTATACTTCTGGCCTATCCTGGGCCACGACACTGTGGAGTTCACAAAGAGGTGTCACAAATGCCAGTTTTTTGCCCCCTCCAACTACAGTCGGCTCAATTCCTCAGGAGCACCACGGCCCCTTATCCATTTGCAATTTGGGTAATAGATTTGGTTGGACCGTTCCCCCAGTACAGCGGACAGAGGAGGTTCCTGTTGGTAATGATAAACTACTTTACCAAGTGGCTGGAGGTGAAGGCATTGGCCAAGGTAACCTCCCAAGTCATCAGGAATTTTGTTTGGGGGGAGATCATCTGCCTCCATGGTATACCCTACGCCATTTTCACCGACAATGGGCCTTAGTTCACCAGCACAAAATTCATTAGCTTCTGCGAGCAGCTCGTAATTGACCTCAGATTTGCCTCGGTCCACCACCCCAGGAGCAACGGGCAGGTGGAGGCGGCAAATAAGATTATTGTGAACCGCTTGAAGAAGAAGGTTGAAAACCTGAAGGCGAGCTGGGTGGAGCAACTTCCCTCGTTTTTTTGGGCACTGAGGACCACCCCCAACATAGCCACAGGAGAGACCCCCTTCAAGCTCTCCCATGGATGTGAGGTAGTGCTCCCCATAAAATTTGAAGTCTAGACGCCTCGGGAGGTCACGGCGCAGGAAGGCAGAGAAGAATGGTCGACTGAAAACGAGGAGGAGCTGCGGCTCTCTATTGACATGGTGGAGGAGCTGCGTGACCTCTCTGCCGTCCGACGGGAAGAGGTGAAGAAGAGAATGGCTAATTACTTTGACAAGCACGTCAGAATCAAACAATTTGCGGAGGGGGACTTGGTCTTGAAGAAGGTAGATGCAGCCGGAAGATCAGCAGTCGTGGGGAAGCTCAACCCCAATTAGGAGGGTTCATACATTGTAAAAAAGGCCTTGAAATCGGGAGGGTATCGCCTTCGGAATGTGGAGGGCGAGACCCTGAGTCTCACTTGGATTGGTGATGACTTGAAGCGCTTTTATCTGTAAAGTATGTAAGTGGTGCCCTTTTTCCTAGTGAAGCTTCTTCAAATGTCGAGTCTCTTGCGATGATTCACATGAGTAGGTGGAGATTCCACTTAGCAGACCCCGAGCAGATCCCGCTGTCAGGCTCTCACCTAGCTGGCAGTGCTGGATGTCACTCGTATGCGTCAACCCAAACCCCGAGCAGATCCCGCTGCCAGGCTCTCACCTAGCTGACAGGGCTGGATATCACTCGTATGCGTCGACCCGGAACCCCGAGCAGATCCCGCTACCAGGATCTCACCTAGCTGTCATGGCTGGATATCACTCGTGTATGTCTACCGGGACCCCAAGGAGATCCCGCTGTCAGGATCTCTCCTAGGTAGCAGGGCTGGATGTCACTCGCGTGTGTCAACTCAGACCCCGAGCAAATCCCACTACAAGGCTCTTACCTAGCAGGCAGGGCTGGATGTCACACATGTGCGTCAACCCGGTCTTCGAGTAGATCCCGCTGCCAGGTTCTCACCTAGCTGCCAGGGCTGGATGTCACTCGTGTGTGTCAACTCAGACCCCGAGCAGATCCCGTTTCTAGGCTCTCACCTAGCTGGCAGGGCTACATGTCAGTCGTGTGTATCAACTCAGACCCCGAGCAGATCCTGCTGCCAGGATCTCACCGAGCTGGCAGGGCTGGATGTCACTCGTGTGTGTTTACCCGGACCTCGAGCAGATTCCGCTGCCAGGCTCTCACCTAGCTGGCAGGGCTGGGTGTCTGTGGAAACCACCCGTCACCACACATCTTCCCAAAACCCCGAGGTGATAGGAAGGGGGGACAGGGGTACATGAACACAAAGGATCGCCTACTGCAGGCGATGTGGGACTAACCCCAACCACAGGACCGCGGGGATATTCCGCCACAAAAGGGGGCCCACCGGGGTCAACACCCAGACCTGGAACGCGATGGGGAAAGCCCGAACATACGGTCGCACACACACGTGTCCTGCTGGCTAATATAATCTCAACACACCCCCGCAGCAGGACAACCTGGCTCTGATACCATGTGGAAACCACCCATCACCACACATCTTCCCAAAACCCCGAGGTGATAGGAAGGGGGGACGGGGGTACATGAACACAATGGATCGCCTACTGCAGGCGATGTGGGACTAACCCCAACGACAGGACCGCGGGGATATTCCGCCACACAAGGGGGCCCACCGGGGTCAACACCCAGACCTGGAACGCGATGGGGAAAGCCCAAACATACGGTCCCACATACACGTGTCCTACTGGCTAATATAATCTCAACACACCCCCGCAGCAGGTCAACCTCCCTCTGATACCATGTGGAAACCACCCGTCACCACACATCTTCCCAAAACCCCGAGGTCCAAACAGAGAACAGCTCGGAGCGATCTTTGAGAAGATATACCCACGTACATCGAGAGAAATCATCAATGAAGGTGACAAAATAGGAACTACCCCGACCGATGGTGAGGTTAGGAGCGGGACCCCATATGTCAGAGTGAACGAGGTCGAACGGATGGGAAGAGCCCCGACTTTGCGTTGGTGGGAAGGAGGAGCGGTGATGTTTTCCAAGTTGACATGCATCACAGTTTAGAGGAGGATGATGAGGAGGGAGGTGCGGCAGGAGCTGTCGTAGAATTCGGGGAGGAGCATGTCCAAGGCGAAGATGTCATTAGAGAAGATCTGTAGAGGAGGAGGAGAAGGAGGATAGAGCAGAAATGTTGTCGAGGAAGTAGAGGCCACCACTCTCAGTCCCGGTAGCAATCGTCCGTTGGGAGTCCGGATCCTGAAAAGCACAAGAGGTAGGGGTGAATATGACAGAACACCATAGTTGCTTGCATAAAGAAGTAACCGATAATAAATTGCACGGAAACTTGGGCACATAGAGGGTATCAGCTAAGCAGAGAGATGGAGTGACTTGAACCATGCCCGTCCCATGGACCGGGGAGGGAGATCCATCAGCAACAATGACCAGGGGCAACTGAGCCTGTGTGTCAAGAAGAGAGAAACATTGAGGGTTGCCTGTCATATGATTTGTTGCACCAAAGTCGATGAGCCATCGTCCGCGAGTAACAACATGAGCACTACCAGAAGAGGTGACCACGGAGGCGGACAGGCTGGAGGAGAGGAAAGCCATGGAAGCAAGAGAGGAGCAAACCGCGACGAGAAGAACAAGCCGCGGGAAGAGAAAAGAGCACCAAGCCGGGCGAACAGAAAACAGGTCGGGCGGCTAGGAAGGCCGCTACCAAGAAGCAGAGCAAAACAGAGGGAAAGAAGTCGCACGGCCTGAAAAAGTCGGGCGAACAGAGGAGAACAAGTCGCACGGCCAAAGATGAGGCCGGGGCGACTAGCAAGCAGGAGCGGGTAGAAGGCAACAAGAAGTAGAGCACGGTGAATAGAGGAGATCGCGAAAACAGTCGTGAAAAAGAAGGGGCAAGCCGCGCGGGCAGACAGAGAATCAAGCGGCTAAAAAGCAGGCAAAGGCCCAGCGGGGAAGAGGTTGCGCGGACTGAGAAGGCCGAGCGAACAGAAGAGAAGAGAAGAGCAGGTGACCGCGACCAAGATGCGGGTGAGAAAGGAACAACCCGCACGGTCAGGCAGATCACAGCAGCAAACCGCGAGTATAGAGACAAGCGGATATGGGGAAAGCAGAAGAGGACAGGGAGAGGAAGTCCGCAGCGGGTAGAGACAAGTCACGCGGACAGAGACAGGCCGCAACGACTAGGAAGTCGGAGAGGCAAGAAAGAACAAGTAGCGCGGCGACAAGGAAACAGGTCGCTGCGACGAATAGCAGTAGGAGAGGAGAACCAAGAAGAAGCAAGCCGCGCGAACAGGGCAGCGGACAGAAACAAGCCGCGCGGATAGAAACAAGCCGCGCAGACAGAAGAGAAGGCAAGCCGCGAGACAAGTCGCAGAATGCGGAAAACAAGCCGCGAACAACAGAGAGTGCACAGAATCAGGAGGAAATGACCGTGTGCTCTGATACCATGTTAGAAAGTAGCGAAAAGGAGAGAACAAGCGAATAAACTTTTGAATAATTGAAATTTTATTATCCAAAAAAAATATCTATTACAAAGGTATGTCCTCCCTTATATAGAATGGAGGAGAGATGAGAGAATACAAATAAGAGATGTGGGACTAAAAAATTACAGGACTAAGCGGAATATACAAAACAAACCGCACAAACCGCGCGGTTAGACAGCAGGGCTAACCGCACGGCTACCACCAGAGAGGAAGCGAGACTGCCAGGGTAGACCGCCCGGTCTCCAAGCCGGCTGAGACAAACCGCCAGACCGCGCGGTCTTCAACCCGCCAAGACAAACCGCTAGGCCGCCCGGTCACCAACTTCAACAGTGTCACTCATGTGTGTCAACTCAGACCCTTAGCAGATCCCGTTATCAGGCTCTCACCTACCTGATAGTGTTAGATATCACTTATGTGAGTCTACCCAGACCCCGAGCCGATCCCGCTGCTAGGCTCTCACCTAGCTAGCAGGGTTGGATGTCAATCGATGGAGTCTGCCCAGACCCCGAGCAGATCCCGCTGCCAGGCTCTCACCTAGCTGGTAGGGCTGGATGTCACTCGATGGCGTCTACCCAGACCCCAAGAAGGTCCCACTGCCATGCTCTTACCTAGTTGGCAGGGCTGGATGTCACTCGTGTGTATCTACCCGGACCCCGAGCAGATCTTGCTGCCAGACTCTCACCTAGCTGGCAGGGCTGGATGTCACACGTGTGTGTCAACTCAGACCCGAGCAGATCCTCCTGTCAGGCTCTCACCTAGATGGCAGGGCTGGATGACACTCGTAGGAGTCTACTTCGGCTCCCAACCGGCTGGCAAGACAGGTCTCGATAAACAAAACAATGTTAGAAGTCGGGGGCACAGACATCTGAATGACCGAGTATGAAGTCGCAAAGTTAACGAAATGGGTCCAACATAGTCGCCCTGCACCGCAGATAACGGCCGAGGTGACGAGAACCCAGACTGCATCGCATGAGGGTTAGCTAGCACGGAACCCGGCGGCTCGGTTGCGAGCCGAGTCGGCTCGCCTACTCTAGCAAGCAGGCAGCATGGAGGACCTAGACTAAGGAGGCGTGTCGCCACTCGCGAGTCGGCTAACCAAGCCTCCTATGCTTCCTAAGCTAAGTCCTTAGGGGACGCACGATCACTACAAGATATGAATTTTACAGCGACGTTTTTATTGTGATGTTTTTAAAAGCGTCGTTGTTAGTTTTCTATATAGCGACATTTTTAAAAAAAGCATCACCACTACATGTATTAGCCGCGCTTTCCATGAAAAAAACGTCGACATACATGTTCAGCTTTGACAGCAATTTTTTTAAACACACCACCAATTAAGTGTATCAAGTTAATTATTTTTTTCTGTAGAGAGAATATGATTACTTCAATGAGATGCCAAGTGAATGTTCCATTAAGGTATAGTCAGTGGCGGAACTAGGATTTTGAAGCCGCACTGGCACAATCTAAGTACCGTCAAAATGTCGGGGGGCAGCGCACCCTGAGCAGGGGTTCGGGGGCAGCGACCCCTAAATTTTTTTTTTTTGCAAAGATATTTTTGTAAGGAAAATATTGAACACAATATTACAAAAGAAAGGTTTAGATCTGAAAAACTTACAATTCAACAAGATATTTTCCGTTGACACATGCTCTGAAAACGTGAAATAATAATTTCTATTGTAATAGTATCGGCAACTTCTTTTTCAATGTAAGCAACCAAGCAATCATTCATCCATTCATCCCTCATTCTATTTCGCAGCCGATTCTTTATGATCTTCATTGCAGAAAACATTCTTTCAACAGTAGTTGTAGCAACTGGTAAGAGGCAAGCCAACTTCAACAATCTAAAAACTAACTGATAGTGATTATCTTTTTTTAATTCAACCATTTTTTTCAGAAGATCACTAATTCCTTTAACATCGGAAAATGTGTCCGTTGATGTAGAGCGCATATCAAAAATATATATGTCAAGTTGTCCTTCAAGTAACTGCAGCTCTATTGGCGTAAAATCGTACTGATATAATGCAGCAAGATGAAGTAATTTTTGTTTATCATAAGAACTAAAATGATCCTTTGGGTCTAGACAAACAACACATAAGAGTAATTCTGTGTTTACTTCATCAAAGCGATCATTTAACTCATTTAGCATCCAATCAAGCATTGCATTAAAATTTTCAATTCTGAAATAATATTTATTTGTAATCTCGCGTGCATTGCGTCTTGATCTACCTTACTGAACAAACTTCACTTCCATATTAACAACTTCTATGTCATGTTTTCTACAGAAAGTTGAAACTTCGGTCATAAATATTTCTCACTCGGCTTCATCATTTCTCATCTTCAATAATAATAGTTTTCATAATTTTACGAAATGCATAGCATTTACAATATCTTGATCTTTCCTCTGCAATGCTTGGGATAGTTCATTTGTTTTTGACAAAATATTTTTCATCAAATGAATAACAAATGCAAATTTGAAAGTCAAGATAACTTGAACAAGTGCACTTGCCATTCCTCTTTGGTTTTCATCTGCCCCATCAACTATGATAATCTCCAGCACATCAACAATAGAAGAGAACATGCGAATAAAATTTGAAACTGTTTCATAATGTGAACCCCACCTCGTGTCACCAGCGCGTTTGAGCTCTAAAGGTTGATTCAACCCTCGTCCACTTTCCAAGTCCCCACATCCAAGCTCTGTAGCAACTCGATCAACTTTCAAGGCTCTAAGGGAATCACGGCGTTTGCAAGAGCCACCAACAACATTCATTACTGTGTTAATAAGTGTGAAAAGCTCAGCAATATCAGAATTTTTTTCTGCAACATCTACCAGTACCAATTGCAGTTGATGTGCAAAACAGTGAACATAGAAAGCGCAACTGTTCTCATTTAAAATTAAAGCTTTTAACCCCCTGAACTATCCTTTCATATTGCTAGCACCATCATATCCCTGCCCACGCAATTTAGAAATACTAAGACCATATCTCATAAATAAATGATCTATAGCTGCTTTAAGGGATAACGCGGAAGTATCTGCTACATGAACAAACCCAAGAAGATGTTTTGTGATCGTGCCATTGGAACTAATATATCGTAAAATAATAGACATCTGCTCTTTTGTAGATACATCACGTGATTCATCCAATAAAATTGTATAATAGTCTTCTCCAATTTCTTGAACAATTTTATTTGTTGTCTCTATTGCAATTGCTGATACTATTTCTTTTTGAATCTTAGGCGATGTAAGTTGACAGTTTTGAGGAGCATTTTGTAACACAACTGAGTTGATGTCATTATTATGTGATGCAAGAAACTCCAAAAGCTCAAGAAAATTTCCTCTGTTGGTAGACTCTTTAGTCTCATCATGACCACAAAAGGACAATCCTTGTCGTAAAAGAAATCTAACACAATCGATTGAAGCATATAAACGAGCGTGATAATCCAAACTTTGTTGTTCATCTTGTCTTGCAAAAGCAATTTGAATACCTTGTTTTTGATTCATCAAAGACTCGCATAGTTTTCTAGAAGCATTGTGTGGAGTAGTGTGACTTCCGATATGTCTGTCCAATACTGATTTATCTTTCCAATTTCTGAAGCCTCTCGTGGTAAACGTAGGGTCACAACCCTTTTGAGGAAAAATATAACAGTAAAGGCAAAATGCTGCATTTTTTTCTTTGCTGTATTCTAACCATCCCTTAAACTCGTTAAACCAATTCTTATTAAAGCGTCGAGCTTTGTTTCCGATTTCTATTTGGGGAAAACTTTCTAGATGAGGTTGACAAGGACCCTTTTGCAAATAATATTTTCGTATAGACTCTTGAATATTTGCATCGTAGGAGTTGATAGGAAGTCTTAAGACCGGGTCTGAAGGTAAATCTTCAATTTTGAACTCGTCTACGCGACTTCTTTTACCAATTGCAACTATCTCCTGAGAATCTAACGAACTTTGGCATGCTCCTTTTTTTGAAAAAAATTTCTCCCTTTCACTAACTAAAACGCTGCATAAAATCGACGGGACATTACCGTTAGCACCTGATAAAAAAAGTATCTAATTTGATTGTCTGATCATAACAATTTAGCCTGTACTGAATTCAAAACGGTGGCAAATCCTGACGGTACACTGGGCAATGCCCCTACGGCCAAGCGCGACCGTACCAGGCCCGCGAGGGAAATTCCTAAGGTTCTAAAGGATTCTCTTAGATTGTTGATTCTCTTAGTTAGACCGAGAGATCATATTTAGATTCTGCAAGATATATTTGTTATACCAAGTGGAGTGAGATACATTATAAGTTTACTCATCTATATGCATATATATTATCCAAAACAGTTAAGGTAAGCTTAGCCGAAAATCTGTACTCATCATCTTTGTACTTCTTTCTCTCCGTCTCGGGTATTTTTACCTTAGGTGTGTTCAGGGAAATAACTTTTTCCTAAAAAAATTGAGACAACTATAGAGTTAGTCATAAATAATATGATTATGTGAGCATTTTATCTCTTCAACTGTTGTACAAACAAATAAGAAAAGTGGAAATATGTATAATCATTTTAAATAAAGTACGGTAATATTCTAAATCCTTGTATTTTCAGTTATTTTTTTTCTTAGGATTCTTCAAGTTTTTTTCTTTGAGTCTTTTGTTTTGCATCCTTTTCATGTTTTTCATATTTATTCAAGTTCATTGTTCTTTTTATCCAAATTCATTCATCACGATCTTCCTTTGAATTTGATCTTCTTATTCATTTTATGCCTTTTTTCTTTTCATATTTCGTTTTTTGTCTTATTTCAAAATGGGCACACACAAAAAGTAGGCAAGTGTAAAAGAACCATGCAGGTATATAATAAAAATATTTTAAAATCTAAGCATAATCAATCAAGTAAGAACTCACCGTGACTATATTGTTCCCTTAATCCTTCTAAGATTCATCACCACGCCTATCCGGACACACCATCCTTTATAATATCTAAAATTTAGGCATCTTATTAATGGATTGCATCTTTTAAATCAATGTGATACGATTCCTAAGACAATTTGACTTTAATTAGGCGTTTGTACTTCTAGGGTAAAAGAACCTAAGTTGATTAAAATAAAATATAAAATTGAAATTCATTGACTTGATACAATCTCATAACAATTCTGATAAAAAATTTCCTCCATGAAGATCTAAGGATACCCAAATTGGAAAGATATTTACAAACCACTGTAATGGACTGAAATCTGGACTGATTTCTGTCCAGATTTCTGAATCTGAACTAAAATCAGTCCAGATTTCAGTCCAGATTTCTGAATCTGGACTGATTTCGCAAATATGGAGTCAAGAAATTAGGAGCAAAAAAATTAAAAAGGAAGAAGAAGAATAAGAAGATAATACCTGGCGGCTGGTGGGAGTAGCTTGGCGGGATCAGCGGGAGCAGCCTGGCGGGCTAGGGCACGAAGCAGCGGAATCGCGGAAAATGGCCTGGCGGGCTAGGGCACGAAGCAGCGGAATCGCGGAAAATAGCGGGATAAGCGGGAGCAGGCTAGGGCACGGAGCAGCGAGATTTCTCTTCTCCCCGTGAATGCAGCGGGAATTCTATTCTCCCCGTCAAAATCGCGAAAAAAGACGCTCGGGCACGTGCCCTAGCGTGCCCAGTCATAGATTCGCCTGTGGGTATAGTAGAAGGTCAGTCACATCGATGCTGACAAAGTTGACTGCATCAATGAGCTAATTAGACGAATTGTCTAGGATATAATATCCCAACCTCGTATCAAATGTCACTACTATACTATGGTCACAACAACACGGTTTTTTTACGATCGTACTATGGTCACTTCATGCTAAAATAATTTTTGAGAAGTATTGAAGGAGAATGATATATCTGCGCCATTAATCGTGAGATCCTATGGCCGGATCCGCTCACGCACATCCCAAATTAGATGTTAATACGTACCAAAAACTGACACCATTAACTTTATATGTTGAAAGAACTACATATTAAACATGATCTCATCGTTAAAATATAATGAATAAAATATTCATGAAAACATAAAAATTATGGATGGAAATTAAAAAAATCACCCCCCTCCCACCCAAATTTACATAGCTTATTTTATTCCCTCAATTTGTTTGATCTTATCCCTCTGACCTAAATATCGCATCTCTGTGCGCCCCTTCGCTCCCCTCATTTTGTATTTCCTTCTTCGATCATCTTTTGCAGGTGATCGAGCGGCTTCGACTTTGAACAACTTGGCAGGGATCAGTGAGCATCTTCGACGATCTTCGCTGGTGAGTTTTCTGGAGTGCATAGGCGGACACACATCCCGGCATGTGATTCTCTTCCTCTAGAAACTGTGGCATCGCGCGATTCTCTCCTTCCATCTCTAAGTTTGACTCACGATTCTTGCCTCCTTCGTTGATTCGCCTGCAGTCCGGGGCCTTAGACTTTAGGGATTTCAATTCTGCTACTCAGAAGGTATTCTATTTCCATCTCTATTTTCAGCGCCCTAGCCATTCCCGTCGGGATCCATTTCCTTCTGCGTTGCTTGCAGTTCTGTGCCCCATCCACGACTATGGTGAGTTGTGTTCATTTCCCTAAACTATTGTTGTAGCAGCTTGCCTGTTGTTCTTCACTTCTGAAGTTTTCGGCTTCTTTTGCAGTTTTGTTCCATGGCCCAGCCACAAAGGACATGTTATCCATTTCCTTGCAATTAGTGTCCATTTCATTGCTTCTGGCATCCAATTCTGTCCCATTTCGCCACCACACAAGTACCATTTTTGGTTTTTCTCCATCGAAAGAACAAAAGCTTTTAGTTTCATTTCCATTTTTCAAAAAACTGTAATGTTAATAGTTTTTAGTTATTCAATCCGATTTCTAGAGCTTGCATGGAATGTTAATATAAATAGCTATTGTAAGACGTTAGTATGAATAGCTATTGTTAGTTAAGATTTTCTTATTTGATTTTTAGAATAGTAAAAAACCATTTTCAATCTCTTAAATAGCTTGTTGATATAGTATTAGTGTAGTCCCAAAGTAAGATATAAAATTCCCTACCTAAAAAAACTGGAATATTAATGTCACTACCTAAAAGTTGAAAAATTCTACACATCATGCTTAAAGTTTGAAAAGATGATGTAGGAGATGGTGTACAAATGAAGTTGAATGCTCATCATACTTGTTTCAATGTCAATGACGCTAATGATTAAAGAAGAAAATTTTGAAGGCTCATAATACTTGTTTTGTTTCAGTTGTTTTTTTGGCAATGAAAACAATGTATATATTGAATGATTATATTTTTTTCAAAATTACGCTACTTGAAACAAGTTTGTTTATCATTAATGTAATTTTTTGCATATTTATACAATTCAATCTTAATGATGATGTAATATGTAGGTATTTTAATTACTTTGTTTTGTAGAACTCATGCTCTCATTATTTGGACATGTTGCAAATCTCTCTCAATATATCTTAGTATTACTCTCAAAAATATTTAAAATATGAAAAATAATATATAAAAATAATATTTATAATTTTAATTAATATTTTAGATGCTAAATTAATTTTTAGAGTTTAAATTTTCATAATTTTCTATTTTTTTTAAATTTCTTTCCTTAAAATGCAATGTAATGTTTTTTTTAAAAAATGTTATAATAGATTTTTAATTGCGTCGACGTTTTGTAAAAAAAATCGTGGTAGAATTATTACTTTTCTGACATTTTTTGAAAGTGTCACGATAGAGCAATCAGTCATGACATTTTTTTGAAAAAGTGCAGCGATAGAACAAATGTCAAATATGACGTTTTTTTAGAAAAATGTCACTATATAGCAATTGCCAAGAATGACGTTTTTTGGAAGAAAAAAAACGTCATGATATAGTACATTCCAATCACGATGTTTTTTGAAAGCATCACAATGAGCTACAGTGACGGCCGCAATCGTGACGGTTTAGTGACGTTTTTATAAACGTCACGAAAACTATCGTAACGCTTTAAAATCGTCACAAAAGTTATAAAAAAACGTCACCATATAGCGACTTTGTTGTAGTGGATCTCACTGGCGGGACGCGGAATAAGGAACTGTGAGCGGGAGGACCAAAACAAGCCGCAAACACAAAAGAAGAAAGAATCCACATCGCACAGAAGCATTACAAGCTGCAGTAACTTATACATATATACGAGAGACGGGTACGAAACAGTTCATTGATGGACAAAAATACAAGATCGGGACTCACCCGCGTTTACATTATAATAAAAGAAACATACATAAGAGGCGAGGCGCGGGAATTCGGCGAGGGAGCTCTCGGGAGACAAGCCCTAGAGGGGCTGGTAGAACCCTTCTCCAGGCCTGGGTACCGGAAGGAACAACGCCGATACCACGTCGCTCGCAGAAAGGCTGGCTCCCTCGCTCTTGATGAGATCGGCCCGCCGCAGAGTCTGGAGTGTATACTTCGTCGCGCTGTCAGCATTCTTCTGCATCATTTCCACCAGCTCATAATCGGTATAGTGCATAAGCTGGCAGCCACTGCTGGAGGGCAGCGGGAGAGCCGCTGCGGCCTCCAGCTCTCACACCCGTGTCAGTACCGCTTCTTTTTCTTTCTCCAAAACGGCGACGGCAGCATCGGATGTGTCCGCCCTCTCTCTCTATCGCTCCGCCTCCTCCTGGGCGAGGCGGCGAGCCTCCTTCTCGTCCACCAGCCTCTTAAGCGAGGGGGCGTTCTTCTCCATTTGGGTGCACTACCGGTCGACCATGTGGGCCAGCTCCAGGTTGCTGAGCTGGACCCGCGCGCTCTCGTGGATCAGCACCCGTGTGTCCTCTTCGTCCTAGATGACGGCATCCTCCTGCGAGTAGAGGCTGAACGAGAAGTTGTAGGCCTCCCCGCTGATGGTTTCCTGCTCTAGGAAGCTCGGCATCAGGGTGGAGATGATCGCCCGGTTCGACTCCTTGTCCCACAGCAGGAGGGGTACGCTGAGCTCATCTAGGCACTTCTCGTTGTAGCCGAAGTTATGGTGCCCTCTTGAGACCGGCTTTACGGCAAACAACGTCTCTTCTTGCGTCTTGGAGCTGCCAGCCGCCTCGCTAGGGGCGCCGCTGGCCGAAGCAATCGCGGGGGCGGGGTCCTTGGTCGGCTGGCCACCGGGGCCTTGCCTTTCCTTTGGGCCGCAGTAGGCGCATCTCCCATGTCCTTCACCTTCTTGGGAGGCGGCGGTGGAGGTTGTTCGCAGCTGGGCCGCTTCTGGGCGGCAGATGCGGGGGTCTCGCGGTGCGCGGCAGCTGCTGCTTCGGCGCGGGCGAGCTCGCTGGAAGCGAGCCGCGTGCTCTCGTAAGGAGGGTGCATGGGGATGTCACACTCGCCTGCAAGAGGAAAGTTAAAGAAGAAAAAATTATCAAAGTAGAAAGGAGAAGCGTGAGTAGCTTACCTCCCCCGAGCGGGACGGCAGTGAGGTTGTCCAAATTCTGGCCAAGGATGGTGACCTCAAAGTTCTTCCCGGCGAAGAACCCGCACAGCTCTGCTTCATGGCCCCCCAGGATAGGGGGCGGTAGCTCGCCTCGCTGAGCTGTACTGACGAGAAGGGGACGTTGCCAAATTTTCCCTTGACGAACGTGAATTTCTTAAGCCAATTATGGCTCTTATTGATGGTCTTTCACACCTTGACGTGGTCGCTGGAGAAGTAGGCGGTCCCTTCCTTGTTCGCACGGAAAGAGAACAGCCTGCGGAAGACCGCGAGGCTGAACTCAATCCGCTCTTCCCAAAGGAAGCAGTTGAATCTGACCATAACAGTTATGGAATTGGGGGTCATCTGGCCTGGGATGACCCCGAAGTATTTCAATATCTATCGAACCTCTGACCATAGTGGAAGCCGAAGGCCCGCCTTGATGTGCACCAAGGGGATAGCGAGCTCCCCTACAGAGAGGTCATTTATCTTTTCCCCCTCAATAGGTCGCCTCGCCATGAAACCTGGAGGAATATGGTCACCTATGGCATCGAAGAATTCACCTTCAAAAATGGCGGCGGGGGGAAAGTCGTGCTTGGAAAAGGTCCAAGCTCACTTGCCCCGCCGATCCGCATCGTTGCTGCCACCGCCCATCTCACAGAGAGCTTGCTAAGCGGGGTGAGGAAGTTCTCATAGGAAGCGAGCGAGTTGAGGGTCACAGGAAGTAAGAGAGAAGGGGAAATCTTAAATATGGTGGGTGAGCAAGTGCCGGCAAGGCCTATTTATAGAAAGAAAAAGGTAGGGAAAACATTCCGCTGGCGGGAAAAGTGTGGATAGCAAAATGAGCCCTGACGGTTCAACTTCCCGGCTCGCAGCCATGCCACAAAGACCGTTTGACAGCGGGTTGCGCCCACCCTCCCCCGCACGAGAAACGGGCGAGCTGCGGCTCGCACCCGCATGAAACAGTAGGCGAGTCACGCGGGTTCGCAACGTGCGAGGTCCCAGATCGCTCCCGCCAAGGTTAGACAGGCGGTCAGGGCGAGCCGATTCAGCGATCTCACACTCGCTTAAAGAAGCAGTGGGCGAGCAAGAGGGCTTCATCCGCTTTCAGCCAAAAAAAACTAGGTAGCAACACAATAAGAGTAACGTACAACAAGCATTAAGCCCGACGGCAGGCGAGAAAAGTCTCAAATTATCACAAATATTAGAAATGTTCGAGAATGGAAGGCCCTCCTAAGCGATCTGGTCAGAGATGCGGATGCGTCCTAGCCCGACGACCAACCGCGAGGAGGGGGCAGGCGGATCAGTACCGGATCCAATTCCACCTGCCCTGCCTCCGCGTCCCGAATAGGGGCGGCACGCGAGGATAATGGTACTCGCGAACCGCGACCAGGCTGGGCCATTCCGAATTGCTTCGTGGCATGCATGAGTCGCTCCTCGGCCGGCATTATGTGCACCCTGGGAGAAGTAACCATGTCCCCGTCAGCTGGGCGCCTCGCTTCCTCCAGAACTGCAAGCCTCTCCTCCATTTCGGCCATGTCCATGTCAACCTTGTTGAAGACCTCCTACATTAGTAGTGTGTGCTTCTGTAACAGCCGCTTCACCTATTTCTTCATCCCCCTCGCATCCACCAGATCGCCTAGATACTCAGAAATGTGATTTGTATCAGGGGGAGGCGAATATCCCTCGCCCATCTCAACATCAGAGGAGGAAATCGTGTTATAACCTGCGAAGGGGTAGGTCAGAAAGAGCGAGCAGTAATAAATATGCTCGAGTATGAACTCATTGGGAGTCGAGATGTTGAACGCACTAGCTTGCGGCAGAGAAGACCCCGGTCAGCCCTGGAAGGGTCCTCCCTCAAGAAACGCGAAGGATTTTCCCAACCCAGGGGGATTTGGCAAACGGGAAGTCTCCGGATGGTTGTGCCCCAGGCCTGAGGGACTAGAGACCCGCTCAGTTGACAACGGGAGGGAATGACCCCCTTCCCCTCCACTGCCTCCATCCTCATGAGGCGGCACCTGCAGAAAGAGAAGTCAAAGCAAAGCGACGAATCAGGCGGGAGGTGCGCATAACTCATGAGCAACCTCGGTGCCGGCCTCCGAGCTGGAGCCTGGGAGGTCGTTTGTCGGAGACCGCCTGATGATTTTCCCTTTTACCAGCCTGAAGAGGGGGTCGGTCGATCCGCGCGCCAACCACGGGGCGGCCACGAGAGCCTCCTCCCTAGTATTTTCCCTTGCGGCCACTAGCCGAGCTTACATCTCCTCAGGCGCAGGCATCGTGCAGCTGCAGCTCACTGAGAAGGCTAAAATAAGGCAGGATTTTTCCAGAGGGCATATTTATAGCGTGAGGGTGGGACCCACCAAAAGATTCCTTGACAGCTCAGCAAAGCACTCACCGAACACGTGGGTTGGATGATTCTTTCCGAGCTTGGTCAAGCTCATAAAGATCGGGTATTGTCTACAACTTCGTGTTTACCGAGTGGGTCCACCAGGCGAGGAGAGTGGGCCAAGGCAACCTGATCGCGCCAGAGCAACATGTGGGCAAACTCAGAGCGGCTAGATCGCTCTCGCCTAAGCTTAGCCGGAGACCTGCGCGAGCTGGCCCACCCATCCCGCACCCGCCTTGAGTTCGTCGAACTAGGCCTAGCTTGCGTCAAACTGAGCATGGGTCATGCTCGACGTTCGTCGAATAGAGGGTTGAGCTCGGCGTTCATCGAACAGAGCTAGGCGTTCGTCAAACGGAGCTCGGCATTCATCGAACGGAGCTCAACATTCTTTGAGCTAACCTCAGGAGTTGAGAATCCGAATTCGTCGAACCAAGATCGGCGAGCTCCTCTAGAACCTCTGTAGTGACAATCTTAGACCGACCTGCCCGCTCTCCCACAGGCGACATGGCCGCCAACCCGCCTAAAAGCAAGGATCGGCGGACTGCGGTGGCCTGCCTCGCGCTCGCCCAAGAAGGTAGGGCAAGCTGAGGGAGCCAGGTCATGTCTGCCCCAGCGGGGTGGAGAGTCGTGGTGAGCTAACCTCCAGATCGTTGGGATCTTCCCAGTGGGGCCCAGAGGCAAACTTACTTGGGTGGGCTTGCTAGGGGTGTGAATAGCTTGATAGAACAGCGGAGTTACGATGTTGGCAGTGTAACACCCCATATCCGTCGCATAGCATATAGCAGTAGGTCCGGCCGGGGCCCGACGTCATATACCACAGACAGACCGGGTGGTTACGTATGGAAACCATCCAACCAACCTCAACGTCCTACACAGAGCATTCTAGCGGAAGCAGTTTATAAAAGTTGTAAACAAGAACCCAGCATTAAAACACGAATGTCCACTAGTACAAATTAGGAATGTTATACAAAATACCCAAAACCGGCCTTAAGGCCTTACAAAATGTTTCACTTGAATATTACATGTTTTACAAACCACGGCACGCAGGCCGGTCATACATGAATAAAGCAGTAAACACTTCTACTTGGGCCTTCGAGGGCCAGCTTCGCAAAAAGGGCTTTAGCCCGCTATTGACCGCTTGGTCCAGCTGCACCTGCAAGCAACAAACCACCGCACGGTGGCAAAACAAGGCAACGGTCAGCAATGCTAACCAAATTATAATGATCCCGCCCCCAACTCGGGGCGGCGACGCTCCTTCCCTGCATTTCATTAGCATAAGCGAGCAAAGTATATAACCATAGCCATTTCATCACAGACGTTGGCTCGCACGGCCACACGCCCCGTGCACTCAGGGCACATTCTCGGTGAACCGGTCTATGTCACGTCAATTTAAGCCATCAACATTCCGGACTCACCGCCGCCAACTGACGGCCAAACCTATGAGAAATTTGTCTTCTCGGCCTAGGTCACAACAATTTAAGCCATCAACCGCCAAAGACCCTACTCTATGCCAACGGTAAGTGCCACGTGCCTTTAGGTCTCTTTAACCGAACGACATAAAACGGGTACGGTTCCATCTAACCCGTGCTCACATCGCAACGGCAATTTAAGCCATTTGCGCGGGTCAAACTTCCACCGAGTCCCATTTCCATCACAAGTCACATAACCCGGTTATGTTCAAGTTGGCTCTCAGGCCACCAAGTTGGCAAGATCTCGTATCCACCCAGTTTTCCGGGTGTACCTTTGGGTTAGTCCCCAAGGCTCCCTGCTGCAATCTACCGCGTAGAAAACCCGAAAAACAACTAATAGCGCGGAGTCTTCTCCGGCATTATGCAATGGAACATCACCGATCCGGACCAACATGTCCGGGTAGGCTTCACACATCATGCCTATGTCCGTTCTCGCTTACGGACTCTAAACAACGGGGACTTCACATATCTACCCGAAGGAACGCCTCCAACTCTCTGCAAACTCGCGAGAGCGGGCTTCCTATGCAAAGAAAGAGAGCTACTCATGCTCAAGATGAGGATTGTTACCCTTGAGTTCCTCTTTGGTGCCATTAAAAAGTAATCGGATGAAAACCACCGCACTAGCGTTGCCTCCGTGGATCCGGAGTCGGCTCGCGATTCGGAGCTCCGAAGCTCCTCCAATGGAGGGATCTAGCTCTTCTTCCTCCCTTGGTTCTCCTCTTTCTCTAAGGATTTGGAAAGGGATAAGGTATGAAAAGTGATGGATTTCTAAGTCAATCCACGGGTATATCCCTTCAGGAACATCCCCCAGCCGTTGGATCTCAAAACAAGGAAACGAACGGCTTTGATTCGGGGCTAAAATGCCCAATCTGGACCGAACACGGCCTGGCACACGCCCGTGTCCAGGGCCGTGTGCCGCATTCGCCGTCAAAATCGAATCACCTGGAACCTCACACGGGTATCGAACACGCCCGTGTTCGAGCTGACACGCCCGTGTTCCACCTGACACGGCCGTGTGGCCGGCCGTGTACCCCATGATTTTTCCCCTTTTTCAACCCGAGCACTGCACGGGTTCTAGGACACGCCCGTGTCCTTGCCCGTGTCACTTTGACACGCCTGGACCCCAGGCTGTGTACGCGGTCTCGACATTTCGTCGCGTGAAGATCGGCGACTTGATGACACGGCCTCGGACACGCCCGTGTCCTAGGCCGTGTGCCTTGTCTCGACGAACGTCGAGCGAATCTCGACGACTCCCTGGGACGATCGTCGACACGGGTCGACACGCCCTGCGACACGCCCGTGTCGCGGGCCGTGTGCCCATTCTCGACGAATCGTCGAGTATACTCGACGACTCCGCGGCTAAGTGTCGACACGGGTCGACACGCCCTGCGACACACCCGTGTCGCAGGCCGTGTGCCCATTCTAGGAGAATCGTCGGGAAAATCTCGACGACTTCGCGGCTAAGTGTCGACACACGCTTGACACGCCCTGGGACACGCCCGTGTCCCAGGCCGTGTGCCTGCAGCCAGAACCCAAACTGGCCCAAAACGTCCCCCTTCGCTCCTTTGAGTTTCGGGGCGTTACAACTCTACCCCCCTTAAAAGAATTTCGCCCACGAAATTACATAAGGGAAAGACATACAAAATAAAATTTGTACCTGAGCGGAACAACTCCGGATACTCGTCAAGCATAGTCTGCTCTCGCTCCCAAGAGAGCTCCTCACGACCGCAATTGTCCCACCGGACCTTGACCATCCTGATCTCTTTATTGCGTAGCCGCTTGACCTCCGAGTCTTCAATCCGCACGGGCTTGACCTTTGTCGTTAGCCCACTATCCACCGGCACTTGATCAACTGCGATCACTTGCGTAGGCTCTTGTACCGCCTTCCGAAGTACCGAAATATGGAATACATCATGTAAACCACTTAGCTCCACTGAAAGCTTCAACCTATAGGCCGCTTCACCAACTCGCTCCAGAACTTCAAACGGTCCAAGGTATCTCGGGCTTAGCTTTTTCAATCGTCGCACCCACGAGACACCCTTGAACGGCTTGATCTTTAAGTATACATAATCGCCCACAGTGAACTCCACGTTCCTGTGCTTGGCATTATAGTACTTTGATTGCCGGTCCTGAGCGATAAGCAACCTCTCCCGAATTATTCTCACCAAAGAAGTAGCATCCTCCACTTCCGATCGCTTATACAACTTTGACTCACCCGTTTCTAACCAAGACAACGGCGTGCGACATCTTCTACCATATAGGGCCTCGAAGGGCGCCATCTGAATACTCGCTTGGTAGCTGTTATTGTATGCGAACTCCACCAAATAAAGGTGGTCTTCCCATTGCTTTCTGAAATCCAAGACACACATGCGAAGCATGTCTTCCATGGTTCTATTAACCCTCTCAGTCTGCCCATCCATTTGTGGATGAAAGGTTGTGCTGAATTTCAGCTTTGTTCCCAACATTTGCTGCACAAGCCTCCAATCATTGGACGTGAACCGCCCATCTCGGTCACTCACGATGTTGTGGGCACACCATGAAGCTGCACTATGTTATCCACATAAATCTTTGCCAACTTCTCCACCGGATCATCCTTCCTATGCGGAATAAAATGCGACACCTTCGTTAATCGATCAACAACCACCCAAATGGCGTCGTTTTCCTTTTGCGACCTTGGCAAACCGTGCACAAAGTCCATAGAGATGTCATCGAATTTCCACTCCGGAATAGGCAAGGACTTAAGAAATCCTCTCGGCTTTTGGCACTCCGCCTTTACCAAGGCGCACGTTTGGCACTTCGCTACGTATAGCGCCACATCCTTTTTCAAACCCGGCCACCAAAACAGTTTCTTCACATCACGGTACATCTTTATGCTCCCCGGGTGAATCGAGTACTTGGTATGGTGCGCCTCGTACAACAACTCCATCTGTAAATTGCCCACACTTGGGACGCACAAACGACCGTCTTTCCACAGCAATCCGTCATCCACGACGAATTGGGAATTTGACCCATCCAGAGCCTCTATCATGAACTGTTTCATATGAGCATCCATATCCAAAGCCTGCCGAATCCGATCAGCCAGGTCATATTGGACTTCAGTCCAATTCAGAACTGCTTCAGCACTTGATTGCCTGTCCACACAAACAATCTCCAATGCCTCCAACTCCTGCACCAACTGCTCATCGTGCACCGATAGCCAATTGGCTTGAGCTGGGGCTCGGCGACTCAACGCGTCCGCAACCGCATTCCCTTTGCCAGGAACGTAGTGGATCTTGAATGTATAGTCCCCCAGGAACTCCATCCATCTACGCTGCCGTATATTCAGATCCTTCTGATCAATCAGGTACTTTAGGCTCTTGTGATCGGTGTAGATATCAATCTTCACACCGTACAAATAGTGTCTCCACAGCTTCAAGGCAAAAATCACGGCCGCTAACTCCAAGTCATGGACCGGATAATTCCTCTCATGTACTTTTAGCTGTCTCGAGCCATAAGCTATCACGCTTCCGTGCTGCAGTAGCACGCAACCCAAACCGCTGCCTCAAGCATCGTTATATATCTCATAGCCTTTGGTTCCACATGGCGAACTCAGCACAGGCGCCGTGGTCAACCGACACTTCAATTCCTCAAAAGCTCGCGCGCACTCCGGCGTCCAAATGAACTTATGCTCCTTCCTCGTCAAAGTAGTGAGAGGTAACGCTAACCGCGAGAAGTTCTCTACGAAGCGCCTATAATAGCCGGCAAGCCCCAAAAAGCTCCGGACTTCTGCTACCGTAGCAAGCTCAGGCCACTCCCGTATCGCAACAATCTTCGCCGGATCCACAGCAATACCCTCTCCACTCACTATATGACCGAGGAACGCCACTGAGGATAGCCAAAACTCGCACTTCGAGAACTTGGCATACAACTGATTTCTCCTTAGCGTCTCCAACACCAAATGAAGATGCTTGAAGTGATCTTCCTCACTTTGCGAGTACACCAAAATATCGTCGATGAAGACGATCACGAAATGGTCCAAGTACTCCCTGAACGTCCTGTTCATCAAATCCATGAACACTGACAGCGCATTAGTCAGCCCAAACGGCATGACCGTAAACT
This sequence comes from Platanthera guangdongensis, assembly GCA_039583875.1. Lineage (NCBI taxonomy): Eukaryota > Viridiplantae > Streptophyta > Magnoliopsida > Asparagales > Orchidaceae > Platanthera > Platanthera guangdongensis. Next base: position 192,945,970 of record CM077163.1, on the reverse strand, counting down.
CATAATGCCCGTACCTCGTACTAAACGCTGTCTTAGGGATATCACTCTCCCTTATTCGCAGCTGATAGTACCCAGCCTTGAGATCCAACTTCGAGTACACCGTCGACCCGACTAACTGATCAAAGAGATCATCAATCCGGGGGATCGGGTACTTGTTCTTCTCCGTCAGCTTGTTTAGCTCCCGATAATCAATACATAGCCTCAAGCTTCCATCCTTCTTCTTAACAAAGAGGACCGGTGCGCTCCAAGGCGAAGAACTCGGGCGCACATACCCTTGCTCCAACAACTCTTGCAGTTGAACTTTCAGCTCCGCCATTTCCTTAGGCGCTAGCCGATACGGAGATCGTGACACAGGCTTTGCACCTGGCACTAGCTCGATCGTAAAATCTATCTCTCGTTGAGGCGGGGCTCCAGGAAGATCTGCGGGGAACACATCAGGGTATTCCGATACCACTGAAATACAATCCAAAGCGGGCTTCGGCTTTACAACCTCCACTAGTGTAAAGAACAGTTCTGCTCCGGCACGAACTGCCTTCACCACCTGAAGAGCAGACATCAACGTCTTGCTCGACCCCTTTAAGCCCGTAAAAGTCGTCTCACGACTTGCTCCCAGCTTGACTTCCTTGCTACCGCAATCTATATGGGCATGCTGCTCCGAGAGCCAGTCCATGCCAAATATGACGTCGAACTCCACTAACGGAAGTAAAGACGCCCGCAGGTCGAACTCCTGCTCCCCAATACGAATCTTAACATCGCAGATCCTAACCGCTCGCATCGAACACCCATTGGGCAACAACACATCCAACTTATCCTTCGCCATCGAAGAAGGGACTCCGATGCGTGATATAAATCCTTCGGACAAGAAGGAGTGTGAAGCTCCCGTATCGAAAAGTGCTCGTGCCGGATTTTCACAAATCAATACAAATCCTAAACAAGTAGTGGTAAGGTAACATGTGCATAACAAGTATTTAAAGAAATTGACTTGCTATAAATTAAATCATACCTGTCACCACATCAGCTTGTTTGATGGCCTCCTGTTGGCCAAGATTATAGACTCTTGGTTGGGCCGGAGCATAGTGGGATGCGGTCGACTCCACCGCCTTTCCCTTCTCTTCATAAGTAGCTCCCGGCCTCCTCTCGGACTTAGGACGTCCGCTCCAACAATCACGGGCGAAATGCCCGTCTTTCCACATGTAAAACACGCACCCGGGGTCCGACCCGTAGTCGCCCCAGAAGCGCCAGAAGGAGCTGGACCCGAAGTCCTATGCTTCTTGAAAGACCTCCGATAGCCGGACTTTGAAGTAGTCGGTACTCTAAACTCAGATTTCTTCTCACCCAATCTTTTTTTCGCTTGCACGCTCTTCATGTCCTTCTCCAAGGACCGGGCAGTATTGACCAAGGTTAAGAAACCCTGCGTCATCGGCCCCGACAGTAGTAGTCTTAACTCATCCCTCAAGCCTTCATAGAAGCGATTAGTCTTGCACTCCTCATCCACGATGGTGGAGCTAGCATAACGACTCAGACGAGTAAACTCGTGGAGGTATTCATCCATGCTCCTCTCACCCTGTACCAACTTCAGGAACTCATTCTCCAACGCCATCTTCTGCGTCGAAGGGAGGTATCTAGCCAAAAATAATCTCGAGAACTCCTCCATCGAGACATCACCAAGTTGCCTACCCCTCAGTAAGTGCAGCTCCAATCCTTCCCACGACATCCTCGCTTCACCGTCCAGAAGGAACGTAGCGATGGTGGTCATTTGCCACTCCTCCGTCTCCGTCGCTGTCATGACTCTCTTCAACCTGGAGAGCCAGTCTTCAGCCTGAGATGGGGTTCCCAACCCCGAGAATAACGGAGGGTTAAAGCTCATTACATGCTTCAGCTGCCTCTCAGTTACCCTCCTTGGCACTATTGGTTCCACAATCACTTGCTCCACTCTCCTCGGCTCAGCCTCTCGAAGAGGTACTTGCTCCAACACAAGAGCAGGCTGCTGCGCTTGCCTTCCAGGCTGCGCATTGATCACGGCCAACACCGCTTCAGCCACCAATCGTATGTTCTCCGCCGATAGAGGTGTTGCAGGAGCAACATCCGGTGCACTACTAGCCTCAGAAACTCAGCGTTCTGACGGCCCAACACCACTTCTGGTCACCTATAGTGGTACAAAACACCGTTAAGCGACCAAATAAATTGCAAAAAGCAATTATAGGAACACGCAGGTTCCTCAAACACGAGTATTTTCATTCCTAAGTGGACATTCATGGGTTCTTTTCACTGTTATTACGATGACGCACACAATGTGCTCACCACCCCTTAAAAAGAATTTGTCCACGAATTCAGTTTAAGCCCGACCAAAACCAGTAATCTGATACCAAATTGTAACACCCCCTATCCGTCGCATAGCATATAGCAGTACGTCCGGCCGGGGCCCGACGCCATATACCACAGACAGACCGGGTGGTTACGTATGGAAACCATCCAACCAACCTCAACGTCCTACACAGAGCATTCTAGCGGAAGCAGTTTATGAAAGTTGTAAACAAGAACCCAGCATTAAAGCACGAATGTCCACTAGTACAAATTAGGAATGTTATACAAAATACCCAAAACCGGCCTTAAGGCCTTACAAAATGTTTCACTTGAATATTACATGTTTTACAAACCACGGCACGCAGGCCGGTCATACATGAATAAAGCAGTAAACACTTCTACTTGGGCCTTCGAGGGCCAGCTTCGCAAAAAGGGCTTTAGCCCACTATTGACCGCTTGGTCCAGCTGCACCTGCAAGCAACAAACCACCGCACGGTGGCAAAACAAGGCAACGGTCAGCAATGCTGACCAAATTATAACGATCCCGCCCCCAACTCGGGGCGGCGACGCTCCTTCCCTGCATTTCATTAGCATAAGCGAGCAAAGTATATAACCATAGTCATTTCATCACAGACGTTGGCTCGCACGGCCACACGCCCCGTGCACTCAGGGCACATTCTCGGTGAACCGGTCTATGTCACGTCAATTTAAGCCATCAACATTCCGGACTCACCGCCGCCAACTGACGGCCAAACCTATGAGCAATTTGTCTTCTCGGCCTGGGTCACGACAATTTAAGTCATCAACCGCCGAAGACCCTACTCTATGCCAACGGTAAGTGCCACGTGCCTTTAGGTCTCTTTAACCGAACGACATAGAACGGGTACGGTTCCATCTAACCCGTGCTCACATCGCAACGGCAATTTAAGCCATTTGCGCGGGTCAAACTTCCACCGAGTCCCATTTCCATCACAAGTCACATAACCCGGTTATGTTCAAGTTGGCTCTCAGGCCACCAAGTTGGCAAGATCTCATATCCGCCCAGTTTTCCGGGTGCACCTTTGGGTTAGTCCCCAAGGCTCCCTGCTGCAATCTACCGCGTAGAAAACCCGAAAAACAACCAATAGCGTGGAGTCTTCTCCGGCATTATGCAATGCAACATCACCGATCCGGACCAACATGTCCGGGTAGGCTTCACACATCATGCCTATGTCCGTTCTCGCTTACGGACTCTAAACAACTGGGAATTCACATATCTACCCGAAGGAACACCTCCAACTCTCCGCAAACTCGCGAGAGAGGGCTTCCTATGCAAAGAAAGAGAGCTACTCATGCTCAAGATGAGGATCGTTACCCTTGAGTTCCTCTTTGGCGCCATTAAAAAGTAATCGGATGAAAACCACCGCACTAGCGTTGCCTCCGTGGATCCGGAGTCGGCTCGCGATTCGGAGCTCCGAAGCTCCACCAATGGCGGGATCTAGCTCTTCTTCCTCCCTTGGTTCTCCTCTTTCTCTAAGGATTTGGAAATGGATAAGGTATGAAAAGTGATGGATTTCTAAGTCAATCCACGGGTATATCCCTTCAGGAACATCCCCCAGCCGTTGGATCTCAAAATAAGGAAACGAACGGCTTTGATTCGGGGCTAAAATGCCCAATCTGGACTGAACACGGCCTGGCACACGCCCGTGTCCAGGGCCGTGTGCCGCATTCGCCGTCAAAATCGAATCACCTGGAACCTCACACGGGTATCGAACACGCCCGTGTTCGAGCTGACACGCCCGTGTTCCACCTGACACGGTCGTGTGGCCGGCCGTGTACCCCATGATTTTTCCCCTTTTTCAACCCGAGCACTGTACGGGTTCTAGGACACGCCCGTGTCCTTGCCCGTGTCACTTTGACACGCCTGGACCCCAGGCCGTGTACACGGTCTCGAAATTTTGTCGCGTGAAGATCGACGACTTGATGACACGGCCTCGGACACGCCCGTGTCCTAGGCCGTGTGCCTTGTCTCGACGAACATCGAGCGAATCTCGACGACTCCCCGGGACGATCGTCGACACGGGTCGACACGCCCTGCGACACGCCCATGTCGCGGGCCGTGTGCCCATTCTCGACGAATCGTCGAGTATAGCTCGACGACTCCGCGGCTAAGTGTCGACACGTGTCGACACGCCCTGCGACACGCCTGTGTCGCAGGCCGTGTGCCCATTCTCGGCGAATCGTCGGGAAAATCTCGACGACTTCGCGGCTAAGTGTCGACACAGGCTTGACACGCCCTGGGACACGCCCGTGTCCCAGGCCGTGTGCCTGCAGCCAGAACCCAAACTGGCCCAAAACGTCCCCCTTCGCTCCTTTGAGTTTCGGGGCGTTACAGGCAGGCCCAGCTGGGTTGTACATATCTATTCAGAACAATGGAGGTTGGCTATTTGCAAGTCGTCTTCAGAAAACTATAAATAGGATCCAAGGGGCAACCCAGAAAGCATGCTTAATGGTGCTTAGATCTTCTTACGCTTTTTGAGTAGACTTAGCATGACCTCTGTCTAAGGAGCGGAAGCGCTCTAAGGTCATCCGGGTGTGTGGTGGGACCTCCACGCCGAGCCCTTGGGTCAGACCCCATTTCTCTTGCTATTTGGCTTGCAGGAGAGAAGTAGGTGCATGATTACCCCTTCCCTGTTAGAAACCAGGCCGGGGGGTCCCACATATTTTGGGTAAAGGCCCCGGTCCTGGCCGACTGCAGTCGAACGACACAGTATCCCCAACCAAATCTCCCGGGGGTCCCACACATTTTGGGTAAATGCCCGGGTAGGTTGTTGAGGCCTGGTCTCGACCCCAGGACCTCCTTTATAAGAGGCGCCTTAGCCAACCTCTCATACCCAACTACACTGCAGTGCAGTTGGGTATGAGAGGTTGGCTAAGGCGCCTCTTATAAAGGAGGTCCTGGGGTCGAGACCAGGCCTCAACAACCTACCCGGGCATTAACCCAAAATGTGTGGGACCCCCGGGAGATTTGGTTGGGGATACTGTGTCGTTCGACTGCAGTCGGCCAGGACCGGAGCCTTTACCCAAAATATGTGGGACCCCCCGGCCTGGTTTCTAACAAAAGATGGCCATCTTTTGTTAGAAACCAGGCCGGGGGGTCCCACATATTTTGGGTAAAGGCCCCGGTCCTGGCCGACTGCAATCGAACGACACATCATCCCCAACCAAATCTCCCGGGGGTCCCACACATTCTGGATAAATGCCCGGGTAGGTTGTTGAGGCCTGGTCTCGACCCCAGGACCTCCTTTATAAGAGGCGCCTTAGCCAACCTCTCATACCCAACTGCACTGCAGTGCAGTTGGGTATGAGAGGTTGGCTAAGGCGCCTCTTATAAAGGAGGTCCTGGGGTCGAGACCAGGCCTCAACAACCTACCCGGGCATTTACCCAAAATGTGTGGGACCCCCGGGAGATTTGGTTGGGGATGCTGTGTCGTTCGATTGCAGTCGGCCAGGACCAGGGACTTTACCCAAAATATGTGGGACCCCCGGCCTGGTTTCTAACAAAAGATGGCCATCTTTTGTTAGAAACCAGGCCGGGGGTCCCACATATTTTGGGTAAAGGCCACGGTCCTGGCCGACTGCAGTCGAACGACACAGCATCCCCAACCAAATCTCCCGGGGGTCCCACACATTTTGGGTAAATGCCCGGGTAGGTTGTTGAGGCCTGGTCTCGACCCCAGGACCTCCTTTATAAGAGGCGCCTTAGCCAACCTCTCATACCCAACTGCACTGACTGCAGTGCAGTTGGGTATGAGAGGTTGGCTAAGGCGCCTCTTATAAAGGAGGTCCTGGGGTCGAGACCAGGCCTCAACAACCTACCCGGGCATTTACCCAAAATGTGTGGGACCCAAGGGAGATTTGGTTGGGGATGATGTGTCGTTCGACTGCAGTCGGCCAGGACCGGGGCCTTTACCGAAAATATGTGGGACCCCCCGGCCTGGTTTCTAACATTCCCTAAGGGTGAACTCCACAAGAGACCGATCTTTCATTTTCAACACCCGGGTCAGCTGCCTCTTCAAGGCTTGGAATGCCTCCTTGCACTCCTTGGACCACTCGAACTTCTGAACCCCCCCCCCCCTCGCAACGCTTTGAAGACGGGGGAGCACTTCTCTCCCGCCCGAAAGAGGAACCTGCTCAGCCCGGCCAACATTCCTATCAGCCTTTGGACCTCCTTGGCATTTCGAGGCGACCCCCATGATCGTCTTGACCTTGTCAGGGTTAGGTTCCACCCCTGCAGAAGTAATGAGATGGCCTAGAAACTTCCCTCTGCTCGCCTCGAAGACACACTTCAAGGGGTTTAGCCTTATATTATACTTCTGCAGGGTGCCGAAGGTCTCCTCCAGATCCCGGAGATGAGAGTTCACCTCCTAGATTTTGACCATAAGATCATATACGTACACCTCCAAATTCCTCCCCTTTTGCTCTCAGAAGACCTGGTCCATAAACTTTTGATATGTTGCCCCCGCATTCTTCAACCCAAAGGGCATCGTCTTGTAGCAGTAGCACCTGTCCGCAGTGATGAAGGAAATATCTTTTATGTCTGGCGAGTGAATTCTGATTTGATGATAACCTGAAAAAGTATCTAAGAAACTCATCACAGAAAACCCGACAACTGAGTCAACCAGTGCATCGATCCGAGGAAAGGGATAACAATCCTTAGGACATGATTTATTTAATAAAGAAAAATCAACACTGATCCTCCACCGGCCAACTCTTTTTTAACCATTATAACATTGGAGACCCAGTCGGGGTATTGGATTTCGGATACGAACCCGACCTTGAGGAGCTTGGCCACCTCCTCCTTAATGGGCTGGGCCAACTTGTCTGTTGTGGACCCCTTCTTCTATTGGATGGGGTGGGCTTCTGGATCCAGGTTGAGGTGTTGGCAGACAACATTCGTATCAATCCCCGACATGTCTGTTCCGCTCCATGCGAAGATGTCTACATTCTTCTAAATGCACTCCAGCATCCTCCCCTGGTCCTCCGGGCTTAGCCCCCCCCCCCCCCCCCCCACCCCACTGATCTGCACCTTATATACCCTGCCTCCCTGTGTGAGAACCTCTATCTACACCACCTCCTTGGCTATCTCCAGCCGCGACTTCTCTTCCCACTCTCCAATTACTATCTCACTTGTTACTGGGACCTGATCCTCAGCTTCCTCTATGACCATTATTTCAGTCTGCTGCTTCAGGACTCCTTCTGCCACCTCCACCTAGGTGGGAACCCCTTCCACCACTTCCATATCCTCCACCCCTCCTTCGGCCTCCTACCTGGACAGCTCCTCCATCCTCCTCTCCATCTCCTCGTCTCCTCCCTGCTAAGAGATGGAGTTCACAGCGGTGACATAACACTCCCTTGCCATCTTGGGGTCTCCCTGGACCCTGAACTGGATTCCCTCTGTATTGAACTTCAAGCACTGATGGAAAGATGAGGGCATTCAGCGGAAGGCACTGATGAGGGATCGTCCGAAGATAGCATTATAGTTGTTGGGTGCATCCACGATGACTAACCTACAGTTTCTGAACTGCCCCCCCCCCCCCCCCAAGGTAACATGGAGTCCTACTCCTCCTTCCACCTCCTTCCTCTCTCCCCTGAGAACCCAAAGAGAGGTCCATCCGAGGCCAGCATCCTTCGGGCCTCCACCTTCATTGCATCAAATGCCTTCTTCAAGATGACGTTGACTGAACTCCCTTTATCTATGAGGGTCCGGTATACAGTAAAATTCTCGACCGCGGTCTGGATGACCAATGTGTAGCAAAAGGATCCTAATGATTTGAAATGTCCTTCCTAGATAAGGTGATCTTCTCCTCCAGTGGTAGGGCCAAAGATGTGTAGGCAACGCTCTGACAATACATAGTATGAAAACTCGCCTTTCGAGCGGCATCAACTCCCACACCCTGTGGACCACCTTGATCCCTCCTCGGTTGCCAACATCTACCCTATCCTCGCACCATTCCTCCTCTCCCCTAGACAGAACTTCTTCAATCTACACCTCCCGGCTGTCTTGTTACTTCTACTACTCCCTGGTTCCTCTCAACTCTAAGAACTCTGGGCATGTGGCCGTAGCATGGCCCTCCTCCTAATGGAAGTCAAAATAGGGCAACTCCACCCTGACTCCCTATCACTTCCTCTGCTGGGCTCTCCTCCTCCCCAATCCTATCTCCATAGCTTGATATTGATCGGGGAGAGGAGGCTTCTGGCCCTTACTCCAGCCTGAATGGTTGAACTGACCCAAACCCCTATGACGGTTATGTCCTCCATGAAAACCTCTCCTCGGCCCTTGGTCTTACCGCTCTGGCTGCCTCCAGCCTTACCGATTATTTATCTCCTGGTGGCTCCACCTCGACTGCTGTTGTTTATCCCTCTGCCTGGGCTTGACCCACCGCACCTCCTGGCCCTTGCCACCTCTCAGCTCCTCCTCCGTGGCCCACCTGGCCAACTTACTCGCGAACTCGGGGTCTGTCACCTCCCCGTACACTTCTCTTGATTCCCTCTCCATCAGCTCCTCGAAGGAGAGAGGCGACACCATCTTCAGATCCATCCTGAAGAATCCCTACTGCATCCTGAGGGTGAAGGTTATCATCAAAGTATGCTCTAGCATCTCCTGGACCTGGAGGACCTCCTCTTGGAATCGGTCCACGTAGCTCCCCACTGTCTCATTCTCTCCCTACTTGATGTTGAACAGAGACTCAGACTCTTTCTTCCTCTTCTTGGAAGTGGTGAACCTCAGCATGAACCCCTAGTGTAGGTCCTCAAAAGAGTAGATGGAGATGGCCGGCAGTTGGTGGAACCAATCTCTTGCCTTCTCCTTGTGGGTGATGGTGAAGATCCTGCACTTAAACTCATCTAACATCTGTCGGATCGAGAACACATCCTCAAATCACTGGATGTGTTGAACTGGATCATCCTTCCCGGTGTAGTAGGACATCTACGGCTCTAGAAACCCCTCTAGAACTGGGGAGGATGAAACTATCTTACTAAAGGTGTTGCCTCCCCATGTCGGGCGAGCCGGGCGATCTCGCCCCTCCACCTCGCTGATCCAGCCCGCGCTCGCCGAACCGGGGAACAACACTCGCCCGGGGAGATCTCGCCCACTCCCCTCCGCTTCTACCTCCTTCGCAGCATGCCTAGCTAGGGCGACCTTTCCTAGGGCTGGAGCAGCGGAGATTGGGGCGACCGGGGTCGAGCACTCAGTACACGCGTCGAGTGCGAACTTGATGAGGCTAAGCACCTCCTACCTGAACTCCTCGAACATCCCGATGGTGGCGAGAGGGGGAGGGGGTGGTGAGTCGGCTCTGTCTGAACCTTGTCCTTCTCCTTCGGTCATCGAGCTCGTAAAATATTTTCGGTGCTGACCATGCTCCACGCTCACCACACCAAAAATGTAGAAACCGAAAAATCGTTCTCTGTGGAGTTCGACCCTTTGGGAAGGGGTGATCGCGCACTTACTTCTCTCTCACAAGCTAAACAACTAAAGACTTAGCATAAGGAAAATCCCAAGGCTCCAGCACGGAGGTCCCACCACACACCCGAAATATCTTAAAGCACTTCCCCTCCTTAGCCAAGTGCTGAGCTAAGGATACCTCAGAAAGTGCAAGAAGACCATGACACAAGTAAGCATGTCCTCTGAGGTACCCTATTGGGTATATTTATAGTTTTTGAAGTTGGACTGCCAACATCGTACCTCCGCTGTTTTGAACGGCTATGTGCAGCCAAAAGTGGTCTGCCAACAGCGTAACTCCATTGTTCTAAACGACTATATGCAAACCTAAATAGGTTAACCTTGTGATACTTGCACCCCACTCATAAGGGAAATTGGGACCAACTCGCCACTAGTTTGAGCGGATGCGGGCTGGCGAACGCGACTCGCCATTATCGTTAGGTGAGCGCTAGTTGGCTCACGCGACTAGCCCGCCCTTCCTGGCGGAAGCAGGCTCGTGGTCCTGGTTCGCCGGCCTACCTAGGGGGTGTGGGCCGGCTACCCTAGCTCGCTCACCTGCCTGGCGGGTGCGGGCCGGCTTCCCTAGCTCACTTGCCTTCCTAGTGGGTCCCACTCGGCGAACACTGGATTGTACACTTCTAAGCTTGGCATTGGAAGCCAATTGAGATCTTCAAGTCACCTTTTGAACATGGTGTGGGAAACAAAGTGAGATCTTCAAGTCACCTATTGAGCTTGGCGTTGGAAGTCAAGTGAGATATTCGAGTCTCCTTCAAAGTCTTGAATGAGATATTCAATTATAAAGGAAATTTTAGAGGGGCTTGAATGTTGGTAATACCCTGTGATTTAACTTCAGAAATTGAACAATATTTGATTTTATATCCTAAGATTATTTCTCATGTTGTACAGTGAGAATAATGTGGTAATAAAAGTCTTAGGAAGTCAGTTGACTCAAGAGCATGAGGGATGCACACAGAAATAGAGAAGAAAAACAAGTAAATTTAATATGTGTCGACTGGAAGTTGACAAAACGTTGACTAGAAGCCGACGTCACTCCTACTGGAAATTAGAGCAACTTCAGAAGATGAGTCAATGTTGTTGTATGGTAGAATATGTCATATACTTTGATAAGATATCAATGCAACACTGATTATTTGTATAAGCCCACTGAACTTTAATTCAGAGGCAGATCTCGATGTTCCTTCTACTAGAAATCAGCGTAACATTGAATGGAACTCAGGATGAAAATTTTAGAAGATTTGTCCATGCTTATTTCTAGGAGTTTCCTATGGATTTTTATTGAAAATTTAAAGCTATTGGAAGAGAGATAATGGAGAGGATTCTTCATTCAATTTTAGAAGAATAGATATGGAAGGATTTTGAAAAGATTGTCGAAATTTTTGATGACAAATATAGAAGAATATTATTTCATTTTTTGAAGAAGATTTTCCAGTTAGAGTAGAACTTGAATTTGCTCAAGTATTCATATACTCAGAATTCAATCAGAGAAAAATACAATACAAAATAACAAAGAAATCAATATTCTTAGAAAGTTGACATCTTCTTCTTCTCTGTTGTTGCTGCAACAAGATCAGTGTGTCTTTTCTGGATCCAAGGCTCATAATTCTTGCACCTTCTTCTTAAGCAAGGATATCATATTAAAGGGATCCAAAAAACTTAGTGTCTATAGTTCTCAGACATTTGTTGAGAGGGGACTTATCTTAAAAGACTTCATCTTCATTCTCCTTCTAACTCTCTTTTTGTATTTTGAGTAAAGAGTTTTAAGAATCTCTCCTCAAAGAATTCAGACTTCATTCTAAGAGTCTACTTACCAAAAGGCTCAGGTGTTGGTTCAAGATCTGCTTATTAAAAGTCTAGACTTGGTTTTTTGAGTCTCCTTCAAAAGACAGTTTGTGGTTCTGAGAGTCTCCTTATTAAAAGACACGGGTCAGGATAGTGTATTCCTATAAGGTGGTATAAGAGCGGATATACCCTGATTTTTGGGAACCAACATAGTTGTAGTGTATTTTATGCTGTGCTTTTCTGTGGTGTGTTTGTTGTGTTGTGCTATACTCTTCTACATTTTTTTCTGGCTAACTATTTGTGGATAAAAAAATCGTGATAGTTTAAATTTAGAAAAAAACTTTAAACAAATATTTTAAATCTCTATTCACCCCCCGTCTAGAGAATTCTCTAAAGATTTATTCACAACTATTCACTCTTTCATTTGATATCAGAGAGAGGTTGATCATATAAAGATTAACACTTAGATCAAAAAGATCAGAATTGTTGAACATGTACATGATTTTAGAAATATATTTTCAAAATGAGTTCTAATAACTTTAAAGGATTTACATCCATAAGACCTCCAATGTGTAACTTGAAAAGTTTACACTTTGCAAGGCCAGAATAAAATTATATATGAATTTAATTAATGTTAGTGGGAGCACAATAAAAGAACTTGTTCCTACGATTGAGTGGACAGAAGATGAAAAGAAAGTGAAAGCCTAAGATGCCAAGTAATGAATATCCTAGTGTCCAGTATGTCAGATGAAATTTTTTAGAAGGTAGCTAACAGCCAATCTTCCAAAGAAATTTGGGAGTCCTTATCCAAAATTTTGATGGCGCGCAGTTTTGATGAAAGTAAAGACAAGAGATCCCTTCTCATATTCCAATATGAGAACTTTAAGAAGAAGGCTGAAGAAAGTCTTGCTTAAAGGTTTGAGAGATTCAACATCATTGTGAATGAACTCAAAGGACTGGACAAGGAGATCTCACACATAAAGATCAATTACAAGCTTTTCATGTGCTTCCCAAGCACATGAGGCTCAAGGATGTAGGCCAACAGAGAGTCCAGAACCCAAATGTAAATCATAATTGATGCTCTGTTAGGCAAACTCAAGTCCTATGAACCACATGTAAATCATAATTGATGTTATGTTAGACAAACTCAAGTCCTATGACCATCTTTTGAAGACTAGGGCTGAGTATGAAGTGAAGGACAAAATCTTTACCTCTAAAGATAAGTTTATTTCTATGAAGACAACAGATGTAGAGCCTTCAAATTCTGAAGAGGAGATGTTTAATCTTCTGGCTAGAAAGTTCAGAAGGTGGCTATATACTGAAGACTCTAGAAGAAGGGACGGGATCTCCAACAAACAAAAATTTGACAACACCCCCAACAAGGAGGTCATCTGCTTTACCCAAATAAGAGCTCAGTGCCCCTTTTATAGCATTCAAGGAGGGCATAATGGTAATTTCACTACTATGGAGGTGCAGATATCTACACCCACCCCCCCCCCCCCATGAAAGAGGATTTTATAATCCATGCCTCCATGATGAGGATTTTACTATTCACACCCCCATAATGGGGATTTTACTATTCATTATCGCACACCGTGGCTGGTGGTTTTACTATCCACACATATGGTGGGGGATGCTACTATCTGTACCCCATGATGGAGATTTTACTATTCGAAACCTCATGGTAGGAGAGGCGTAGACGGGCAACGAAAAGCAACGGGTGTGGGCGATTAGCGTGGACGACACGAGCGATTAGTGCGGTTGGTGTGGCAGGTGTTGTGTGTTGGGCGCCTTCTTGTTCGAGGGAGTGGGTTACCCACATACCCATAATCGGGGGTACAGTTAGACTTTTCCCCATAATTTTGGGGTTGGTGACTCATACACAGACGTGCTCTGTCAGCTAATTTGAATACCAAACAGACTTAGAATTGCATCAGAATGTGTTTGTTGGAATTGTATTGACAAGCTGGTCATTGTCGTGACAAAAATATCTAGTTTGTGGAGGAGTGTGGTCATGGCGTCCTGACGATGTGTTTCGATGCCCAAAAGGCGTGTCTCGCAGGTGATCATTAGTTCCTCTATCGAATGCAGTGCAACTATCTCTGCAACACAAAACGTGCGCTCCATAATAAATAAATAATTACCTAATTAATTTAACAGAATAATTATTTAAAATAATTAAGCATCAATTAATGGGCTAAATGCATGGAGAGGCTTGGGCTACTCTGTGTGCTTTTTTAAATAAAAATATTGTGAAAAGAGGCCTGTGGTATGTGGGTTTAAAATAAAAATAAAGTTGCTGCTTTAGGAAGGGGCACAAGACAGGTGGCTTGATCACATGCAAATCGATAGGTGGCTCTAAAAGGGAATAGGCGGAGGAGAGTTCGACAATTCAATTTTGATATGAGTTGGACATACCAAATTTTGGCGGAACAAAGAGGTCGCCGAAATGAAAGTATCTCCCTCTGCTGAGCGGCAATCTCAAAAGAGGAGCGACGTCGATGTTGGATAACAGTTGCATGCAGGAGGTTGATTGAGATGCATGACAAACACTGTAAATCCAGGACTGCGCCAAGGTATCTGGACGAGCATGTGAGTGGACGTCAGAAACAAAATGATGCTTCCACCGACGTGCCCGGTGATTCCAAGGGACCCAGAGTGCCAGACATAGAGATGTGCGTCGTCATGGGTCAGATGAAGTACGAACGATGAAGTAGGAAGTCAAGGGGCAGAGTAAGACTCGACCCAAGGGTAAAGAAGCAGTGCCTGTTTAGTCCCATCGTCAATGTGAGCAGAATAATGATGGGAGCATGTAGCGGGAGACGCTGTTGGACTTGGTTTTTGTTTGACAAAGTCAAACTTATATTTGTTACATTATTTTATGTTATGTGTTAATGAATAGGAGAGAGGTTGTATTAAATGGGTAGGTGAGAAGATGAATTTATTAGGAGAGAGGTATTCTTGTTTTGCTTGGCTTATATAAAGGCCCCCCTTTGTATTCTTTTATGATGATGAGATAGTGAGAGAAGCTCCAAATTTCTTGTTCCTGTTTAGAGAGAGAGAGAGGGAGAAGCGCTGCAGCGCTAAGGTGTTTTTCTGTCCGGGCAGCTTGTTAACCAAGTCGGGCAGCTTGTTTTTCAAGTCGGGCGGTTTGTTTTTTTAACCGCGAGTAGCAGCTCTCGCAGGAGGAGCTCGCCCGGCGAGGTGTTGTAGGCGAGCTCGCCTGGTTGATTCGCGCGAGTAGGAGGGAGCTCGCCCGCGCGGTTTGGTACTCGCCCAGGAGGTTAGAGGCCGCACGGTTTTGGTGGTGGCGGTCTCGCTTTTGGTGTTGAATTGTGGTGCCAAGTGAAGCTGTAAGAGGAGTTGGGATTGAGTGGGAATCCACACACGTTTCAACAAGTGGTATCAGAGCGAGGTTCGAGACCCTCGGAAGGCTTGAAGTAGGGGAGAGATGGAGTTTGGAGGTGCCGTGCCGGGGCAAGTCCCCAAGTTGACGAAGACCAACTATGGGAACTGGAGCATCCAGATGAGGGTACTACTAGCCTCCAAGGAGTTGTGGAGGTAGTAGAGGATGGTGTGGAGGTGCTGACTGCCGAAGCAGAAGCCGCGTTAACGAACGCACAGAGGACATCATTGAGATAAGCCAAGAAGATGGACAAGAAGGCGTTGTTCATTTTGTATCAAGGTGTAGATGAAGCTACATTTGAAAAGATCTCGGACGCCGAGACTTCGAAGGAGGCATGGGAGATCTTGCAGCGCTCCATGCAGGGAGTAGACAAGGCCAAGAAAGTTAAGTTGCAGTCCCTCCGAGGCCAGTATGAGATGATGAGGATGCAAGGGTCGGAGAAGGTTGGCGACTATGTGACTCGTCTACGGACGCTCACAAATGAGATGAAGAGAAATGGGGAGACCATAGACGAGGTTAGCTTCATGGAGAAGCTCCTGCGTTCTATGTCAAAGAAGTTCCGACATGTGGTGGTGGCCATCGAAGAGTCAAAGGACCTCACGGTGATGACAGCGGATGAATTGATAGGCTCGCTGCAAGCCCATGAGTACAGAATGGCGCAAGACGATGAAGAAGTGAGTGGCTTGGGAAAAGCACTCTAGACTCAGCTGAACTTCGGAGTTGTTGGAACACCCTATTACTAATTTGGGTCAGGATCACTATGTCTCTAGGAATTTATGCTTTGACCTTCTGTATAGATAATAGGTCAATTAGAATTGAGTCTAAGGGATCATGAGTCTAGGTTTGGAAGCTGCCCTGAAGACCCAAGTTTTTTTGGAGACTAAGTCCAAATCGTCGAGCTCATCACGACGTTTCGTCGAACTCCGGTCGACGATCGTCTAGCTCAACTATTGACAGATCGTCGAGCTCCATTCGACGATCGCTGAGCTCAACCCTCATAATATCGTCGAGCTCAGGTCGACGATCGCTGAGCTCAACTTCTCAATATCGTCGAACTCCATTCGACGATCGCTGAGCTCAGGTCGACGATTTTGACTCTGCACTGGATCCTTATCTCTGAGCTCAGTTCGACGATCTTTGAGCTCAGATCGACGATTTCTTTGCTGCTTGCATTTTCCAGTTCGCTGAGCTCAGCTCGACGATAGCAGAGCTCAGTTCGACGAATCCAGTTATCTTTCAAATTCAAATTCAAATCAGATAGAAGTTATTCTGCATTTAATTCAGAAGATCTGCCAGCCATTTTCATTTACTTCTGGAGCAAGTTTCAAGGGATTTTTCAAGGAATAATTCAGTGGACTTTCCTTCAGAACATTTTATGCAATTAAGGCTGTAATTAATTCAGACCAACGGCTATCTTTGACAGAGCAATTTTCTATTCAGACTCAGAGAATAAAAGATAGAATGTTTTTGAATCAGAAGAAGATAGATAAGAACAAGAGAATAGAGATTGACAAGAACAGGACACAACTCAATACACAGAGACTCTCTCAATCTTCTGTCAACAAGAATTCAGAAGAACACTCATCAAAAAGAGATCAAGCTTTCAAACATTTTTCAGATCTCTTCAGCTCTCAAGTGTTCAAGGCCAACATCATCTCAAGACTCCAGACACTCAACATTTCAGCTTGTTGAAATCATCTTTTGCTGGAGATCTATCTTTGAAGGCCTATCACCCTCAGCAAAGCTCATCTTCCTGAAGATTTCAAGGACTCAGGGGGAGCTTTGACAACATCACTGAATCCACATAGTCTTCTCAGTTGCTTGAGAAAGAGAAGACTGCCATCACTCTCTCACCCCCATTCTGTAAAGGGTTTTTCAAACTCCCTTCAAAAGTTTGAATCTGGTTTTTGAGCACCTTGTCAAAAGCTCATTGGTGGCAAGACACCTGATCAAAAAATCTGATTTGGTTTTTGAGCACCTTATCAAAAGCTCATTGGTGCCCAGGACACCTGATCAACTCATCCTGCAGTGGATTCCTACCTAGGGTGGTAGAAGAGTGGATGTACCCAAGTTGGGGAACCACTATATTTCCTTGTGTCATCTGGTTCTGCATGTTTTTTTTTGTTTCTGGCCTAGATTTTCTTGTGCTTAGTTTCTGCATAGCTTAGTTTTATTTCTGCTTCCCTGCTTACACTCATTACAACAATTGTTGTAAAGCTTTGCAAAAGTTTTTCTTTGTATTTTAAAAAGCACCATATACTCTATTCACCCCCCCTTTAGAGTATATCAGATCTAGTTTCCCCTTTCAATTGGTATCAGAGGGAGGTTAGTTAAACATACCATATCTGTTTGGTTGTACAGGCTAACACCTGAACCCCAAAGATCCCAAACTAGATCCTTCATTTTTATTTCATTATTAGATTTAGCTTGCACAAATCATGGCCCAAAACAAAGATTATGCAAGCACCAGACCTCCAGTGTGCAATCTGTCAAAGTTTGCACTTTGGAAAGCAAGGATTAAACTCTACATGAATTCCATTGACGAGGACATTTTTAACTCTGTTTTGACAGTGTGTCCAAGACCTCCAGAGAGCACAAGCACAAATGCTGTTCCACCTCCATCAGGAACAGATGCTGACATTAAAAAGTGGAAAGTAGCTGATGCCAAGGCAATGAACATTCTAGCTCAAACAATGTCAGATGACATTTTTCAAAAAGTAGCTGAATGCAACTCAGCCAAGGAGATCTGGGACAAGCTCTCAGAAATAGTTTCAGGATCAGCTGATGAGAGAAAGGACAGAAGATCTCATCTCATCTCCCAATATGAGAACTTCAAGAAGGGAGAAACAGAGTCAGTGGGAGAAATGTACAACAGACTGAGTCTAATTGTCAGTGAACTGAGGACATTAGACAAAGAGATCTCACTGACAGAACTTAATGACAAGATCCTAATGTGCTTCCCCAGCACTTGGGATTCAAGAATCTGGCCAATTAAAGATGCCAGAAGTCTGAATGAGATCACAACTGAAGCCTTGTTGGGTAAGCTCAAATCTTATGAGCTACTCATCAAGAACAGAGAAGAAGAACAGAAGGCTGCTTCTCCAGCCACAAGGAAAGAGAAGACTATAGCATTTAAGGCAGCTGAGGATCTGCCTGAAGAAAAAGGTACAGGCAATGATGAACTTCTCAGCCTGTTAGCCAAAAGATTCTATAAGATGGCCAGAAAGGACTTCAGAAGAAGATCATACAAGGAGCAGGACAAGCCAAGGTATGACAAGTCCATTGGCAATAGCAAAGACATTATTTGCTTTGGTTGCAGGAAACCAGGGCATATGGTTCCTGACTGTCCAGAAAACAAGAACAAGGACAGAAGGGACAGAAAAGAAAGAAGAAAGGAGAAGGACTCCAAAAGGAATGGAAATAGCAAACCTTCCTCCAGCAGAAATAAGCACACAAGGAAAGGATTTGTTGCTGAATCCTGGAGTGAGACTGAAGAGGAGTCAGAGGCCTCTTCCAGCTCAAGTGATGATGAGGATGATGCAGAGGAAAAGGAGTTCTGCATGATGGCAATCAATGCCTCACAACACAACTCAGAGGAAGAGGAGTCAGAGTCAGACTCAGAGACACAACCTGAAGAAGATCAGGTAATCAGCTCTTTTGATTTCACTTCAGAAGATTTCAAACTTGAATTTAAAGCACTATGTTTAGACCTGCTAAAGTCTGAGAAAGAGATCATCTCTCTCAGAAATCAATTATCTGAACAAAGTGGTTTAAAATCAGAAAACCTCAAGCTCTCTCAGGAGTTGGAGAACCATAGGGAACAGATAGCTTCACTGAAGAGTGAACTCTCTGAGGCCAAGAAGCTTGAAGAATCTCTCAATGGGAGAAGCATCAAGCTGATGGACATCACAAGCACAGTGAACTCAAGATTCAACAGTACACTGTGCTTGGGTGCCTCATCCAGCCAACCTATTGTTCTAACAACCCCTATCAAGTTCATTTCTGACAAGGGAAAGGGAGTTGTAGAGGTTGCCAGGAGAAATTCTGATCTGCCTCAGAAATTCAAGTCCCAGCAGAAATCGTCGAACGCAGCTCGACGATCGCCGAATGGAGATCGACGATCGCCGAACGCAGCTCGACGATCTCAGGACAAATCGTCGAACGCTGATCGACGATCTCAGCCAAGATCATCGAACGCTGCTCGACGATCCCATATACCTGACCTCAGCCATAGTCGACCGTCGAACGGAGCTCGACGATCTGACCCAAGATCGTCGAACTCAGCTCCACGATCGTCGAACAGAGGTCAGAGCTCTGGAAATTTTTTCAATGGCAAGTCAAAATTGAATCCTGAGGGTTCTTCATCCCAAACATCTAACTCCTTATACTGAATGGATCTTGCCTCCAAGGAGATATCATCCTGAAGGATATAAGAGTCAGCCAGGGATGTCTTTCATTTCTGAATTTAAAGGTTATCAACCTAGGCCCAAGGTAAACTGGGTCAAAAACAAGTGAATTGCTTTATGTGCAGGTGAAGACCTATCCAACATCTAACCAGCAATGGTATTTGGATAGTGGGTGCTCTAAGCACATGACAGGGAACAAGGACAACCTAAATTCCTTTAGAGCCAAGCTTGGACCCAAAGTTATCTTTGGTGACTCCAACTTTGGACAGACTAAAGGATATGGAGAAGTCCAGATTGGTTCTGTAACCTTCAAGAAGGTAGCATATGTGGAAGGACTGAAGCACAACCTAATCAGTATCAGTCAGCTATGTGATGAAGGCTATCAGGTGACCTTCAGCAAAACCCTATGCAAAATCAAGTCAGAGGACAACACAATTGTGTTGACAGGTAAAAGGAAAGGTAACATCTACCTAGTAGACTTTCTTTCAACTACTATAGATATCTGTTTATTCAACTCAGTTTGTAGACCAAATGTTTTATGGCATAAGAGACTAGGACACCTAAACCTTAGAACTATTGCTAGGCTATCCAAGGACAACCTTGTTAGAGGACTACCTTCTGGCCCCTACAAGAAGGAAGGACTCTGCAAGGCTTGTCAATTAGGCAAGCAAACTAAAAACAGTTTTAAGTCACTCAATAAGAGTGATTCACCTAGGATACTGTATCTGTTACACATGGATCTATTTGGACCCATCACAGTACAAAGCCTAGGAGGGAAATCCTACACTTTAGTGATTGTAGATGACTTCTCTAGATTCACTTGGGTGTTCTTTCTAAGGAAGAAGTCTGATAACTTTAAGTGTCTGACAGAGTTTCTCAAATGTATAAAGATTGAGTTCAATACTCACATTGCCCTGATCAGAAGTGATCATGGGACAGAGTTTGATTCTCTTCTTATGCAAGAGTTCTGTCAGAGTGAAGGGATCAGGCATACTTTCTCAGCTCCTAGAACTCCTCAACAAAATGGGGTAGCTGAAAGGAAAAATAGAACCCTTATTGAATCTGCCACTACATTGTTGTCAGATGCTCATCTACCTCTATTCTTCTGGGCAGAGGCAGTGAACACCTCCAACTATGTGCTGAACAGAAGCCTGATACATAAACTGAAGGGAAAGACTCCCTATGAATTACTCAAAGGGAAGAAACCTAAAGTTGACTATTTCAAAATTTTTGGCTGCATTTGCTATATTCACAATAATGATAAGAAACATCTAGCAAAATTTCAAGCCAAAGCTGATGAAGGAGTGTTTCTGGGATACTCCATGATCAGCAAGGCCTATAGGGTTTATTATAAATCATCATTGAAAGTTGAGGAATCTGTTCATGTTTCTTTTGATGAAACTAACATGTCTTTCAAGGAGAAGATTTCTTCTACCATAAAACCTTTGCAGGAACACTCTCTAGTTGAAGATATGAACAAGCCACAGGTTGCTCAAGAGGATGAAAGTAGTGAAGATGAAAGCAATGCTCAACATATCGAAGCTCAACCGGAAGAGCCAGTTGTTGTACCACAAGAGGAAACAACAACACAGGTTGGTGAACGATCAACACCCCCTGTTGATTTAGTAACATCAAGAGACCATCCAATTTCCCAGATAATTGGAGAAATCTCAGCTGGTGTGCAAACCAGAAATCAGGTCAACCAAAACCTGTTGCACACCTGCTTCCTTTCTCAAATTGAACCCCAGTCCATTCAAGATGCAGAGCAAGATCCACACTGGATCATTGCCATGCAAGAGGAGTTGTATCAATTTGAAAGGAACAAAGTATGGGAACTAGTGCCCAAGCCTAAGGATCATTCCATTGTTGGAACAAAATGGGTATTCAGAAACAAACTGGATGATCAAGGAGTAATAATACGGAACAAGGCAAGGCTAGTTGCCCAAGGATACTCTCAAGAAGAAGGAATTGACTACGACCAGACCTTTGCACCTGTTGCAAGATTGGAAGCCATCAGGATTTTTCTAGCTTATGCAGCTCACAAAGGCTTCAAGGTTTATCAGATGGATGTCAAGAGTGCCTTCTTAAATGGAGACATCAAAGAGGAAGTCTATGTCAGACAACCTCCAGGTTTTATCTCTCCAACTCATCCTGATTTTGTTTTTAGACTAAATAAAGCATTATATGGTCTCAAGCAAGCTCCTAGAGCATGGTATGAGACCCTAGCATGCTTTCTTTTGGAAAATGGTTTTATAAGGGGTAGAGTAGACCAAACTCTTTTCACTAGAACCCATAAGTCTCATACCCTACTAGTACAAATCTATGTAGACGATATCATTTTTGGTTCTACTGACTCAAAATTGTGCAGAAGGTTTTCTAACCTAATGCATTCTAAATTTGAGATGAGTAGCATGGGTGAGCTATCCTTCTTCCTAGGATTGCAAGTCAAACAACATGCTGAAGGCATCTTTATTTCTCAAACCAAATATGCTCATGAGCTGGTTAAGAAATTTGGCATGTCTGAGGCATCTTGTATGAAAACACCCATGCCTACCAATGCTGTACTGGATGCTAATGAACATGGGAAACCTGTTGATCAGACAACATATAGAGCAATGATTGACTCTTTACTGTATCTTACAGCTAGTAGACCAGATATAATGTTTGCTACATGTATATGTGCTAGATTCCAAGTTAGCCCTAGAGAGTCACACCTCACATTAGTAAAAAGGATTCTTAGGTATGTTAAAAGTTGTCCAAATCTAGGTCTCTGGTATCCAAAAGATTCAGCATTTGAGTTAACTGGATTCTCTGATGCTGATTATGCTGGTTGCAGAATTGACAGGAAAAGCACCAGTGGAACTTGTCAGTTCCTTGGTGATAGACTTGTCTCTTGGTTTTGCAAGAAACAAACATCTGTGTCAACTTCAACTGCTGAAGCTGAATATATGGCTGCAGGCAGTTGTTGTTCACAAATAATGTGGATTCAAAATCAACTCCTAGACTATGGTTACAACTTAGAGAAGTCAAAAATCTTTTGTGACAATACAAGTGCTATCTCCATAGCTAAAAATCCAGTCCTCCATAGTAGGACAAAACATATAGAGATTAGACATCATTTCTTAAGGGATAATGTTGAGAAGAATAAAATTGAATTGCAGTATATCCCAACTGATTTACAAAGGGGAGATATTTTCACCAAGCCCTTGGATGAAAAGAAACACACCTTCTTCCTAAATCAGTTAGGAATGTTAAATGGAGGAAGTCTCAAATAATACTCAAGATTTTGAAAGCTAAAAATGGACCAAGACTAGGCAAAATTCTGATTTTCCTTAGTGTCTAGGATTTCTCTGATCTCTGAACTGCGCTCGACGATTTCCCCACAGATCGTCGAACGGAGTTCGAGGATTTCCAGAATCGTCGAACTGAGTTCAGCGCCCCTCAGACAGCATGAACTGTCTCCTTCGGTCAACGATCGTCGAACGGCGCTCGACAATTTTGTTCACTGAACGATCGTCGAACGGAGCTCGACGCTTTTCCAGATCGTCGAACGGAGATCGACGATTTTGGAGTCTCTTCAGATTCCTTTAGAAGCCTCGATCGTCGAACTGAGTTCAACGATCTTTTCTTTTCTGCGTCGAACCCTAATATAAAACTCATTTTTCGCCGTCGTTCTCTCTTGCGCTTTCAATTTCTCTGCAAGAATTCTCTTCCCTCCAAACAGTTCTACCTTGGTCGTTTTGTCTGTTGATTTTTGCAGGTACCATGGCCGTTTCAGTTGTTGTACTCTCTGCAATGAAATTTGATGCAGGCTTTGACATCGATCTCGACTCCTTCAACACAACCGATCAAATCTTCCAGGATATTCTCACCTTATTCAAAGATCAGCAACTGTCTGCCCTGATGACAACCAGAATCAAACTTGCATCTGATGAGATTAAAGAATGGGCATATACTGCCCACAACCTTGACAACAATACCATAATTGGTTCTATTGGTGGCACCCAGGTACCTCTGACCCCAACAGTACTCACAGAGGTTTTTGGTTTAAGTAATGGTGAAGATTCTGCTGAACTCTCTGGAGATGAGTTCTCTGATATTCTTGCCAGGATGGGTCATCCTGAGGAGAACCCTAGCAAGCTGTTTAAGAGGAACCTGTCTGTGGAATACAGGTTTATGGCTGATGTAGTAGGCAAGGTTCTCTTGGCCAAGCATTCCGCTCATGACACAATCTCCAGATATCAGCTCTGCCTCATGGGAGCTCTGGTGGATAGAAAAAGCTTGAACTGGGGAGAAGTATTCTTTGATCTGTTGAAGAAAAAGATAAACAAGACTTTTGTGAATTATGGAAGAATACTGGGAATCTTCCTCCAGGCTAAGTGTCCTACCCTGCTAGTCTCCTCTGGAGTGCACATCAATGCCTCCAAGAGACTCACCTGTGCCCTTTTTGGGAAATGGGACAGGCAAATCTCCAAGCCCAGCAGGCCCTCTTCTTCTAGCCCTTCAGGCACTAGGACTCTAAGAGTCACTCCACCCCAGGTCTCTGCCCCTGCAGAAGACCTGCCTGCTGCTAGTGCTGCTGCTTCTCCTCCTCCAAGCTCAACCCTACCTCCAGCTCCATCCACCACTCCAGCCTCATCCACCATTACAATCTCCAGCCCTTCTCCAACCTCAATTCCATCCCCAGCAACTATTTCCTCTCCTCCAGCAGACCACTTCCACCCCCTTTTCTCCTATCCCCCACCAGATGTCACCTCATCCCCATCCCTTCCATCCTTCACTCTCTTGGATGAATCCTACATGGATGATTCCCCCTCTTCTCCTCCAGACTTCCCATCCTCCTCCACAACTTTCCAAGACCTTCTCCACCAGATTATTGATCAACCCACCTTCACTCCCTCCATATCCATCCCTCTATCCTCCATCTCTACCATCCCCTCTCCTGAACCATTCATTCCACCCTTCAGCCCTCCTCCTCCAGCATCCTCAGCCATCCCTCAACCCTCTACCTCTGCTCCTCTCATTGAGCATGTAGATCTCCCAGCCCTTGCTGATCAGTTGTATGAGCTCCTTGCACCTAGGCTCTCTCTTCTCATGGAGGCCTCTTTAGCTCCTCTACAACAATCAGTGGCAGCTCTCTCTGCCAGGCTTTCCTCTTTCCTTACTCCTCTAGCAGCACCCCCAGTAGTGTGCCTTGATGCACAGGTATCTGCATCCAGGCAGGGGGAGATGCCCTATGAAGCTGTTGCTGCTGTTGCTGCCCCTGCTGTTGTTTCTGCTACTACTGCTGCTGTGTCTGTTTCTGCTACTGCTGCTACACCAGTACTAGCAATAGACCTAAGGTCCTTGCTATCTACTTTTGATACTGCTTACTTCAGCTGCCTCCCAGAGCCATATGCTGTCCAGCCCCCAGAGGTTCTTGCTGCCCAGCCCTCAGAAGATCTGTCTAAGGCTCTAGTGCCCTTCTCTTGCTGTGACCCCAAAATCATTTCTGATTTTCTTCTGTCAGTGACTGCTGCTTCTGATGTTACTGCTGCTGCTGCTGCTGAAGACAATATTGTGTCTACCTATGAAGTTATATCTGCTGCTGAAGAAATTGTTTCTGATGAGCCCTTATCCCAGGATGTTTTGATGACAGAGGCTGTTGATTTTGAGCCTGCTGTAGAAGTTGTTGATTCTGAAGCTGAAATCATCACTGTTGTTTCTACTGCTGCTCCAGTATCTGCTGTTTCATCTGCTGCTTCTGTTGCTCCTCCTGCTTCTGTATATGTTGCCCCATCAGCTGCTGTTAAACTGAAAGAAGATCTGATGAAAAAGATTGATGCCTTGTATGATGCACAAAGTTCTGAATCTGAGGATTATAACACTGCTTCTGATGACTCATCTGCCACAATTGCAAAGAAAAGAAAGGCAAGAAGTAAGGCCTTGAAGAGAGTTCCTCCTGCCAAAGTCAGAGATGACAATGATGTCCCCTTCTATATTCTGCACAATTGCCCAATCACTGAGCATTGGATGCAATTTTCTAAGAACCAGTTAAAAGCTATGAAGAAGAAGAGGAAATATGAGAAAGATTCTTCTCAGACCAAGCACCCTCATCCTCCTCCACCACCTCCACCTGATGCAGGTGCAGGTGGCAGCTCTGCAAGATCAGGCCCTGCTAGAAGCCAGGCTCCCTACCAACCTCATGCTAGAACTTATCAAAGGGAAAGCCAGTCTAGGGGCTCTTACTCTAGAAGGGGAGGATATAGGGGAAACCAAAGAGAAACTCAGGTTTACTCCAAAGGACACTCCAGGCAGCATCCTTACTCTAGGGGAGGACATGTTTCTGCTGATACATCTTCTGGTCCTTTCCCCTATAAGCTCAAAGATACTGTGACTGCCAGGACTCCTCAAGATACTTCTTCCAACAGGTATGAGCCACCTGTTCCATTTGAGGACCCTGAGAAAAATCCTATGGCTTGGACTGCAAGAATGAAAGAGCTGGCTGCTTTGGATCAGATAAAGAAAGCAAAAGAACAAGGGCTAGACACTTCCAATATCTCTACCATGTCAGAGCAAAGGCAAAAAGAGTTAGAAAGATATGCCTCCAGTAAGTTCTTTGATGCAGACAGATACATGGAGTTGCATCCAGCTGCAGTGGTTCCCAGGGCTTCAAAGCAAATTTATTTGGGTGCAGCTGATGATATCAGATCCAAACAACAAGCTTTAGATCCCAACAGAGAAATTAAAATGGTAAAAGGCAAAGAAAAGGAGTAACTCTGTAAGGTGACAACTTTTGGTTTTTCTGACTGCCTTCTGGATAACATACATATATATATCTCTGTGATGGTTCTGCTCTGTGTCTTGTTATTGTTGTTTTTATGTTTTTCTGACTGTATGATGTTGTTTGTTTTTTCAAAGTCTGTAAATAGTTTTCCTAACCCAAATAGGGGGAGATTGTTGGAACACCCTATTACTAATTTGGGTCAGGATCACTATGTCTCTAGGAATTTATGCTTTGACCTTCTGTATAGATAATAGGTCAATTAGAATTGAGTCTAAGGGATCAGGAGTCTAGGTTTGGAAGCTGCCCTGAAGACCCAAGTTTTTCTGGAGACTAAGTCCAAATCGTCGAGCTCAGCACGTCATTTCGTCGAACTCCGGTCGACGATCGTCTAGCTCAACTATTGACAGATCGTCGAGCTCCATTCGACGATCGCTGAGCTCAACCCTCATAATATCGTCGAGCTCAGGTCGACGATCGCTGAGCTCAACTTCTCAATATCGTCGAACTCCATTCGACGATCGCTGAGCTCAGGTCGACGATTTTGACTCTGCACTGGATCCTTATCTCTGAGCTCAGTTCGACGATCTTTGAGCTCAGATTGACGATTTCTTTGCTGCTTGCATTTTCCAGTTCGCTGAGCTCAGCTCGACGATAGCAGAGCTCAGTTCGACGAATCCAGTTATCTTTCAGATTCAAATTCAAATCAGATAGAAGTTATTCTGCATTTAATTCAGAAGATCTGCCAGCCATTTTCATTTACTTCTGGAGCAAGTTTCAAGGGATTTTTCAAGGAATAATTCAGTGGACTTTCCTTCAGAACATTTTATGCAATTAAGACTGTAATTAATTCAGACCAACGGCTATCTTTGACAGAGCAATTTTCTATTCAGACTCAGAGAATAAAAGATAGAATGTTTTTGAATCAGAAGAAGATAGATAAGAACAAGAGAATAGAGATTGACAAGAACAGGACACAACTCAATACACAGAGACTCTCTCAATCTTCTGTCAACAAGAATTCAGAAGAACACTCATCAAAAAGAGATCAAGCTTTCAAACATTTTTCAGATCTCTTCAGCTCTCAAGTGTTCAAGGCCAACATCATCTCAAGACTCCAGACACTCAACATTTCAGCTTGTTGAAATCATCTTTTGCTGGAGATCTATCTTTGAAGGCCTATCACCCTCAGCAAAGCTCATCTTCCTGAAGATTTCAAGGACTCAGGGGGAGCTTTGACAACATCACTGAATCCACATAGTCTTCTCAGTTGCTTGAGAAAGAGAAGACTGCCATCACTCTCTCACCCCCATTCTGTAAAGGGTTTTTCAAACTCCCTTCAAAAGTTTGAATCTGGTTTTTGAGCACCTTGTCAAAAGCTCATTGGTGGAAAGACACCTGATCAAAAAATCTGATTTGGTTTTTGAGCACCTTATCAAAAGCTCATTGGTGCCCAGGACACCTGATCAACTCATCCTGCAGTGGATTCCTACCTAGGGTGGTAGAAGAGTGGATGTACCCAAGTTGGGGAACCACTATATTTCCTTGTGTCATCTGGTTCTGCATGTTTTCTTTTTGTTTCTGGCCTAGATTTTCTTGTGCTTAGTTTCTGCATAGCTTAGTTTTATTTCTGCTTCCCTGCTTACACTCATTACAACAATTGTTGTAAAGCTTTGCAAAAGTTTTTCTTTGTATTTTAAAAAGCACCATATACTCTATTCACCCCCCCTTTAGAGTATATCAGATCTAGTTTCCCCTTTCAGGAGTGAGCTCAGGAAGAGGAGGTGGCCAGCATGATCGTGGCTACCAAGGAAGAGGTAGAGTAGGAAGAGGTGGTAGAGATCAAGGGAGAAGTCAACCACACCAGAAGGAGTTCGAGCAGAACCAAGGTTGGAACGCCGGAGGTAGAGGAAGAGGCCAAGGCAGAGGAGGAAGAGACCAAGGCAGAGGCCAAGGTAGAGGAGGTAGAGGAGACATGTCCCAGACTCAATGCTACAACTGTGGCAAGTTCGGGCACATGAGCTATGATTGTTGGGCTCCTCGGAAGGGAGGAGAGGCCAACCACTATGTGGAGACAAGCAACACGGGAGGCGACCCGATGATGTTCCTTACTATCCAAGGTGCTGGAGGCGGAAGGAATGGAGTGTGGTACTTAGACACCGGAGCCAGCAACCACATGTGCGGTGAGATGGAGCTGTTTACGAGCCTTGAACCAAATGGTGGTGAGGTGAGTTTCGGCGACGCCTCAAAGATAGCAGTGGAAGGAAGAGGAGTTGTGGAGGTTGTGTTGAGTGGAAAGGAGGTTCTCATCAACGACGTCTTTTATGTGCCGGGCTTGAGGAGTAACATCCTTAGTCTTGGGCAGCTGGTGGAGAAGGGCTACCGGGTCTTGTTGCGGGATGACACCCTGGCCATGAAGGATGGTCATGGGAAAGAAGTAGTGAGGGTAAAGATGACGGCGAACCGTCTCTTCACTTTGAGCATGGATGTGAAAGAGACGGCATGTCTCGCGAGGACTGAAGAAGAGGAGGAAGCTTGGCTGTGGCACCACCGGATGGGGCATCTGGGGTTCACAGGCCTGAAGTTGTTGTCTGGATCAAAGATGGTGGAAGGGCTGCCTATGATCACACCTCCTCATAGGGTCTGTGAGGCATGCACTAAGGGGAAGCAGAGAAGAGAGACATTTGAGGGTGGCAAGTCCCGAAGGGCGACGAGGCCACTGGAGTTGATTCACTCGGACATCGCTGGTCCATTTGAAACAACTTCAATCGGTGGAAGCAAGTACTACATCACATTCACCAACAACTTCAGCAGAAAGTGTTGGGTGTATTTTTTGAAGGAGAAGGCTGAGGCGCTGGAGAAGTTCAAGGAGTTCCGGGCGATGGCTGAGAAGGAGAGTAGTCAACCGCTGAAAGTACTTAGAACGGATAGAGGTAGGGAGTACACCTCTAAGCTGTTCGACGAGTACTGTAGGCAATGGGGAATCTCTCATCAACTAACGACGGCTTACTTGCCTCAGTAGAATGGCGTGGCAGAAAGGAAGAATCTCACAATCATGAACATGGCACGGAGCATGGTGAAGGGTAAGGGACTTCCGAAGAAGTTCTGGGCGGAAGCAGTACAGGTGGCTGTGTACGTGAAAGTCCACCTAGTGTCAACCAAAGTGCACCTATGGGGGGGGGGGAATAGGTGACGTGTAGCGCTTTTGCGGAATTTACGAATGTACCTGCATAATAAAAATAAAAAGCACAGCACACAGAATACACAGGCAATTTATAGTGGTTCCCCGACTTGGGTACATCCACTTTCCCCCTTCGACCTATCTCCCAACAAGGGACGACTCGGTCTCTTCTCCAACAGGATTGAAATCCAATCCCTGCACTAACGGAAGGAACCCTTCCACACGTGAGAGTCAACACTCCCACAAAACGGGTTGCACCCAACCCTTACAACACGGAACAAACGTTCCTTTACAACAAAAGTAAATATAGAATGTACACGAGATACAAACTTCATTTGGAGACTACGGTGTTCCTCTTCGTTCGACGACGTGTTCGTGAAGTCAACGAAAAGTCTACAACCTTGGTCTCTCTTGGAGAGGATCTCCCCGAAACCGGCGGCGTCAATCCGAGCGGCGGCTTGGTTCGGGATCGACGGCAACGAAGGTGCGCGGCTGCGATACTTTGAGATCCAAACTTCGTTGCGAAGCAAACTAGGTCTACCAACGGTCACTCTAGGATCAGTCGTCTCGATTGATTCGGACGGGGGAGTTTTTCCCGGTCAACAAATCGAGAGACAAGGGATCTCTGGATAGACACGTGAGACTCAAGCTTTGCTAAGCTTCTGTCGCCGGAGATCGGGAAGAAAAGCGATCAGCAGCGGCGACGAACTTCCCCGAGCGCGACGGCGGCGGCGGAGAGGAATCGCGAATTTAGGGTTACGTTCCGGCTCGGTTTTTCATTTCCCCCCTTCTTACTGTTCAAAATACCCAAATATATATACTGTAGATAACTCCAATATGACCGTTTGTGGGACCCACAATAGAAATCCCTAAATCCGGTTCAAACTAGTCCAGCGGCAGAATCCGGTCCAGCAGCATCCCGAGAAAACGATAAGTGAAAATCGGCGAGAATCGCTAGTGATTCTCGTCGAATCACTTATTGATTCTCAACGATTTTCACTTGGTATTCATGAACTGCTTAACCACTGGTTCGGCGAGAATCACTAGTGATTCTCGCCGAATCTTACTTGGCACCGTTTTGAGGTAGCCTGAAGGAGTCGGCGAGAATCACTAATGATTCTCGTCGATTCGGCGAGAATCACTCGTGATTCTCGCCGAATTGGCGAGAATCACTTGGTGATTCTCGTCGAATTTTCCTTGGACGAATTTTCGTCTTCCACCCAGGAGCTGCTCCTTGACACATCCATGCTCCTTGTCTTCTCTTGTATATGAACGACCCTGTACTTGAAAGTAAGTGCAATCCAATAGAGAGAGTACACGTAGGACAACACACTGATCTGCTCAACGAGGGATTACGTCTTGCAGACTCGTGTATATTGACCTACTGCACCCTGACATTGGTGTGCACTTAGCGTGGAGGAGCTGCAAGTACAACTTAAGATGTTTCATCAAATACATTTTGAATTCATCTTAGCTTGACAGGTGGCTTCCTCAAATCCAGGTAATTGTGGATACAATACCCAACATTCTCCCCCTATTTGACGAAGCCAAAACCCTACTAGCTAAGATGAATAACACCTATCAAATAATAAACATAGCATTCAGAAATTAAACATGCAGCACAAGAGAATATATGCAACCAGATTAGGACTTGAGTCATTCACAAATTCAAATATATATACCAATATATATATATACACATATAATCTCAAAATTGTTCATATGATAATAATAATCATTAAATGTTCTCAAGACAAAGTGACAAGCTATAAGTTATTGACTATTTTTCCTTGGCTAAGTCACCCTTAAGATTTTGAGCCAAGTACTTCTTGCTTTGCCTCTCCATGTATTCTTTGGGCTTCGGGTAATACCTAGGAGGAGGAACTTTATCTGCATCCTTGTTGTTTCTGAAAAAGATGTTGCGTTTCGCTTCAAACGTTTTGTGCGTTTCCCACTCATACTGGCTATATACCTCGTTTCGATTGATCTCTCCTCTTTCTTGCAGCCAGAAGGTGTCTAAGATGATGTTCCTTGAAACTGGACTCCACCTTTCGTTTCGTACATCCTCCTCACTCATTCTGATTCTCTTCTCAGCTGGAGTCTCCTTGGAGGTCCCTTCCTGAGCTTTTCTCTTTCCCCTGGCTTTTGCTAAGGCCTCTTGGTCAAACATGCTCCTCAGTTTAGCTTGGGGGAGAGCCCTAGCATCAGCGTCATTTGTGGGAACATCTGCAGCACTTGTACTTAAATCCTCAGCAGCACATACTTCCTCAGCGGCCAAAGAGGTCTCAGGAACATGAATACCTGCAGGATTGTCAGGCAGAACGACGCCTAACGTACCTAACGCCTGTTTGAGCATCCACCAGCAGCTCTCATAGACATATTTGCTTGATTGTGCGAAGTGTGTGCTCATGCTTTCTTGAAGCTCGGCCAACTTAGCTATATACTCTTTCTCCCCCTTTTTGGCTTCGACAGCGATGCAGTTTGCATATGAGTGCAGGGAGTCATCAATATGCTTCGTGGTCTTGGAGAATTCAGTGATCAGGGCCTGCTGATTGGCGTTTAGAGTGACCATATTGCCGTCAAACTTTTGAATGTTGTTAGCTACAACATGTGCATTCTGATTTACTACGGCAAGAGTATCAGTATTCTTTTTCAATCCGGCCATTAGAAGTGTGACAGCTTGACCGGCCTCGGTGTACTTTTCTTCGAATTTCTTCTCCATCACGTCCAGTTTATGGTTGATCTCCACCATATTCTTGAGCATGAGCTTTTCAGATGTCTTAATCCTGTTCAGCAGTTTATTCTGAGCTTCATCAAAGGAGGCTTTAAGTTCATTCACAATGCCCTGAATGATATTGACAGTGTGAGTGGCTAGCTCATCTCGTAACGGAATAGCCGGAGGCACTTGTGGGCCTTGCATTTCAGCAGACGCATCTGTAGAGCTGGATACAATCACAGTCTCTAAGGGAGGAATACTGGCGGCCTCTGGAGATTTATCTGACTCCCCCTCCACTGGTGCATGCTTTTTAGATGGCGGTTCAACAAGATTCGGATGCTCCAATACTTCATGCCCCTCATTCCCATCTTCCTCTCCGTCATCATCCAAGAAATCCTCTATATCAGCAGCCTCTTCCAATTCTTGGTCAGCAGTCTCCAGTACAGCGTCACTTTCTTCTTGAATTTCGGCCACAGCATCCCTGGCCACCTGGGCGATTTCAGATACTACATCCGTATGAGGGGGTAGAGGCTCCCCCTCGATTCCTGCAGTCAAGGTATCAGGAATTTCACCGGGGGTGACTGATGGAGATACTCCCTGTTGCTCTTCCACTGCAGGCTGCCCAATACGCCTCTCCCATCGATCAAACACACTTGTATCCATCTTCTTCAAGTAGTGGAGAGGGACACCTTTGCTCATGTCGAACTTGTCTCCATTTAGCTGGTTTAGATATATACTTATGATGCGTCCAAAACTCGGAGTGCCCAAGGTGTCCTTGATCTTCTCGAACAGCAACTCCCCCCAGTTGAATCTCTTACGGCAGACAACAGCTATCAGGATCTTGAACATATCACCTGAGATATGGTCATGAGAGCCGGGCTTGCAGATGAGCACCTTTCCAATAATGTCAGACAGGAGCTTCCCTTCTTCATTCATATCCTTTCTCTTTATTGACCGAGTTCCTCGTGGAAGACCGCAGAATAAGAGAGTTCTGGTTTTGTCCTCGTCCTCCAGATAGTCCTCCTGCTACGAGCTAGAAAGCTGGAGGTAGCGAGTCATCTTGCTGGCAGATAGCTTGACCTTTGCCCCAGCCACCTTGCTTTTGATTTGTGAGTCGCCTTTTCGGAGTCTTGCGGTGGCGAAGAACTCCAGTACCTCTTTGTCCAAAACTTTGCAAGGGTGCTCCAAAATGAATGTGAGCCCAGCCTCTTCCAGCATCAGAATGATGTTGCAGAATTCATCCGAGGCGTGAGAGAACCCAGTCCGAACAAGCTCGCAACCAGTGATCAACCCAGCAGTTGTCCTTGGAGCCATTGTAGATCTAGGGAGAGAAGCCCTACTCTAAGCGTTAATGAACATTCAAAATGAAAGCGTCACAAGTGATGACGTCCAAGTACGGGTGAGGGAGAGGTTACCTAAAGGCTTAGACGGAAATGAGTTGGTGGGCTGCCTGCGAGAGATCTTCCTTGAGCTTCTTTGGGGAAGACCTTCGGTGTAGACCTTGCGGGAAACAGTGAGGACGGTGCGGGATCCGACGAGAATCTTGCGAGACAACCAGCGGGGAAGAGTCTTGCAGCGAGAAGATGATCGACGAGCTTCCTGCGGGTGTCGGCGAGTCGGCGGGTAAGGGAAGAATCTTTGTTGAAGGGTCGGCGAGAAGAGCGCTTGCAGGTTTCGGCGAGTCTGCGGGTTTCGGCGAGTCGGCTGGTTTCGGCGAGTCGGAGGAAGAGCTCTTGCGATTTGGCGAGTAGTCTGCGAAGGTCGGCGGGATGAGCTTCTTTGGCGGGATTCTTAAGGAAGGTGAAGGGTCGACGAGCTCCTTCGGCGGGATTCGGCGGGATTCTTCGGCGGGATTCCAAGTATATAAAGTGAAATTGAAGGGTTTTCTTTACTAGGAATTGAAAGGTTCCGGGGTTCCGAAATTGAAGGGTTTTTCTACTGGGAATTTCCACGTTAGGAAGCATTGCAACATTTTCGAATTCTTCTGATGTCAAGTCAATATAAGATCAATAAATACATATTTATTGTAAAGACAATCTATTTGGATTTGAGCGAGGCTTCTCCAAACACTTCTTGATGTCAATTGTGAGTTGTCGAGAATCACAATGACATATCTTTGTTAATTTTTTATTGATGTATAAAGGTTTATATGTATCGAGTTATCCTATCCTTAGATGCGCATACA
The DNA here is from genome assembly GCA_039583875.1 of Platanthera guangdongensis. Lineage (NCBI taxonomy): Eukaryota > Viridiplantae > Streptophyta > Magnoliopsida > Asparagales > Orchidaceae > Platanthera > Platanthera guangdongensis. Next base: position 192,911,729 of record CM077163.1, on the reverse strand, counting down.
TACACTAATATACAAAGATGTATCTGTATATAAGGATATATATATATAGGTAATTGTCAATTGAAAACGACTCAAGTCTTGGAACTGATCATGAGTACCTGGGATTTTGAGAGTCAACGTTTAAGTCCCACAAGTAGAACATATTAGGAGCTCAATGTGAGTATGCTCAAGTAGATATCACATTTGTTATTGTAGACGCTTGTTCCAATTTAGTCTTGAGCCACCTACTGTCTAGTTCCCATCATTTTCACGGGAACCTAGACTATCCTGCAAGAAAGAATAACTTTACCTTAGGAACCCAAATCATATTGGGTCCTAGGTTCCTGTTAGCATAAGCACGCAACTGCCTTCCTTCAGAAAACCTGTCTGGAAGACTACCTCTGTCCCAAGAATGTGGATAAGCCCTTGCCGTGGGCACAGAGGGGTTGTGCCAACAGTCGATGGCAAAGTGCCCCACTTTGCCGCAGCACCAACATGGGTGAATGTTGTATCGCCGTTTCCGACCTGATCTAGTGACTGATGTAGTCACGGTCCTAGGTCTAAACGGGATAGGGCATGATCTTGTCACAAAAATTCCTCTTCCATCGTGACACGTGGAAGGGTGGAAAGAATGCATGTTGTGAGCGTTATGAGGCCGGGAAGGTGGTGTCATTCTTTCAGGCATCTCCCTTACTGAGGCCCCATGGAGCCTGACATCATGACTTTTATCCTCTCTATCCCGTGTCCTCGAGTGGTGAGAAGTCTTCTGTGAGCTGGGACATGCAGATCCACACTGTGTTGAGGCAGTGGCAGTGAATACAAAGGGCTCAGAATGAGCTTTAGGTATTCTCTTGTGGGTGGCCACGCCGGCCCTTGCACTCCGGGTGTCTCCACACGGGGACAGATCACCCTTGCAGTGACCACGACTATGCCTGTGGTCATACCTGAAGGCATGATGAGTTGCCTTCCTGCTTGGAGTGGGGGGTCGGAATACCGTTTCCCCATTTCTCCACGAATTGATAATCCGGGAGATCCACCCGTTTTCTTGCTTTCTCTTAATGGCATCAACCTTGGAGAAGTTTGATACTATTCTTTTCTCATTTTCTAGACTACTCTCTAGAGCTGAGATCTTAGAGTCCTTGGCCTTGTTGGACGCCAATTGGAGAACCAACAAGATCTTCAGTCGAGCAATCTCTTGAGCTTGCTCCTCAGCAAGTAGGTTGCTTGACTGAAGGGCTCTCTTCAGGGAATCAGCATTTTCTAAAGGAGGGCAGATCCTGTCTTCAGAAATTTCAAGAGATACGGGGCAGGATGAAGAAGTTACCTGCTCTTTTGTGTTATTGTCATTAGATCCAGTGACCATTGTTTCATCCACATCAGAGCTGCTTTCCTCACTGTCCTCTTCAGTCTCTAACACAGACACGGGAGCTCTGATGCAATCCGAGGGATCCTTGCCTTCATCTTCAGAAGTGAGGACCCCCACATACGCTTCATCCTCTGATTGACAGCATATTCCAGCTTTCTCTGACCCCCCCATCAGCTCTGAGATCATCATCCACAGAGATTTAGTCGTTCTACATTTTTCCAATCTAGAGCGAGAGGCTCCAGACCAGACATCCATGATAATTTGTCGAATCCTCTCGTCCAAGTGAAATAGTGATAGTTCCGTCTCTGACATCTCAGCAATGCCCATGGGCGCTTGGATCCCAGAGTCGGAGGTCTTCATGGGAATAAACGGACCCTCTTCCAGGATGAAGGATGCTCGAGGATCGATAGCATCAAGGTGAAATGACACTCTCATTCTCCAGATGGGATAATAATCCTTTGTGCATGCGGGGAGTTTGAGTGGCGGTATCTCATAATCCAGCTCCATGCTTCTGACACTGGTGGCAGGATTCTACTCAAGGTGTTAACCTTTTTGATGAGCAACCTCCCTCTGATACCACTTGAAAGTCCACCTAGTGTCAACCAAAGTGCACCTATGGGGGGGGGGAATAGGTGACGTGTAGCGCTTTTGCGGAATTTACGAATGTACCTGCACAATAAAAATAAAAGGCACAACACATAGAATACACAGGCAATTTATAGTGGTTCCCCGACTTGGGTACATCCACTTTCCCCCTTCGACCTATCTCCCAACAAGGGACGACTCGGTCTCTTCTCCAACATGATTGAAATCCAATCCCTGCACTAACGGAAGGAACCCTTCCACACGTGAGAGTCAACACTCCCACAAAACGGGTTGCACCCAACCCTTACAACACGGAACAAACGTTCCTTTACAACAAAAGTAAATATAGAATGTACACGAGATACAAACTTCGTTTGGAGACTACGGTGTTCCTCTTCGTTCGACGACGTGTTCGTGAAGTCAAAGAAAAGTCTACAACCTTGGTCTCTCTTGGAGAGGATCTCCCCGAAATCGGCGGCGTCAATCCGAGCGGCGGCTTGGTTTGGGATCGACGGCAACGAAGGTGCGCGGCTGCGATACTTTAAGATCCAAACTTCATTGCGAAGCAAACTAGGTCTACCAACGGTCACTCTAGGATCGGTCGTCTCGATCGATTCGGACGGGGGAGTTTTTCCCGGTCAACAAATCGAGAGACAAGGGATCTCTGGATAGACACGTGAGACTCAAGCTTTGCTAAGCTTCTGTCGCCGGAGATCGGGAAGAAAAGCGATCAGCAGCGGCGACGAACTTCCCCGAGTGCGACGGCGGCGGCGGAGAGGAATCGCGAATTTAGGGTTACGTTCCGGCTCGGTTTTTGATTTCCCCCCTTCTTACTGTTCAAAATACCCGAATATATATACTGTAGATAACTCCAATATGACCGTTTGTGGGACCCACAATAGAAATCCCTAAATCCGGTTCAAACTAGTCCAGCGGCAGAATCCGGTCCAGCAGCATCCCGAGAAAACGCTAAGTGAAAATCGGCGAGAATCGCAGGCGATTCTCGACGAATCGGCGAGAATCACCAAGTGATGGACTTGAACCAAGTCGGGCAGCTTGTTAACCAAGGATTCATCCAAGGCGATTCATCCAAGGATCTTTGTTTTTCTGTCCGGGCAGCTTGTTAACCAAGTCGGGCAGCTTGTTTTTCAAGTCGGGCGGTTTGTTTTTTTAACCGCGAGTAGCAGCTCTCGCAGGAGGAGCTCGCCCGGCGAGGTGTTGTAGGCGAGCTCGCTTGGTTGATTCGCGCGAGTAGGAGGGAGCTCGCCCGGCGAGGTGTTGTAGGCGAGCTTGCTTGGTTGATTCGCGCGAGTAGGAGGGAGCTCGCCCGGCGAGGTGTTGTAGGCGAGCTCGTCTGGTTGATTCGCGCGAGTAGGAGGGAGCTCGCCCGCGCGGTTTGGTACACGCCCAGGAGGTTAGAGGCCGCGCGGTTTTGGTGGTGGCGGTCTCGCTTTTGGTGTTGAATTGTGGTGCCAAGTGAAGTTGTAAGAGTAGTTGGGATTGAGTGGGAACCCACACACGTTTCAACAGACGCGACATGGTCTTAGAAAGGGAACAATGGTTAGGTTGAAGCTATTACCTATTGTAGTCTAAAGTTCCCAAATTTGAATTCACAAAACACTGTCTGCAAAGGGCACTTATACATGCCTGATCAACAGAAATTTTTTTTGTACTGGGTTTTTAGATGAAAAAAATTATTTTAGCTGTTATAGCACAACATAAGCAGGAGGACCATATTGAACGTACCTGATTATGAGTAATACTTCAGCAATAATTTGATAAAAAATAATCTTGTGAGGTATTAAGGATTGATGGATTATGATGTACATTAATGGTTGTTGTGTGCACAAATAATAGTAGCAGTTTGAATGTTGAACATGGCTTGAAACTTCTATTTGTAGATTCCAAGTTGGTGTGAAAGAATATATTTTTTGGGCTCTGGATCGAGTTTAGAGTCAGGGTGTGAAGGGTATTATTATCATAGAACACAGTTTATGGTAATCTCAATTTTTTCCTAATGACGCCTGACGATGGTAATCTCAATTCTTTCCTATGGTATTATTGTGTGATGGATATTGTTATTATTTTCTGGTTGAACTTTCATGTGATTTCATTTGCCTTTTGATGCAGTGGTCCAGAGCTGCCCCGCTCTAGTTTTGCACCAGAAGAACACTTCTGCTCCCACCATCGGGCTGCTGCCCAAGCACCCCATCCATGACCGCACCTATTCTCGGTGCGGCGGGATGTTGAGGCGGAATCTCGAACCCATCCCCCTTGATAAATCCCCTTCAGCATCTCGCCGCAGTGAGAATAGGTGCGATCATCGGTGGGGTGCTTGCGATGCAACTTAGTGGTGGGAGCGGACGTGTTCCTCTGGTGCAGAACCAGAGCGGGCCGGCTCTAGACCACTACATCACCTTTTTATGACAAATTTGGTTAATCATAATGCATCTTTTGATAAGTTTTGAAAAATGTGCAAAAAATCAAAACCGCACCGCAAAACATGACTCCAAACCACACCAATGTCAACCCGCACCGCATGGTTTGGATGCGGAGCGGTTTTGTAATGTCCAGAACCGAACCTCTTCAGTGCGGTTGCGGTTTGGGCTCAAACAACACCAAACCGCACCAGTTTTACCCCTAGGCATGCTCGAGAGAGTAAGAGCTTCCAAGATCTCTTTAAGGATTAGGAAAAACAGACTTTCTTCATTCATGTCAATACAAGACTCCTTGGGTCCTTTAAATAGGACTTACAATTGACACCAAAAAAGAAAGAACACTAAAGGAAATATCGACAGAATTGAACATGCGACTAAAAAGAACACCTCATAAAGACACGGTATAAATAATGATGCCCTATAAGGACGCAACTCTAAAACAGAAAAAAGCATTTTAAGAAACAAATAATAGTAAATAACGTTGTAAAAGGACCCATAACAAAATGATTTAAATAATCAAATGAGTATTAGTATTTGTTGGGAAAAATCCCTTTGATTTAATTTAACAAATTATATTATAAAGTGATTTTACATTATAGCATTTTTACAAGTGTTGTATAGTAAGGTTAATATGGTCATAGATGTCCTAGAAAGTCAGTAGATTCAAGGGCATGAGAAACGCACACTGAAATAAGTAAGAAAATCAATTCAAGTAAATATGTGTCGAGTAGAAGTCGACGCACCATCGACTGAAAATCGGCGTTACTTTGAGCATAAGTCAGAGCAACAAGAAAAGATCAGTCAATGCTACTTTAAGACAGAAGTCGACGCATGCGTTGATAGGATATTGACGTAACATCGACAATATAATTGAGTCGACGAGATTTCATTTTTGAAGGAAGATATCAAAGTAACTCCTACATGAAGTCGACGTAGCGTCGAGTGCAGCCCAGAATGGAAATTTCAAAGAATTTGTCTAGGCTTATCTCCAGAAAGAATCTATGGAATTATTTCAAGTAATTCTAGCTATTGGAAGAAGTTTAAAAAGAAAGGAATTCTCAACCAAATTAAGAAAAATTTATATGGAAGGACTTTGAGTAATATGTCCAAATTCATTGAAGAAGATTTGGAAGAAAACTATCATTCCATCTGAAGAAAATTTCCATGAAGAGGAGAATTTAAAATTATTCTGGAATGATATACTCACATTACAAAAAAAAGAAGAAGGAAGCAAGAGACAGATTTACCGAATACACAATAGTCTCCTTCCTTCTTCACTCGTTTTTCTCCGCTGATGCTACAACAACAATTTGTTAAAGATAAGCAGGGAACATTAGATCAAATTCTTATAATGCTTGCAACTTCTAAAAGCAAGGATTCATCATCATCAAGATGATCTAATACACTTAGTGACATATAGTCCTCAGATTTCTATTAAGAGGACTCATTTAAAAGACAATTCTTTCTACTCTTCTTCTATCTTTTCTCATCTTTTCTCGTACTGCTTGAGTAAAGTGTTTTAAGAATCCCTCTTCAAAGAATTCAGTCTGTGGTTCTGAGAGTCTCCTAATCAAAAGACTCATTCTGGTGTTGGTTCAAGATCTCCTTATCAAAATATCTAGTTGTTGGTTCCAAGAGTCTCGTTATCAAAAGACTCAGGCACTAGGATATTGTATTCCTACCAAAGTGATAGAAGAGTAGATGTACCCAGATTTTGGGAAACCATTATAGCTTTGGTATTTTTTGTGTTTGTGTTTTTATGTAATTATTTTGTTGTGATGTGCTTCTACATAGTGCAATACTCTTTTGGTTAACTTCTTGTGCATGCAAAATCTTAGGTAAGATTAAAATTTGAAACTTGTTTTAAATCAAACTTTTAAATCTCTATTTATCCCCCCTCTAGAGAAATCTCAGTGGATTTAGACAATTGTTCACACTTTCAGCATTAAAGCTTAGTTACATAATTCATTGTAATTTTTAGAGTCTTGTTTGATGCAGGTCTATTTCATCTATCTGAGGACAAAAGAAATTAACATTTAATTTTATTTTGGAATCTCATAATATCTATAAAACTCTGTATTTGTATCAAAAAACTCATTTTCCTCATATCTAAAAGCACCAAAAAAATCATCTCTTCATGCTTGCACTCTCGGTACCCATTCTACCTTCTAATATTAGAGAAGGCACATAGAACAAAACCGGCCATGGTTTCCACTCAATTCAAGGTTTTTATTGGATTTGAGAAAAAAAAGAAATGGATCTACCAATTTCATTCGTTCTGGTGGTATTTTTTGGAAATTAAATGCGAAGAAATATTTATACTTTCAATTTGATGCTTCTATAGAAGGACAATATTACAAGAAAATTCACAATGACTTTAAGCATGCCATTACTATTAATGGTGAATTGCACTTTCTTTCTTTGCAAATGACTATTAATGAACTTTTTTGTCATTAGAAAACAAAGATCATGACTTTGTTATTCATGCAATCATAATTTTATCATCAAAATTATTCCTACAAGATTGAGATGTAACATTATTAAATAACTTGCATATTCTTAATATCATGATGGTCACCATCTGCAAATAGTTACATTAGCTATGATTTTGACACGGCCCTATATTATTAAATAGGTACCAAATCTAAAGTCATCTCACACTACTCCAATCTCCTCATCGAGTCAATCGCTCATCGCTCATCTTTCTCTTCATTTGACCATGCAAAAAAGTACTCACCATAAAATTATGGCAAAATATTCAAACTGGTCAATTAACTTTGATCCAAGATTGGAATAGGTTTTTTAATTTTCATTTGATCCAAACATATAGATCCCTTTACTTTTGGCCTGTTTTCAAATAGATCCTTTAATTTTCTATTGTTTAAAATATGTCCCTTAACTTTGGGTCATCTTTCAAATAGGTCTTTTAAATTTCATTTGATCTCAATTGGTCCCTTAACTTTGCATTTTATTTCAAATAAGTTCTTAAACCCACATTATTCGGATTACTAAAACTGACGAGGCATTGACGTGACGTTTACAAACTGCTTATGTGACAATATAATAATTTTTTATAAACTTCTAATAAAAATAACTACTATTTTTCTAATTTATAAATTTTCAGTTTTTTCTCAACCATATATGAGTCATGCCAAAAATTATGGGACAAATTTGAAACAAATGAAATTAAAGAATTTACCTGAAACTAAGCCCAAAAATTAACTCCAAAATTGATCATGGAGAATTGGACCCTAAATTAAAGGCCCAATTTTAACATTTTGCCTAAAATTACCACCAAAATTGACCGTCAAGAACTCATTGGCCGTTCATCTTCTTCCAACTAACATAACACGTTGACCGATGTGGTGTCTGTCAAAGAAGTTGTTTTGTCCTATTTCCATTTCTATAATTATTTCAAAATTTTGACCCAATTTACCACTTCTACACGTGTCACCAATCAATATTGAATGCTCAAATTCATTAGCGACAACATTCAATTCATCACATGTAGAACCTTAAATGTATATCATCTTTCCACATCAGTCATTTTTTTAATTTTTGCCAATCAAACTATGTTTCAGAAAATTTTCATTAACATCATTTTCATAAATTATCTACATTTCCAACTAGTATGGAGAACAGCATGACATTATTATTATCTAGTTCCTAAACTAAACTGAATGTGTCATCATTCCATTTTCTCATTACAATGCATCTTCATAGCTTTATGTCTTCCAAGTGGGCTGTAAAATTGGGAGCATAATTTTATCAGAACTCATCGTTTCAATATTTTGATTGTCCTTTCGACCAAAAAGGAGAAACAAATTGCCTAGAGGGAGACTTGCCTCATCGGCGCCGGTAGAGGGATGAAATGGCTGGTGGAAGGGTCAATCCATGCGATGTCGAAAGGAGGACTACCCCGTCAATCTCTACAAGCTAGTCTCATGGACAGGCTGAGGTAGTCATGGATGGTGGCTAGCCTCATCGGTGTCAGTGGAGAAATGATAGAAAAACGGTGAATGAGAAAGTTCCATTGGCGAAGGACGAGGGACAAAGCTTTGTTGCGACTTCGGCTAGAACGAGGATGTTATTTGCTAATATGAAAATTATGGGAATGAAAAAAATACCAAATAGAAATCATTTTGCTTCTGCTTTAGATATTTTTCTTACACGGGTTTTGCAAATAAAATTGTTAAAATACTACTTTTAAAAAGTACATTTGTTTATTTATTTGATAAAAGATTAAAAGTACAATGATACCAAGAAAGCCGCCAAAGCAACTTATGCAATCATCAAGTAAGAACCCCATCACCAAAGGACACAAACATGATATCAAGGGCTACAACTCCTCTGAAAAAATGCTAGAGAATTAAATAAAGAGATTTTTTATTCCAATGGCCGAGTCTATTTAGTTAAGTAGACAATCGCTTATATTCTTTTCTAGCAATATTTTTCCTCCTTTGAAATGTTCACTCACCTTCGTAGTTGTCGTATGATCCACCCTCATGACCAGCAGCTATACATGTATGATTTTAAAACCCTTCAATATTAGAATTACCTTCTCCTTCGGTCCAAAAACAGTGATATTGTGGTTTCGAGGAGCCTTATCCACCAACTGCTCTTCCTCTTTGCTATAAGCAGCTCAATCAGATGTAGCATCCGCTAAATGTACAACAATATGAGACACATGGCAAGGAGAACAGTGCAACCTCTACAAACTATGCTTTAACCTAGGAGAATCTGAGATCATAACTTTCGAAACACTGCCTTCAATTCTCGTGATGTTTTATCATTCGTACACACAGGTTTATAGATCTTTAATCCCAAAATATTTTGACTAGACATCCTCCTACCGCCGCTCAAACTCTTTTGTCCTTGTCATTCGACAATCCAGTGAAGCAAGTCGGTGATTTTGGCTCGCATGATATAATTTTACCGGCTTTAGTCGTGCAAGGTAAGTCGAGGCCAGACGAGTTTGGAAATCGTTCAATAGCGTACAAATAGAATCAATAAAAATAGCACTCGGATCATCCTAGTGCTTAGCTAAGCTCTTGGCTTTGGAGGGGACGTTTTTTCGACTTCCAAGTACGTGTCGTGACCTCCTTGCTGCAGCACTCAGGCCGTACCTGTAGGTCTCTCTCTCTCTCTCTCTCTCTCTCTCTCTCTCTCTCTCTCTCTCTCTTGTTCTCGCTGATGACTTGTGAAGTTAGACCGCAGGATCAGTAATCTCGAACTACCCATTCGGTCCGAACTTTTGTGAGCCGGTTTCTCGGGTCCAACAAAACTATTCTCCCAAATAATGGGAATATAAAAACTTTGACTAGAGTGTAGTGTTGATTGTAACTTGATTCTCTTTGTTTTGTGTGTTAGATGCATACATGGAGTAGTTTTCTTTTTGAAGTCCATTTAACATGAAAAAAATCCTATTAGGCACATTTAGCACAAATCTTTCATCAAGCATATAAAATGACTCACATTTGTATTTTTGGTTGATTGAAATAATTGTTAGATTGGTTAAGCAAGGAGTGTTTTCTTCTGGGAGGAAACGAGTTCATTAAATAATCAATTGGGTATTATTTTTAAGGCTTAGTTACATAAGTCATTGTAATTTTTTAGGGGCTGTTTGACAAAAGTCCCATTCGCCCATTTGTGGACCAAAGAAATTAACATTTAATTTGAATCGGGAATCTATAATATCTATAAAATTCAATATGCATATTAAGTAATAATTGAAGATTCTTCTTGTTGGAGATGAGCGGCAATGCTGGCAGCATAGGGTCAAACAGTTGATAACAGTGCAACACATTTTTTGCTCAATCGAGGTGTAAACACATTGTTTGACTCAATTTCAGTGTGTAAAAAATGAAGCTCCCATACTCAATCATATGAAATTTGGAGCAGATAGCTGGAGATATGGTGGTTAAATGCTATGATAGTTGCCGTGCCAGCTAACTCTTATCACAGTTCATAATTTCTTTACCGTGTGAGTGTTCACAATTAAGAAATCCTTGAAATATTCTACCGTCGAGCAAGCTGGGCATTGCTATTTTGTGAGGAATCTTCAAACTGTAAGTGATAGAAAGGTAAGAGGATTCAAGTTTCAACATATACGTGTTTCTTTTATATTCCCTGCTGCCTGAGAGAGGTATGCAGCTTCTTTACATGTTCTTTTTAGTTTAATCTTTCTAATGTGCAAAGGATGCTTTTTAGTTAAATCTTCAATCTAGATATTTGTTTGATAGAAAAGGTAGAATTAATAATAAACCAAACAATTATAAATATTATCAGCCATATATTGAAGGAGACAAAATATTGGAAGGATATGAAATCAGCATAAATTTCAGAACAAAAAAATAATGAAATAATAATAACTGTTGCTATAAATTCATAATTCTTTCCTAATTTTTTTATTTAATCAAAATAATTACCACCATCAAAACAAGAATTCATAATATATACAAGGGGAAAGAACAATTCTCATCAATGGAGGCAACTCCTAACAATTCCTAACAATAGTTCAGTAATAATGTATAAAAGCTTCCTATACAAAATGCATGTGTTTAACCCAATTCCTTCTTAACAATAATAGTCCACTAAAGTATCATCGATTCTCCTTGCCGTGAGCTGCGCCCGCCGGACGGTCGCCGTGAAGGCATAAAGTGCAGCCATTGCTGATGCGGAGCAGCTTCCCACGGAAGAGTGAAAACGCCGTCAAACAATTTGCATGGGGAAGTCGTGCAAGTACTCGACCCCACGGTCTCTCTTCTCTGTCTGGACGGCCTTCGAACCTGCGATCGCCGCCGCATTCGCTGCATTATCCGCCGCAACGACAGCCTTTTTCACTCTGTCGTCCAGCCTCGGCACATTGTAAGCGCGTTCTGCCGCTACTCTCGCATCCTGGTGAATGAAACATTGGTGGCTGAGCATGCTATTAGACAGGGATATATATATATATATATATATATATATATATATATATATATATATATATATATATATATATACATATATATTTAGAACACTAGGAGAGATTCCATGGCTTTCATACCTGAACGGCATTGAGTACTCTGGTATGGTTGACGGCGAAGGAAGCGCTGGGGAAGGGATTCGGAGAGGTAAAAATTTCAAGAACATCGTTGGCCCAGCGGCCGGACTGGGACTCCCCGTTTGTCGAGGAGCACATTCCCAGACCTTCTCTCTTCCCCTCGCGCCATGCGCCCTCGTAGTATCTCCCATCGGCGAAATGGTAGACCCCGAAGCCGTGCATCTTGTCGGCGAAATATTCTCCGGCATAGGTGTCCCCATTCCTTGTCACAGTAGAACCAAAATCAGTGATCGGTTGGCAAAATAAATGGGCATTGAGAAATGTTTTGTGAAGAGACAATGAGTAAAAAATCGCATTCACAATCTGTAGCTGAAATGTGTTCATATTCTGTAGTTCTATATTTTCCAGATCCTACTGCTGATCATATCATCATTATAACAAGACTCTGTGTCCCGCTAGTACAAATATAGAGCTAACCTCACAGACTTATGTGGAGATTTCTCTATTGATTTTATCAGGCATTTATTAATGAATATGAAAGCTGGACTCCTCTAAGAAAGAACAAGTGCAGTAAAAGGCAATAGAAATCAACAAGCATAATTTCTCTATTGGTGTTTTTCATTCTTTGCAATGATTTTATCATTAATATATATAGTTTGCACTTTGCAGTTATAATTACTATCATTAATAGTTCTCCAAAGTGACAACAAAATTAACTCCAAACAAGAAATAAGAGTCAATTAAGAAGCTACTAGATATACAATGCTAATCTCAAAGAAATGAATTTAAAAGAGGAACATTTTTTAACAAAGTTTTCTTGAGGCATAGCAGAACAATATATAACACATGAGTGAATAATAACTCATAAATCTTACACCAAAAAACATGATGAACTTGAATAACCAAACAACTACTAATTGGTTTGATAATGAAAATAGAACAGAAATTTCATAATTTATTTGATTATATGATTATTTCATAGTATCAAAACATAGCAAAAATAAATCAAAAACATGTTATTTATTCCAATGAAAAAATCTGCATACCTAAAGTGACAATGGCCTATGCCTTGTTTGAGTCCCCACTTGAACTCGCCAACATATCGGCTGCCATCCCAGGAGGTGTGCTCCCCATAACCATGGCTCTGCCCATTCAGCCATTCACCAGAATAGAGATCGCCGGTGTGATTGCGATAAACCCCAAAACCATGGCGGAGTCCCTTCTTGAACTGTCCCTCGTATCTGTTCCCCTTATTCCAAGTTTCCACCCCATGCCCATCACATTTTGAATCAATCCATTCCCCTTCATATTTACCACTCCTGTAGTAGTAGCAAACCCCACTGCCGTGACACTTTCCCCACCGGAGCTCACCCTCGTAGAGATCGCCGTTGTCGTACGGCTTAACGGAGAGGCCCGTTCGGCGATCGGCACGGATCCAAGAGGAGAATGCTCTGATTGCAGAGAGCAGAAGTGGAAATGTAGCAGAAAGAGGGAGAAGACGGAAGAAGAGGAGGACGTGGTAAAGGAGCAGAACAACGCCGGAGGAGATGAGGAGAACCTGGAGAAAACGACTAAAAAAAGAGTTGCTATCAGAGGAGTGGGTGGAGGAGTGGAGGAGGAGATAGAGGCCGGAGGGGAAGCAGAGGAGGAAGAGCAGGCGAATGCGGAGGCGGAGGAAGCGGAGGGCGGTCAACAGAGATCGGGTAGGCGGAACCGAGGGTAAAAATCGGCGGCGGTGACCGGCGGCCGGCGTCATTGCGAAGCTTTTACTGAAGTCGCTCGAGAGGAGAGACAGCATTACGGCTTAGAATCGGAGCTTGAGGGGATTCTGATCGGAAGAGGCGGAGCGTGAGAGGCGGATTATATGAGTAGAGAGCGAGGAGGCCCTTCAGCTTTAAAATAACCACACATTGCTTAATTTATTCAAATTTCGAACGATTTTTTCTGTTAATGCCGTGATTAATAGATTATAGCTAATCCTTTTAGTTAGTTAAGCCGTATTTAAAATCAAATTCAAAATTTCAGGCATTTTATAGCTGGGTAAAGTAATTTCCTACTAATTAATGTGATATTTTACTATTTTATTTTAGTTTCTAGTTTTTCATAATTTATATTTATTTAATCTTTTTTGTGATGATATAAATTTAAACTCAGTACAACAAATACATGCTTAGTGATAATACAAAATTTTCATTATTTTGACATTACTCATTCATGCTATTCAATTAATTGGATCAATACAAATAATATTTATGGCCAAAGTAATTTAGGCCCTGTTTGTGTGAGCGTTTTCGCGTCGTTCCGTTTGGCCGAAAAGGAGGGTTGGGTTTTTACCCGTTTTATTTTCCTCCAGCATTTCATTCCGCCCGGCGTTTCTCCCATGTTCAAAACATCGCGTGCCGAAACCTGAGTCCCGCACTCTGATTTATCGCATTTTCCGAAGGTGAAGGGAAGGAAAGGGCTAGGGCACCGTGACCACATCCTCCTTCTGTCCAGGTCCCTGCGACTCCGACGGCGTCGGCCTCTAGCGACAGCGGCGTCGGCCTCAAGCCACTCCAACATTTCTTTCCCAGTAGCGGCGTTGGCCTCAAGCGACTCTGGCGGCGTCGGCCTCTAGCGACAGCGGCGTCGGCCTCTAGCGAAAGTGGCGTCGGCCTCTCGCGACAGCGGCGTCGGCTTTCCCGGTACCCGCGACCACATTGTCCTAAAAATTGCAATCTCATCTCTGACGGCAGCTCTTCACCGGCTCTCCCTTCTCCACCCTGTTTTGCAAATCCAGTGTGCCGCAATTCAAAGATACTTTCTTGTGATTTTCTTGCCTCTATTCTACAGCACAGAACAAGAAGGAAACCCCTTCAACAGTTTTTTGATGGTTTGGGAAAATTTTGATAGAATTATGTGTGAATTTGGTGGTTTTTTCGCACATATATGTGAGTATTTGCTGATTATTTTGCTCACTGATTTGTGTTTTTTATGTGTTGAATTTTTTGTTGTGTTAACAGAAAAGGGCAGCTAAGGAGAAAAGTACTAAGATTCTGCAAAGAAGGAAATGAGTTCAGCAATGTGTTGGATCGCTAGTTTGGATTTGAGCTAGGTTCACTAATTAGGTTGAGTTTGACCCACATTGTATAGCCAGGATCAAGTGTTTGAGTCCCAGAATTTAGGCTAAGTCATTAGGTTCAACCTTCATGAAGCAGCCAGCAGAAGACTTCAGTAAATCAAGACTCAGAAGAATTCAAGTTCAAAATTATCAGTTCGAAATTCTTCGAACTCAGCTCGACGATCGTCGATCGCAGATCAACGAACTCAGAGTTAATTCTCTGAGTTGAGCTCGTTGATATTCGAGCTCAGGACGACAAAATCTTGAGGTCAGCTTCAACAGATTCTTTCTAGTTTATTTTTGCTGAACTCAGCTCGACGAAGGCAGATTCTCTGCTCGACGAACTGTGAACGTAGAATTGGCAAGCTATTTCCAGAATACAGTTCGATGAGCTCAGGTCGACGACCAAGATTTCTCAGCTCGACGAACTTGGAACTACGGTTGACGAAATCTGTTCAGAGCTCGACGATTTCTGTCTAGTGCCAGACTTAGAGTTTTTCCTTATTTATGTCCTTATTTCCTATATTATTTAGCAGTAATTCTCTGAGTAATTAATGCTTATATTCCCCTGAATATAGCCGTTATTGGCAGCATTGATTATGGTCTTCATCATGGTTAATTACTTGCTTAATTTTTTGGGACAGTTGGGGAAACTCATTTAAGACAATATTCTGCAGCCGTTTTTCATTCTCCAGACAGATCAGCAATCAATGCTTAGAATTCAAAATTTCAAAGGAGAATTCGACAGCAGAATATAAAAGAGTTTTTCTCTTTTTAGATGACAAGATGAACAACCAGAGAACTAACAAAGAATACACAGATACAGGAAAATTTCTATGCAGAAAACAACCTGTTTTCCCCTTGTTCTTACTGAAGATTGAAGAAGAACAAAAAATAAATATCAAGAGACTTCTTCAACTTCTACTCCAGGAATATTCAAGGACAACAACTCTGAATCAGTCAGAAGATTCCTGGATCATTTCAAGACAATGCTGAAGAACTACACCGTGAGCAAGGCTCCAGGCTTTCTGAACCATTCATCATTTCAGAATGAGCTTTGACAATAGCAATCCACTAGTCTTCTATGTTGATTAGAGAAAGAGAAGACATCATCAACTCTCTCTTAACCTCATGTACAAAGGGTTTATTAACTCCCTCTAAAAGTTTATTCTTGGTTTTTGGGCACCTAATCAAAAGCTCAAAAGGTTGTGAGATCTTCCTGAAAATAGATCTTGTGGTGACAGTCACCTTATCAAAAACATGATAGTGGATTCCTACCAGGGTGGTAGAAGAGTGGATGTACCCAGTTTGGGGAATCGCTATAAAATTTTTATGATGTCTGGTTGCCTATTTTCTTTCTGTTCGTGCTTTGCTGTGATAATTTAATTTAGTTTGCATTTCCTGTTATACTATAATAGTATCACCTATTTTATTACTCTGATAGATTCCCAAAACAGCCAAAAAGTTTTAATTACTCTATTCACCCCCCTAAAAGCAGGCAGGGGGAGATATCCAATGAAGAAGCTCCAGTTTCCTCTCCTCAAACAGCAGCAGATACAACAGTTTTGCAGACAGATGCAGATGCAGATGTACATATGACTACAAAAGTTGAGACAGATGCTAATTTTGATTTTGATATGATTAGTACAGTTGCATTAGTAGAAACTGCAGAGATTATAACTGTGGGTGATTGTATTATCAATCCCATAGTAGATTTTGTTGGGTACATTGGAAAATGTGTATCAGATTTGAAGAAGCCTCACCCTACTCAATAATATACATCAAGGTGTATTTGATGTGTTTTGAGTTTATATGTGCAGGTTAAGTAATTGCAGGAAATGCTGAAAAATTTCTAAGTCCATATGTCGACACCTAGAGAAGCAGTGTCGACACTTATGAAGGCTTGTGTCGACACTGAAGAAAAGCTGTGTCGACATTGGAGTAAATTGTGTCGACACCAGGAAAGGCAGAGTCAACATCAGAAGAAATGTGTCGACACATACAGGCAGTGTCGACACACTATGAAGAATTGTCGACATAAATTGTGTCGACACTTAGAGGCAGTGTCGACACCCAGAGAAGCTTAGTCGACATCAAATGTGTCGACACCAGGAGGCTGTGTCGACACACAGAAGTATTTGTCAACATCAACTGTGTCGACACACAGGACTTGTGTCGACACACAGCAAAGCTTCAACAAAGTTAAAGTAAAGAAGTACTTGTGTCGACATAAAGGAGATGCGTCGACACTCAGCAAGTATCAACAAAGTTAAAGTAAAAGAAGTACTTGTGTCGACACAAAGGAGATGTGTCGACACACAGCAAGTTTCAACAAAGTTAAAGAAAAGAAGGCTTGTCTCGACACACAGAATCAGTGTCGACACATTCTGAAGAAGCAGTGTCGAGAAGCTGTTACAACAACAAAAGAAGTTGTGTCGACACCACCAAGGCATGTGTCGACACTTAGTCCACTTGTGTCGACACTTAGTGTATTTGTGTCGACACATAATGAAGATCAGTCTCGACACTTTCAGACAGAGACAGTGATTTCAAGAAGTGACTGGATGACTTGACAGCTGCTATTTCTAACCGGTCAACTATTACTGTCAGAGTTGTCAGAAGTTCGTTAGAAACCGGATCAGCCGGTTACCATGGAGAAAGACTATATAAATGCTTTCTCCTTCAACAGAAAGTGATGATCAATTATTACAGAATACAGATTTAGAGCAATACTGAGAGATGTAATAATACAGAAGATTTTCGACAGAAGATATAGAAGAAGTTGGAGAGAGAGAGAGCTCCATCTAAGAAGAGCAGTTGCTGAACCAGGCTGTAAAGAAAGATTCAAATTGAGATCTGAATCTTAAGTCAGAAGCTGATTGAAGATCATCTTCTCAGAAGATTCAACCCTACTGAGCTCAGATTCAAGAAGCTTTGAAGAAAGCTAAGAAAGGTTGATCTTTGCCAAGTTCTTTCAAGAACAGTTCAAGAAGCCATCCAACCCTTCTCTCTATTTCAGGGTGGTAGTCATAAACTTTGTTTAATCAAATTTCTGTAAGATCTATTATAGATCTAAGCTGTAAGCCTATTTTAAAAAGGCTGGGTGTAAGAGATTTAGATCTCTTAGTGTAGGTGTTGTTGAAGACTGAGTGGTAGGGCTTTGTGCCTGAGTTGTAGGAGACTGTGTTCTCTGAGTGTTGGCCTTGGTGAAGGCTGAGGTAGGGCTGTTTGCCTGAGTTGTAGGACTGGGGACACTCTGAGTTGTAGGAACCTGGTTTGGGTTCTGAGCTACTGTAAGATCTGAGGATCTGAGGAGAAGTGCAGAAGTTAGGCCGAATCTAGTACAATGCTAGATAGGCGAAGGAGGAAAGTGGATATACCCAGACCTTGGGGAACCACTATAAATACAGTGTGCACTCTGCGAATGATTGTTTCTATGATTGTTGTGCTGATAGCTGTAGAATTTGCAATTGCTGCTTAAATTACAGAACAAATTTTCTGCCTTTAAAGTAAAAGAAAAATTACACCTATTCACTGCCCCCCCCCTCTAGGTGGTTAGCATTAATTCTTTCAAGTGGTTATCAGAGGGAGGTTCCTCAAAGA
>CM077163.1:192700035-192893113 GCA_039583875.1 Platanthera guangdongensis | reverse complement strand
CAGTTCTATATTTTCCAGATCCTACTGCTGGCTCATATCATCATTATAACAAGACTCTGTGCCCGCTAGTACAAATATAGAGCTAACCTCACTGCACAGACTTAATGGTGAGATTTCTCTATTGATTTTATCGGGCATTTATTAATGATATGAAAGCTGGACTCCTCTAAAAAGAATAAGTGCAGTAAAAGGCAATAGAAATCAACAAGCATAATTTCTCTATTGGTGTTTTTCATTCTTTGCAATGATTTTGTCATCAATATAAATAGTTTGCCCTTTGCAGTTATAATTACTATCATTAATAGTTATCCAAAGTGACAACAAAATTAACTCCAAACAAGAAAAGAGTCAATTAAGAAGCTACCAGATATACAATGCTAATCTCAAAGAACTGAATTTAAAAGAGGAACATTTTTTAACAAAGTTTTTTTGTGGCATAGCTGAACAATATATAACACATGAGTGAATAATAACTCATAAATCCTACACCAAAAAACATGATGAACTTGGATAACCAAACAACTACTAATTGGTTTGATAATGAAAATAGAACAGAAATTTCATAATTTATTTGATTATATGATTATTTCATAGCATCAAAACATAGCAAAAATAAATCAAAAACATGTAATTTATTCCAATGAAAAAAATCTGCATACCTAAAGTGACAATGGCCTATGCATTGTTTGAGTCCCCACTTGAACTCGCCAACATATCGGCTGCCATCCCAGGAGGTGTGCTCCCCATAACCATGGCTCTGCCCATTCAGCCATCACGCGAAATAGAGATCCCGGTGTGATTGCGATAAACCCCAAAACCATGGCGGAGTCCCTTCTTGAACTGTCCCTTCGTATCTGTTCCCCTTATTCCAAGTTTCCACCCCATGCCCATCACATTTTGAATCAATCCATTCTCCTTCATATTTTCCACTCCTGTAGTAGTAGCAAACCCCACTGCCGTGACACTTTCCCCACGCGATCTCACCCTCGTAGAGGTCGCCGTTGTCGTACGGCTTTAACGCGAGGCCCGTTCGGCGATCGGCACGGATCCAAGAGGAGAATGCTCTGATTGCAGAGAGCAGAAGTGAAATGTAGCAGAAAGAGGGAGAAGACGGAAGAAGAGGAGACGTGGTAAGGAGCAGAACACGCCGGAGGAGATGAGGAGAACCTGGAGAAAACGACTAAAAAAGAGTTGCTATCAGAGGAGTGAGTGGAGGAGTGGAGGAGGAGATAGAGGCCGGAGGGAAGCAGAGGAGGAAGAGCAGGCGAAAGCGGAGGCGGAAGAAGCGGAGGGCGGTCAACAGAGATCGGGTAGGCGGAACCGAGGGCCAAAATCGGCGGCGGTGGCCGGCGGCCGGCGTCATTGCGAAGCTTTTACTGAAGTCGCTCGAGAGGAGAGACAGCATTAACGCTTAAATCGAGCTTGAGGGGATTCTGATCGGACGAGGCGGAGCGTGAGATGCGGATTATATGAGTAGAGAGCGAGGAGGCCCTTCAGCTTTTAAAATAACCACACATTGCTAATTGCTTAAAAATATTTATTCAAATTTCAAACGATTTTTTCTGTTAATGCCGTGATTACTATATTATAGCCATTCCTTTTAGTAGTTAAGCCATATTAAAAATCAAATTCAAAATCAAGCATTTTATAGCTGGGTAAGTAATTTCCTACTAATTACATGTGATATTTTACTATTTTATTTTAGTTTCTATTTTTCACATAATTTATATTTATTTAATCTTTTTTTGTGATGATATAAATTTAAACTCACTACTACAAATACATGCTTAGTGATAATACAAAATTTTCATTATTTTGACATTACTCATTCAGGCTATTCAATTAATCGATCAATACAAAAAATATTTAAGGCCAAAGTAATTTAGGTCCTGTTTGTCTGAGTTTTTTGCGCAGTTCCGTTTGGCCGAAACGAGGGTTGGATTTTTTACCCGTCTGTTTTTCCTCCAGCGTTTCATACCGTTCGGCGTTTCTCCCATGTTCAAACATCGCGTACCGAAGCCTAAGACCCACACTCTGGTTTATCGTGTTTTCCGAAGGTGAAAGGAAGGAAAGGGCTAGGGCACCGTGACCACCTCCTCCTTCTGTCCAGGTCCACACGACTCCGACAGCGGCGTCGGCCTCAAGCCACTCCAACCTTTCTTTCCCAGTAGCAGCGTTGGCCTCAAGCGACTCCGACGCGTCATCCTCTAGCGACAACGGCGTTGGCCTCTAGCGACAGCGCCGTCGGCCTCTAGCGACAGCGGCGTCGGCTTTCCCGGTGCCCGCGACCACATCGTCCTAAAAATTGCAATCTCATCTCTGATGGCAGCTCTTCACCGGCTCTCCTTTCTCCACCCTGTTTTGCAAATCCAGTGTGCCCCAATTCAAAGCTACTTTCTTGTGATCTTCTTGCCTCTATTCTGCAGCACAGAGCAAGAAGGTAACCTCTTCAACAGTTTTTTGATGATTTGGGGAAAATTTTATTAGAATTATGTGTAAGACCCCCCCCCCCCTCCCGGATCCCAAAACACGGCACGGAGGGGGTCTTATGCCCGGAACAGCCGCCTTGCGGTAGCATTAGCACACAGGCTAACCTGTACCACAAGACGTCTATTCCGTCGGCTACAACAATATCAATATAACATGCCAACCCAACCAAAATATAAGCAAGAGCAGTCAATTCACACTAAGTAATAATGTCCAAATCAGTACAACAAAAGAGAAGCTAAAACATGCTTCTACATATCAGAGTACAGCTATAGAAATTGCCCAAAAAGGGGCTACATCAAAACCTCTCAACACTCACATCTGTGACCGACGGTATCGACGACATTGTCACTTCAGGCCCTGTCGTCCTGGCCTGGCTGTCCTGCTGCGTAGTCTACGGCTGCTCTACCTGCGACGTGACCTCCTAAACAGGAAGACGTAGCAACCGTTAGTCGAAACGACTAAATGGCTTCACATCCACTCCCCCGACGACTCCTCGGCACCGGGCGGAGAGAAGGAACAAGAGTAATATATATATGCAAGTAAATAAGTACTAGCAGGTGGCAATAGTGACGAGTAACAATATCATAATCTAGCAGATATTTAAGAGCTATAGAAAACTAACAAGTATAAGTAACAACAAAAAAGTAACTTAACTTATAAGGATGCTCATACAAACTTATAAGTTAAGGATCAGGTTACATAAAGCTAACTCATCGTATAAGAGTGCCCATACAAACTTATACGATGAGGATCTTGTCGTGCAATGTTATGAAATGCTATATATGCTATGCAATGACTCACATATGCTCACACACATGCAATTGCCATGTCGACACAGACTGTAGTTCCCACTTTTCGAGCAGGTAGCTAACCTCTCAGGCATCAGCCGCCGTGGCCAGGCGGTGACAGTAGAACGGGCACTTCTACTACTAGGCGGGTATCCACACTACTTCACCTAGGCCTCCGTACGCCTCAACTCTAAGAACATAACAGCGGAGCCCATGCGTACTATGGCCCAGCGGGAGCCTCGGAAGTAAGCACGAGGACCAAGCTCAACTGTTCAATTGGCACGGAAGGAGCCCCAGGACATGAACACCGAGGACCAAACCCAACCGCCCAAAGTCTAACTGTCAACTCCCGTCGGTGTGACGATCGGCGAGCCCGTAGACCTGCCACACTATCCTTATCACAGGATTACGACACCGTGTGTCAACTCACACCACATGCAATTTCACACCACCGTGGCATGGAAGGGGCCTCGGAAGATGTAACACCCCCTATCCGTCGCATAGTATATAGCAGTAGGTCCGGCCGGGGCCCGACGCCATATACCACAGACAGACCGGGTGGTTACGTATGGAAACCATCCAACCAATCTCAACGTCCTACACAGAGCGTTCTAGCGGAAGCAGTTTATAAGAGTTGTAAACAAGAACCCAGCATAGGAGCATGAATGTCCACTAATACCAAAAAGGAATGTTATACAAAAATACCCAAAACCGGCCTTAAGGCCTTACAAAGTGTTTCACTTGAAAATTACATGTTTTACAAACCACGGCACGCAGGCCGGTCATACATGAATAAAGCAGTAAACACTTCTACTTGGGCCTTCGAGGGCCGGCTTCGCAAAAAGGGCTTTAGCCCGCTATTGACCGCTTGGTCCAGCTGCACCTGCAAGCAACAAACCACCGCATGGTGGCAAAATAAGGCAACGGTCAGCAATGCTGACCAAATTATAACGCTCCCGCCCCCAACTCGGGGCGGCGATGCTCCTTCCCTGCATTTCATTAGCATAAGCGAGTAATATAAAACCATAGCCATAATATCACAGATGTTGGCTCGTACGGCCACACGTCCCGTGCACTCAGGGCACATTCTCGGTGAACCGGTCGATGTCACGTCAATTAAAGCCATTAACATTCCGGACTCACCACCGCCACTAAGACGGCCAAACCTATGAGCAATTTGTCTTCTTGGCATGGGTCACATCAATTTAAGCCATTGACCGCCGAAGACTCACATCTATGCCAACGGCGAGTGCCACGTAACCTTAGGTCTCTCTAACCGAACGACATAAAGCGGGTACGGTTCCATCTAACCCGTGCTCACATCGCAACGAGAATTTAAGCCATTTGCGCGGGTCAAACTTTCACCGAGTCCCATACTATCGCAAGTCACATAACTCGGTTATGTTCAAGTTGGCTCTCAGGCCACCAAGTTGGCAAGATCTCGTATCCGCCCAGTTTTTCGGGTGCACCTTTGGGTTAGTCCCCAAGGCTCCCTGCTGCAATCTACCGCATAGAAAACCCGAAAACAACCAATAGCACGGAGTCTTCTCCGGCCTTATGCAATGCAACATCACCGATCCAGACTAACATGTCCGGGTAGGCTTCACACATCATGCCTATGTCCGTTCTCGCATACGGATTCTAAACAACGGGGACTTCACATATCTACCCGAAGGAACGCCTCCAACTCTTCGCGAACTCGCGAGAGCGGGCTTCCTATGCAAAGAAAGAGAGCGACTCATGCTCAAGATGAGGATCGTTACCCTTGAGTTCCTCTTTGGCGCCATTGAAAAGTAATCGGATGGAAATCACCGCACTTGCGTTGCCTCCGTGGATCCGGAGTCGGCTCGCGATTCGGAGCTCCGAAGCTCCTCCAATGGCGGGATCTAGTTCTTCTTCCTCCAATGGCTCTCCTCTTTCTCCAAGGACTTGGAGAGATGATAAGGTAAGAAAGTGATGGATTTCTAAGTCAACTCACGAGTATATCCTCTCAGGAACAACCCCCAGCCGTTGGATCTCAACCTAAGGAAACGAACGGCTTTGATTCGGGGCTGAAATGCCCAATCTGGACCGAACACGGCCTGGCACACGCCCGTGTCCAGGGCCGTGTGCCGCATTCGCCGTCAAAATCGAATCTCCTGGACCCTCACACGGGTATCGAACACGCCAGTGTTCGAGCTGACACGCCCGTGTTCCAGCTGACACGGCCGTGAGGCCGGCCGTGTACCCCATGATTTTCCCCCATTTTCAACCCGAGCACTGCACTGGTCCTAGGACACGCCCGTGTCCTTGCCCGTGTCACCTTGACATGCCTGGGCCCCAGGCCGTGTACATGGTCTCGACATTTCGTCGCATACAGTTCGACGACTTGATGACACGGCCTTGGACACGCCAGTGTCCTAGGCCGTGTGCCTTGTCTCGACGATCATCGAGCGAATCTCGACGACTTCCCCTGGACGATCGTCGACACGGGTCGACACGCCCGGCGACACGCCCGTGTCGCGGGCCGTGTGCCCATTCTCGACGATTCGTCGAGTATAACTCGACGACTCCGCGGCTAAGTGTCGACACGGGTCGACACGCCCTGCGACACGCCCGTGTCGCAGGCCGTGTGCCCATTCTCGACGAATCGTCGAACATAACTCGACGACTTCGCGGCTAAGTGCCGACACGCGCTTGACACACCCTGGGACACGCCCGTGTCCCAGGTCGTGTGCCTTCAGCCAGAACTCAAAACTGGCCCAAAACGTCCCCCTTCGCTCCTTTGAGTTTCGGGGCGTTACAACTCTCCCCCTCTTAAAAGAATTTCGCCCACGAAATTACATAAAGGAAAGACATACAAAAACAAAATTTGTACCTGAGCGGAACAACTCCGGATACTCGTCAAGCATAGTCTGATCTCGCTCCCAAGAGAGCTCCTCACGACCGCAATTGTCCCACCGGACCTTGACCATCCTGATCTCTTTATTACGTAGTCGCTTGACCTCCGAGTCCTCAATCCGCACGGGCTTGACCTTTGTCGTTAGCCCACTATCCACCGGCACTTGATCGACCGCGATCACTTGCGTATGCTCTTGCACCGCCTTCCGAAGCACCGAAATGTGGAATACATCGTGTAAGCCACTTAGCTCCACTGAAAGCTTCAACCTATAGGCCGCTTCTCCAACTCGCTCCAGAACCTCGAACGGTCCAAGGTACCTCGGGCTTAGCTTTTTCAATCGTCGCACCCGCGAGACACCCTTGAACGGCTGATCTTTAAGTATACATAATCGCCCACAGCGAACTCCACGTTCCTGTGCTTGGCATTATAGTACTTTGCTTGCCGGTCCTGAGCGATAAGCAACCTCTCCCGAATCGTTCTCACCAAAGAAGTAGCATCCTCCACTTCCAATCGCTTATACAACTTTGACTCACCCGTTTCTAACCAAGACAACGGCGTGCGACATTTCCTACCATATAGGGCCTCGAAGGGCGTCATCTGAATACTCGCTTGGTAGCTGTTGTTGTATGCGAACTCCACCAAATAAAGGTGGTCTTCCCATTGCTTTCCAAAATCCAAGACTCACATGCGGAGCATGTCTTCCATGGTTCTATTAACCCTCTCGGTCTGCCCATCCGTTTGCGGATGGGTGGCTGTGCTGAATTTCAACTTTGTTCCCAACATTTGTTGCACCAGCCTCCAATCATTGGACGTGAACCGCCCATCTCGGTCACTCACGATGCTGCGGGGCACACCATGATGCCGTACTATGTTATCCACATAAAACGTTGCTAACTTCTCCACCGGATCATCCTTCCTATGCGGAATAAAATGCGACACCTTCATTACTCGATCAACAACCACCCAAATGGCGTCGTTCCCCTTTTGCGACCTTGGCAAACCGTGCACAAAGTCCATAGAGATGTCGTCGAATTTCCACTCCGGAATAGGCAAGGACTTAAGAAATCCTCCCGGCTTTTGGCACTCCGCCTTTACCAAGGCGCAGGTTTGGCACTTCGCTACGTATAGCGCCACATCCTTCTTTTAAACCCGACCACCAACACAGTTTCTTCACATCACGGTACAAATTCGTGCTCCCCGGGTGAATCGAGTACTTGGTATGGTGTGCCTCGTATAACAACTCCACCCGCAAATCGCCCACACTTGGGACGCACAAACGACCGTCTCTCCGAAGCAATTCGTCCTCCACGACGAATTGGGAAGTTGACCCATCCAGAGCCTCTACCATGAACTGCTTCAGCACTTGATTGTTTGTCCATACAAACGATCCCCAACGCCTCCAACTCTCGCACCAACCGCTCATCTTGCACCGATAGCCAATTGGCTCGAGCTGGGGCTTGACGACTCACCACGTCAGCAACCGCATTCCCTTTATCAGGCGCGTAGTGGATCTTGAATGTATAGTCTCCCAAGAACTCCATACATCTACGCTGTCGTATATTCAGATCCTTCTGATCAATCAGATGCTTCACGCTCTTGTGACCGGCGTAGAGATCCACTTTCACACCGTATACAATTATGCCTCCATAGCTTCAAGGCAAAACTCACGGCCATACGCTATTACGCTTCCGTGTTGCAGTAGCACGCAACCCAAACCGCTGCCCTATGCATCATTAAAAATCTCATTGCCTTCGGTTCCACTTGGCGAAGTCAGCACAGGCGCCGTAGTCAACCGACATTACAACTCCTCAAAAGCTCGCGCGCACTCCGGCGTGCAAAAGAACTTATGCTCCTTCCTCGTCAAAGTAGTGAGAGGTAACGCTATCCGCAAGAAGTTCTCCACGAAGCGCCTATAGTAGCCGGCAAGCTCCAGTAAACTCCGGACTTCCGCTACCGTAGCCAGCTCAGGCCACTCTCGTATCGCAACAATCTTCGTCGGATCTACTGCAATACCTTCCTTACTCATTACAAGACCGAGGACACCACTGAGGGTGACCAAACTCGCACTTCGAGAACTTGGTATATGACTGATTCTTCCTTATCGTCTCAAAACCAAGAGAAGATGCTTGAAGTGATCTTCCTTACTCTGCGAGTACACCAGACTATCGTCGACGAAGACGATCACAGAATGGTACAAGTACTCCCGGAAGGTCCTGTTCATCAAATCCACGAACACTGACGGCGCATTAGTCAGTCCAAACGGCATGACCGTAAACTCGTAGCGCCCGTGTCCTGTACTGAACGTTATCTTAGGGATATCACTCTCCCTTATCTATTTAGAGTACGCCGTTGACCCTACCAACTGATCACAAAGATCATCGATCCTTGGGATTGGGTACTTGCTCTTTTCCGTCAACTTGTTGACCTCCCGATAATTAATACGCAGCCTCAACCTTCCATCCTTCTTCTTAATAAAGAGGGTCAGTGCGCTCCAAGGCGAAGGACTTGGATGCGCATACCCTTGCTCCAACAACTCTTACAGTTGAACTTTCAGCTCTGCCATTACCTTAGGCGTTAGCCGATACAGAGATCGTGACACAGGCTTTGCACCTGACACTAGCTCGATCGTAAAATCTATCTCCCGCTGAGGCGGGGCTCCAGGAAGATCTGCGGGGAACAGATCAGGGTATTCCGATACCACTGAAATACAATCCAACGCGGGCTTCGGCTTTACAACCTCCACTAGTGTACAGAACAGCTCTACACTAGCACAAACCGCCTTCACCACCTGAAGAGCGGCCATCATCGCCTTGCTCGACCTCTTTGAGCTCATAAGGGTCGTCTCACGACTTGCTCCCAAGTTGACTTCCTTGCTACCGTAGTCTATGTAGGCTTGCTGCTCCAAGAGCCAGTCCATGCCAAATATAACGTCAAACTCCACCAATGGAAGTAACGACGCTTGCAGATCGTACTCCTAATTCCCAAACCACAAACTAAGAGCAACGAATTCTACCCTCGCCGAATGAGCACCATTGGACTATAACGCATCCAATTTATCTCTTTCCATCGAAGGAGGTACTCCAAGGCACAATAAAATTCCTAATAAAGGAACGCGAAGCTCCCTAAACGAACGGTGCTCTCGCAGATAAAGTAAAGTCGCAACAAAGCTTAGCACAGTAGTTCTAAGCTAATATGCATAATAAGTATTTAAAGCAAAACTATCTTTAAACCATACCTGTCGTCACGACGACGTGCTTTCTCCAGGGCTTTAGGCACTCACGAGCATAATGCCCCGGCTCCCCACAGTTGTAACATGCTCCCGGGGTTTGGCTTGTAGTTGCCCCCGAAGCTCTGAAAGGAGGGACTAGACCCAAAGTCCTAGCCTTCTTGTACCACTTTCGATATACAGACTTTGAGGTGTTCGGCACCTTGAATGCTATTTCCTTTGCACTGAAGTCCTTGACTGCTCCTGACACAGCTTTCTTACCCTTCCGAGCACCATTCCAACAGTCTCGGGCAAAGTGCCCTTTCTTTCCACAAGTATAACAAGTGCAAGAAGCTTTACTAGTCGATTTCATAGCCCCTTTCTCCAGCATTCTGCCGGATGCAGCTCTTATGGGGTTTGTATAGTTCGATACCATGGTCGTTGGCATCGGGAGGGTCTTCCTCAACTCTGCCTCCAATGATCTAGCTGATTCCACCAAGGCTCGGAACCCCAATAACTTTGGTCCTAGTAGTAGAACTCGTAACTCGGCACGCAGGCCATTATAAAATCTATCGACTGTAGTTTGCTCATTATCCAACTCGAAGCATGGGTAGCGACTTATCAGAAGAAATGCTTGCAAATATTCCTCAACCGTGTGCGCTCGCTGCACTAAATGCATATTCAGCTGCTGCCCCAATGGTCTACCAAAGGTCATCTGCTGCATCGCGCCCACCGGCGTTGAAGCCACAACAGGGGCGCAGGGTTGTACATTTCATCCTAGCTGTGCACCCGTCACAGTGAACACCGCTTCTACGATCCTTCTAACGGTTTCATACGAAGGAGGAGGCTCAAACACCTCACCGGGTGCACTATGCTCCTCAGAAACCGGACATTCTGGCTGTCCAGCACCGCTTCCGGTCACCTATAGTGGTACAAAACACCGTCAAGCGACCAAATAAAATTGCAAACAGCAATTATAGGAACACGCAGGTTCCTCAAACACGAGTATTTTCATTCCTAAGTGGACATTCATGGGTTCTTTTACCGTTATAACGATGACGCACATAATGTGCTCACCACCCCTTAAAAAGAATTCGTCCACGAATTCAGCTTAAGTCCGACCAAAACCAGTAGTCTGATACCAAATTGTAACACCCCCTATCCGTCGCATAGTATATAGCAGTAGGTCCGGCCGGGGCCCGACGCCATATACCACAGACAGACCGGGTGGTTACGTATGGAAACCATCCAAGCAATCTCAACGTCCTACACAGATCATTCTAGCGGAAGCAGTTTATAAGAGTTGTAAATAAGAACCCAGCATAGGAGCATGAATGTCCACTAATACCAAAAAGGAATGTTATACAAAAATACCCAAAACCGGCCTTAAGGCCTTACAAAGTGTTTCACTTGAAAATTACATGTTTTACAAACCACGGCACGCAGGCCGGTCATACATGAATAAAGCAGTAAACACTTCTACTTGGGCCTTCGAGGGCCGGCTTTGCAAAAAGGGCTTTAGCCCGCTATTGACCGCTTGGTCCAGCTGCACCTGCAAGCAACAAACCACCGCACGGTGGCAAAACAAGGCAACGGTCAGCAATGCTGACCAAATTATAACGATCCCGCCCCCAACTCGGGGCGGCGATGCTCCTTCCCTGTATTTCATTAGCATAAGCGAGTAACATAAAACCATAGCCATAATATCACAGACGTTGGCTCGTACGGCCACACGCCCCGTGCACTCAGGGTACATTCTCGGTGAACCGGTCGATGTCACGTCAATTAAAGCCATTAACATTCCGGACTCACCACCGCCACTAAGACGGCCAAACCTATGAGCAATTTGTCTTCTTGGCATGGTCACGTCAATTTAAGCCATTGACCGCCGAAGACTCACATCTATGCCAACGGCGAGTGCCACGTAACCTTAGGTCTCTCTAACCGAACGACATAAAGCGGGTACGTTCCATCTTACCCATGCTCACATCGCAACGACAATTTAAGCCATTTGCGCGGGTCAAACTTTCACCGAGTCCCATACTATCGCAAGTCACATAACTCGGTTATGTTCAAGTTGGCTCTCAGGCCACCAAGTTGGCAAGATCTCGTATCCGCCCAGTTTTCTGGGTGCACCTTTGGGTTAGTCCCCAAGGCTCCCTGCTGCAATCTACCGCGTAGAAAACCCGAAAACAACCAATAGCACGGAGTCTTCTCCGGCCTTATGCAATGCAACATCACCGATCCAGACTAACATGTCCGGGTAGGCTTCACACATCATGCCTATGTCCGTTCTCGCATACGGACTCTAAACAACGGGGACTTCACATATCTACCCGAAGGAACGCCTCCAACTCTCCGCGAACTCGCGAGAGCGGGCTTCCTATACAAAGAAAGAGAGCGACTCATGCTCAAGATGAGGATCGTTACCCTTGAGTTCCTCTTTGGCGCCATTGAAAAGTAATCGGATGGAAATCACTACACTTGCGTTGCCTCCGTGGATCCGGAGTCGGCTCGCGATTCGGAGCTCCGAAGCTCCTCCAATGGCGGGATCTAGTTCTTCTTCCTCCAATGGCTCTCCTCTTTCTCCAAGGACTTGGAGAGATGATAAGGTAAGAAAGTGATGGATTTCTAAGTCAACTCACGGGTATATCCTCTCAGGAACAACCCCCAGCCGTTGGATCTCAACCTAAGGAAACGAACGGCTTTGATTCGGGGCTGAAATGCCCAATCTGGACCGAACACGGCCTGGCACACGCCCGTGTCCAGGGCCGTGTGCCGCATTCGCCGTCAAAATCGAATCTCCTGGACCCTCACACGGGTATCGAACACGCCCGTGTTCGAGCTGACACGCCCGTGTTCTAGCTGACACGGCCGTGAGGCCGGCCGTGTACCCCATGATTTTCCCCCATTTTCAACCCGAGCACTGCACGGGTCCTAGGACACGCCCGTGTCCTTGCCCGTGTCACCTTGACACGCCTGGGCCCCAGGCCGTGTACATGGTCTCGACATTTCGTCACGTGCAGTTCGACGACTTGATGACACGGCCTTGGACACGCCCGTGTCCTAGGTCGTGTGCCTTGTCTCGACGATCGTCGAGCGAATCTCGACGACTTCCCCTGGACGATCGTCGACACGGGTCGACACGCCCGGCAACACGCCCGTGTCGCGGGCCGTGTGCCCATTCTCGACGATTGGTCGAGTATAACTCGACGACTCCGCGACTAAGTGTTGACACGGGTCGACACGCCCTGCGACACGCCCGTGTCGCAGGCCGTGTGCCCATTCTCGACGAATCGTCGAGCATAACTCGACGACTTCGCGGCTAAGTGCCGACACGCGCTTGACACGCCCTGGGACACGGCCGTGTTCCAGGCCGTGTGCCTTCAGCCAGAACCCAAAACTGGCCCAAAACGTCCCCCTTCGCTCCTTTGAGTTTCGGGGCGTTACAGAAGAAGGCACGAGGACACAGCCCAACCATCCATCCATCCCTTATCTCAACACAAACCAAACAAGTGACGGTCAACACCGCACTTACATCCTTTCACAATACTACCCGTTGGAAGACTACACTCTAAGTATTGGACTACTAAACTCATTTCATTAATCAAACACACTCATGGCCATAGTTTATTCTTCTACGTGACTTTCCAAATGATATCAACTTATTGTAAACATGATGCGCATATAAAGATCTATCAATCTTTCCAAATGATAACAAATTATTATAAACATGATGCACATATAAAGATCTATCAATCCTTCCAAATGATAACAACGTATTATAAACATGATGCGCATAAATAATAATCTACCAAATTTCTAACAAGTCAATTTGTTTAAGTAAGCATGCTTTACAATTTGATTATATGAAATCTGATTAATAAACTTCATCAATCATGCAACTAAAATGATTAATCATCAAAGAGTTCATTCAAGTCAAGTAACTTGCAATATTAATTCCACCAAATCCATTCCATATTATATAAACCCAGAATTTAGGTGCATAGTAAATCTGGAGAGCAACTTCAACCGGAGATTCTTGAAGCTACAGCAATCCGGTGAAGACGTGTAACCCCTCAATGGAAAGGTCTTTCCATGGGCTACAACTTTCTTATTCAGACATCAACCCAGATTTGACTGTATCCTATTAGAAATCAGCCTTGATGTCCGCTGCGTACAAAACACAATTTCTGCATGCAGGATTTATCGAACACCATTTTCGTTCAGACTTTCCCGTGGCTACATATGTTACCTGAAGTCGTGCAGCCACTCGTTGGAAAGGTTTTTCAAGGTCTTCAACTTTCGTGTTTAGTCGAAAGCCCATATCTGGTCATATCCTTCATGAAAATGGCCTAGAAGATTGCTGCGCGCAGAATACAGATTCAGCATGCATCTTGAGGCGGAACGAACGGCGTCGGTTCATCTTCCTCCTCAAGTCGATCCTCTCAAATCTCCTCCAGAAATTCCTCCACCATTATTCACCCTCATGAGGCCTTTGCTCTTCACGAAACCATCCCCCATCTCCACATAGAAGATCGGAGAGGTTGATGACACCACTAACCAAGAGCACAAGCCCTGGATTGGCCTCACCCTAGAGAAATCATCTTCTCACATGTCTAGACTCTTTTGAGTCGACATCTCGCCTAGATATCTACAGATCTAGCACCAAGGGAGAGGGTAGCAAGCTCGTGTGCTAATGCCCCTCGATCGTCGAACCCACCCAAAATCGTTGACCGGAGAACACGCCCCGGTCACGCCCATGGTCACGCCCGTGACACCGGGCGTGACTCCTATCAACTACTCAAGGATTCGTCGAACTCAACCAAAATCGTCGAACAGAGGAAATTCTTCGATCTCAACACAAACACGGGTAGCGACACGCCCGTGTCGCTGATGAGTCCACTTTTTATACCTATTTTCAGATTCATCTGGGCTAGTTTTCACGCGGTTGCACTTCACTTTTAGTTCCTTATCGTTCCTATTTCATCTAATCTTTATTTCCATAGGAAGTGCACATTTATGCCCGTGGTTGTGTATTTTATTATTTTTATAGTTTGTACTCCCTTTTGTGATTGTCTGGAATGTCTGCACAGATTAGTGATTTGTTTTTCCTTTCGGTACAGGAGTCGTGTGCGTGTTTCGGGATGGTTGTGAAACAGGAATACTGCGCACGATCATGGGATCTAATGCGCACGACCACTGGTCGTGTGCCCCGGATCGTGCGCACTACCCTACGTTTTCCAGAATCAGCCTGGGGTAAGCGCATGACCACTGGACATATTGCGCACGACCACCGCTCGTGCGCCACTGATCGTGTGCATTGATTCCTCTTTTCTGGAGTCCTATCTGGGTAATCGCACGATCATTGGACTTAGTGCGCACGACCACTGGTCGTGCGCCACTACTCGTGCACATTATCCAAGTTCTTCTTCCTGATTTTCCATGCCAGTGCGCACGAGCACAGGACATAGTGCGCACGACCACTGGTCGTGCGCCTGTGATCGTGCGCATTGTTCATTTCTGATTTTATATAAATAGTGCAGGTTCCGCCCTAATTCGGGATCACTCATTTTCCTCCGCCGTTTTCATCTCCGAGGAGGGATTCCGCCGTCCTCCTTCAATCTCCACCCTAGGGAGGTGCTCCGGGAAATCTTTCACCGCCAAATCCAAGCCGGAGCTTCCTCTTGGCCTCCTCCTTCATCCTTGAGTTGCAAGAAGAGCTTGACCTAGCTTTCTCCATCAAGCTAGGGGAAGTTGTGCCATCCTCCACCAGATTGTTACACGATGAAGACGGGCCATTGGAAGGTGGTGAAAGCCCTTCTCTACCCTGGATGCAGTTGCGGACCGAGCTTGGACGCGGATTGACAACCCGACGATTCCAACCGTGAATCCTCAGCAAGGCTTCGGATCTGATCGATTTCACACACTTTTTTTCTCTTGTTGTTGATGGTTTAGTTGAACTCTTTGTATTTGATGAAGCTATACTTAGTGTAATTTACGTTTATGTGTAATCATGTCTATGTGATTGTATATTTTCATTATATTTACTTGAGGTGCGCCCATATTCCATCCACCACCATCCACCCTTGCCGCACTAGCAATTGCTAGTGGCGTGCGTAGCGAAGAGGTGCTCACGACCCTCATTCCGCCGTTCTAACCACCTCATCCGCTAGCCTTCTCGTCCATCCGCCTAGTGATTCGGTGCATAGCGGCCCGACTAGTCTTCCATCCCGCCTGGCGAAGCATCGCATAGCGGCGTTGCATAGGAGTAGTTGTTAGTATTTTATTTTCTTTATCCGCAAATATCAAAGCCCCTTTAGTTAGCTCCGACCTAAGGACTTCAATCTCAAGTCCTCCTCGAAATTAACTCCACCTTACTGTGTTCCTTGTGAGATCGATACTTGGGAAAACACCCATTTTATATTATTTGTGCGACCGGTTCACTGCCGTGATCTATAGCATCAAGTTTTTGGCACCATTGCCGGGGAACACAGTCGTGTGAGTTTTTGGAGAGGGAGGCGTGAGATTTCTTTCCTTTTCCTTTGTAAATCACTTTTGTTTTGTTCTATTTCTATTTTACCTTCCTTTTTCTTGTTTGTTTAGGCAATTGTAGCAATATATTGTTGGATTTAGTAATTTGCACAATTTATTTTGAATTTGCTGTTTCGACACCATGTGGGGATATTCATATGCCCAATGTCGTTGGTGTGGGAAGCCTTCCCACGCTAGTCATGAATGCCCTATGAGAGATATTGAGCATAAGCCTCAGCGCACAATGCATGAGATGTTGTATTCGTACAGCCTTTCAAACACTGTGCCCCGAGCTATGGTCAATCGTCCTCGCCACATACACCGTTCTCCTATTCCTCTCCGGCCCCACAAGGACCGCAGCGTAATGGGAGAAAGTGTTTGTATTGTCGTCGAACAGATCATGTCCTGAAGGATTGTGCCGAGTACCTCCGTGTTATGGAAGAGGATGATGAGCCGGACATCCGAATCCTACCCTTGGTGGCACACCTTCATCATCTGGTTATGTGCCCCTGTCACCTTCATTTGTTGAAGGGAATGATATGGACACAACCACAATATGTGTGGCTGATCTAGGCTTTGACGTGGCTGAGCCCATCTCTCCTGTGCATACATCTCCAAGCGTGGAGCCGATTCTTTGTGAGGTACCTGCGCTTGACTTTTATTCAAGCACAGTTCTTCCCCATTTTGTGCATTCTACTTCAGTCGTCTCTGGCGACATTTTCGATGATGCAACACAAGTTGAGGCTTGTGATACATGAGTTGTTTCCACTCCCATGGAGGAGGACAACCTTCCTGGTGTCGAGGATTCTCCCTCGATACCAAAGGAGGAAATCCAAGTCTTGGTGGAGGCCTCTATGGATCCAACCAAGCCTTGTAGCATTGTCGAGATTACTGACGATATTTTTCTACCTCAGCCTTTGGGGAGTGAAACCGGGATCATTCCCCCGATTATTTCTTTATGTTCTTCATCTCTTTTATTTCTTGACCCACCTTCCTTTTCTGAGCCTGTGCAGGTTGCATCTCCACAGGTAAGTTGGGTTGACGTTGAGCCTTGCGCTCAGGCTGTCGACGAGTGCATCCTCTTGTGTGAGGAGGTTCCTACCTCCTTCACAGTGGAAGCCCCTTCCGTCACCTTCGCCCCTAGCGAACTTGTGGTGGACGAAACCTTGCTAGGCAAGGATTTGTTTTGTGGTGAGATGAGTGAGGACCAGGCATCCTCCTCATCCTACTTCCTATTTCCTCTACCTGTGTTGGGCAGGTATTACTATTTAGGTAGAGGGGTAACTGATCTATCCCCGTATCGGTACCCGTTACCGAAACGGATATTAGGCCAGTTACCTATGCACTTTTTATTTCATAGGCCCATTAGCTAGAACTGTTTAGAATTTAATAAGTCGTGTTGGGATGACAGTAACCCCAGTACTTATCTTTCATTTCCTACATTTTTATTTTTCATGTCTATTTTAGTTTTAGCATTTCTTTTTGTATATTTTTCTTGTGTTTTTGCGGAGCTCACCCCTGCAGGTATTCTTGGCAAATCGCATTGGCGGGGTTGCGATTCTTCGTATGGCAGACCTGCTTTAGGTTTTCACGCGTCTTCTGGTATGCTCACTGGCTGAGCATTGGGTAACCTCTTCCCTTAGCTCTGTATGATTTTAATTTCTCTATCATCTGCTGTGTTGTTTAGTTTAAGTCTGGGGGAGAGATTTGTTACATATTACACGCACACATTTCTTGTGCATAATAGAAGCTTTTTTGTTATATTTTGATTAGTTCATTGCATCACACACCACTGCACCCACATGAGCGCATGCTTAGCTTTTTGCGTGCTGCGAGTTAAACTCATTTCTTTGTTAGATTTGAGAAAATTATGGTGCTGACATAGGATTGTGAGACAGAGTAAAATGTTGACCTTTTTGTGTTTCTAGTCAACTGCTCTCGTCTCGTGTAGAAATTGGAGTAGATTTAATTTTTTTGTATGCTTTTAGTTTTATATTTTTCTAATTGCGTAAATACTTTTTATTCTACTCAAAAGTTGGTGAATCCGGTGTGAATCCGACGGTAGCTTAGGGATGTGTGTAGACGACCATTAGGTTCGTATTGCTCGAGTCGGGAGGAGGGATAGTCTTTCTCGTTGGCTAAGAACTTGCCCCAAGCTATTCTTGAAGCATGGGTATAGGTTAGTCATGCATGAGTGTGATGTAGGCCATCATTTTGGCCCGGTTGAGCTTTGTACCATTCCTAACGTCTTATCCTTGCTAGCCCCATTGTGCCTACCCATCCTTTTGATTCAGCTCCACCATGACTTCACCAAAGCCTCATAGCCGCTCCTAGTCGCACACCCAAGTTGAGCTTCAGAGTTTTACATTTTAATGTTGGGATGTGATGTGGTGATTTTATTTGTGAAAATGTGGAAGTGCTCCCAAGTTTATATCTGCTGAATTGTGAAAATAAAATGAAGAAAAAGAAAAAAAAAGAAAAAGAAAAATATTTATAAAGAAAAAGAAAAGAAAAGAAAGTGAAAAGAAAAAGTTTAAATTGAAAATCTTTTTGGGAAATGTGATTATATTTGGAGTAGGCGGTGCACACACCCATATGTTAAAAGTTAAGTTTGGGGGTGTGGTGTACCCGCGTGTATTTTTCTTAGTAGAGGGATTCCTTTCATACTAGCTCATTTGGGTTAGGTGCATAGCCTTCCTGTTTATCATTGTTTACCTCACCGAAACCCAAGCCCCATCTCTTCACCTCAAGTCCTACTGATTCGTGTGTGAACCAAACCAGTGCCGTGGAGGGAATGCGAAAAGGCAAGCATATGGTCACCGACATTGGTGGATTCCTTTGGAGGTTATCCGGAGCCCCGATCTTCGGCAATGCTCGCCTAGTGATTAGTCTACTTTCTCCCTACGCGTGATCGAATGATTCACCGTGATTCCATTTTTGAGTAATAATAAAATTTTGATACGCATTGTGAAAAGTATAAACTATTTTGTATACTTAGAAATTTCTTCTGTTATATTTTTACGCGCGCGAGCATGCGACTTCGCATGGTACTTCGTATCGCAATTTCTTTGTTAACTAGTATTTTTCCCTATCTGCTTAGATTTTGTTTGCTCGGGACGCGTGTAACACCCCAGTTTTTGCAACAGGGTCAGTCTGCAGTTCTGGAATTTTTTGGGTTTCTGGCAGGAGGCACACGGCCTGCGACACGAGCGTGTCGCAGGGCGTGTCGAGGCCGTGTCGACACTCGGCCCAAGTGTCGACACTTTTGCTCGACAAAGTGTCGAGAGTGGGGCACACGGCCTGCAACACGGGCGTGTCGCAAGGCGTGTCGAGGCCGTATCGACCCTCGTCCCAAGTGTCGACACTTTTGCTCGACAGGGTGTCGAGACCGGGGCACACAGCCTGTGACACGGGCGTGTCACAGGGCGTGTCCCTCTTGGTCGACGATCTTCGCTCGACGTTTTTCCGCGGTGTCGACACAAAGCCTGTCGATGGGTGTCGAGACTTGGCACACGGCTTGGGACACGGGCGTGTCCCAGGCCGTGTCATCCCTCGGGTTGGTTTCGGGGCCGTGTTGTTGGAGGCACACGGCCGGCCACACGGCCATGTCACTGGGGACACGGGCGTGTCGGGTTGAACACGGGCGTGTCGGATGCCCGTGTGCGATTCCAGGCGCGTCGATTTGAGACGGCGAATGAGGCACACGGCCCTGGACACGGGCGTGTGCCAAGCCGTGTTCGGCCCAGATTTTCTATTTTCCAGGCGAATCGCGGCCATTCTTTTCCTGGTTTTGGGATCTAACGGTTCAGGCCATCTCCTGGGAAGTTAAGTCCGATTTTAGGGTTGGAAACCCTCATTGGTTTTCCAAGTCTTCTCTTTCTAAGTTCTTGAGAGAAGCTAGAGCAAGGAGGAAGGAGAAGAAGGTCTTGGGCTGTAGGAAGGGTTTCAGAGCTCCAAATCGCGAGCCAAGTCCGGATCCGTGAAGCTTAGATCGTTGCGAAGATTTCCATCCGGCTATTTTGCCATGGCAAGGAAGAGGAGTCGGAAGGTAACGACATCTCTCCTCTCGGTCCTTAGGATGCATGTATTAGCATCATTTATTTTTCTTTCTCTCTAATTTTTGGGCACCAAACTCTCAAATGAGAGGGGTTTTGGTTTGCCAAGGTTCAAGAGGAACCTCCGGGTTGATTGAGTCCGTCCCCGGCATATTTTGCATTAGAGATCCGCTTCGCTAGTGGATTAGGCATGGTGTGTGAAGCCGTAGTCGCGACCGTTAGTCCAACTCGGTGATGTTGCATACGAACTTAGGGATTCGTAGAGATTTTCCGTTGAGGCAAGATGCCATTTGTGTTGTGGTGGTGATTGTCCCGTTTGTTTGAAAAGGTATGTGTAGTCGGACCCGGACAAGGTTAGCTCCTCGTGGCGGTAGATGGTTTCCTTGAGGGACAAGGTTAGCTCCGTATGAGTTGGAGATGGTTTCCTTGGTGGACAAGGTTAGCTCCGCACGAGTTGGAGATGGTTTCCTTGGTGCGCGGGAACGTTGCAGTAAAATGAGGGATTATGATGTATTTAGTCTTGGTTTGTGATGTGCCAAGGCGTGGCTATGTCTCTGTGGTCGGCTGGCTATCCCGTGATATGTGCGTCATGTGTGGAGAGTGTCCCGGCGAGAATAGTCCCCTTCTGTGAGACTGACGAGAATGCCAAGCTTGGGGCAAGCCCGGGCAAAGAGGCCATGAGCGGGTGGGGTCCAGCAAGGCTTCTTAGAATCGGTCGGTCTGTGTTTGTTGGAATCCTGACATGAGACGTCAGAGCTTGCAGGCAAGCCCGGGGCTAAGCCCACGAGCGGGTGGGGCCTTGGCAAGAATTCCTTATGGCGGCCTGTGCGCCGTTTGAGGGAGAGGTGTCTCCCTTAGTGTTTGCGGCTTTATGCCAATGGGGAAATGTGAGTACCCAAATGATGTGATGTTGTGCTAGATGCATACGCAGTAGGGTACCTTGGGTGAAGCCCGGGTGTTGCATTCATGTTGCATAGTAGGCCCTTTCTTTATATGCTCAACCAATAGAGAACATGTTTGATGATTGAGACATCCAAGCCTGTTTTAATGTTCTTCTGTTTATAGCTATTTTATTTGCATATGAAGTGCTGACTTGCAGGTTGGAGGGTTCCCCGGGGTCCATTAGGGGTGGCCGGGAGGAGATGTGTTGTTACACAGTTTGAGGTCAGCCTTTGCTGACCCACGTTACTAATAATTTTTACAGGGCAAGGATCGCATGCAGGAGCTAGCACGTCGGCCAAAAAGGCCTAAGCCCATGAAGTGTTTTTCCCTCTTTTGTAGCACTACATTTATGATGATGTTTGTTTGAGACTCTTTTGTCCGGCTTGCATGCCGAGGTAGACGAGGAGTGCTGAGCACATTCATGATTGATGTATTATGCCTCTTTTGGACACTTGATGTTAGGCCTTAAGGCCATTTGTTTTACTCTTTAGTGGTGGATAACTTCTAGTCCTGTTTGTTTCCGTTGTGTTGTGCAAGTGTTTTGAGTTTGGGTAGTTATATCAACTTATAATACTAAAGCTGTGGCGTTCATATGGTGTGGGGACCCGGCCGTACCCATATTATACGTCCACTACAGGGGAGGTGTTACAATTTGGTATCAGAGCCAGGTTAGATTCAAGGTCAGTGCGTAGAGAAGTTATCCACATAAGAGTAATGCGGGACCGTGAGTGTCCTTATGTTTTAGTCTTGAGATTGGAGACTAATCCCTTATTTCTTGTTTTCCTGAAGAGTGCAAGCAACGAGGCGGGCACTTCAAGAGCAAGGGATGATCTCTCGGCGAGCAGTGCTACTGCTCCAGGCCTTTTGGGCACGGGTGTAAACCCGGCTGACTTCTGCCGTATGCTTGCAGAAGCGATGGTGGCAGCGCAAGCGGCGGCTGCCGCCCAGGTTGCAACCCCTGCTACACCGGACACAGCGACGACCGTGCCAGGCGGAGAAGCCAGGCGAGTGGAGCCTTTGGCAGAAAGGGTGGTGGTAGGGCATGGAGACCGACACATGAAGTATTTCCTGAGTTTCCATCCCCCATCTTTCAAGGGTGTTGGAACGCCAACGGATGCGAAGGATTGGTGGGTTCGTATTCAAGAACTGTTAATGGCGGCAGAGACGCCTGAGGAAAAGAAAGCTGAGTATGCGGCGTTCATGTTGGAAGGAGACGCCAAATTGTGGTGGGCGAGCCATAGCGGCCGCCTGTTCCCGGGACGCACCCCGTCAGTGGAAGAGTTTGGGGACGCTTTTCTTAAGAGGTATATTCCAGTTTCAACACGGTTGGCCCTGCAGAGGCAGTTTCTGCATCTAATGCAGCGAGACAAGACAGTGGATGAGTACGTGCAAGAGTTCACCCATTTGGGTCGTTATGCGGGAACGACAATGGCGGATGATGTAGAGAGGGATAACCTCTTCTACCAAGGGTTGAGGGAGAATCTGAGACAGCCCCTCATCTCCATGAAGAGGGCGGGATTTAATGAGCTAGTTGAAGCCGCCAGGAGTTTGGAGAATGATCTGGAGCGAACCCAGCGTCGAAAGGGTTTTACTCCCAAGCATGGGGAAGGGAAGCCCTCCCAATCTCATGTAAAGTCTGATGGGAGCAGGTGGAGGAGGAAGCCTCACACTTCCAGGTCGGGTGAGAGGAGCACTTGGACGCCTGGGGGTTCTCACTCTAGGGGACCGCCGACCTGTTACAACTGCGGGAAGGTTGGGCACATTCCCCGTGCTTGTAAGCAAGGGGGAGTGGGGAAAGATGCAAAGCAGGAGCAGTCTGTGCGCTCGGGCCCCAGTGCTGCAGAGAAAGGAAAGATGGCGGAGTCGAGCGCTTCTCGGTTCCAACCGGTGCAACCAAGGGCTTACAACCTTGGACAGCAAGAAGCGATCCGCCAAATCGATGTAGTGACAGGTATGAAGAAAATTTAAGTTTGCATTTGTGCTTCATACTTTTAGACCCCCCCCCCTTTCCGTGTGTTGTCTTGTTGTAGGCTTCGTGTTAGTTTCTGGATACCCCGCTAGGGTATTGTTCGATACTGGGGCTTCACACTCTTTTCTTGCGGAGAGTTTAATCCGAAGGGTAGGAGTCGAGTCTTTCTCGGCGGACGCGGAACTGAAAGTGCGCATGCCCAATGGGTCATCTATGACCACCGGGGCTAAAGGGCGCATCTGTTGGGAGCTAGACGGAGTTGACTTCGTTTTGGAAGCGGCAGTGTTGCCGTTAGTAGAGTTCGATGTCATTTTGGGCATGGACTGGCTTGCAGAGCAGCGCGCCAACATTGATTGTTTGTCCAAGGTAGTGACCCTAAAGAGTAAGGGGCAATCGG
This sequence comes from Platanthera guangdongensis, assembly GCA_039583875.1. Taxonomy (NCBI): domain Eukaryota; kingdom Viridiplantae; phylum Streptophyta; class Magnoliopsida; order Asparagales; family Orchidaceae; genus Platanthera; species Platanthera guangdongensis. The sequence continues at coordinate 192,869,852 of CM077163.1, read as the reverse complement.
AAGTCAAATATGTGGGCCTTTGTGGAGTAGCCCATTCCCTAATTACGGCCATGCAAATGATGCGGGCGGTTAACCAGGGAGGTGTGGCGCTGGTAGCGTTGTTGGAGGTTCGTCTCTCCCAGCTATCTATTGAGGAAGTGCCTGTGGTGGCAAAGTTCAGGGATGTGTTTCCGGATGAACTTCCTGGAGCGCCTCCTCGGCGGGAGATCGATTTCTCGATCGAGTTAGTGCCGGAGGCTAGACCGGTGTCGCGTCCCCCATTTAGGATGGCACCAAAGGAGTTAGCGGAACTTAAGGTACAGTTACAGGAACTGTTGGAGCAAGGGTATATTAGACCCAGTTCTTCACCGTGGAGCGCACCGGTGTTGTTTGTAAAGAAGAAAGACGGTAGCATGCGCCTGTGCATAGACTACCGAGAGCTGAATAAATTGACCGTCAAGAATAAGTATCTGATCCCTCGGATAGACGATTTGTTCGACCAATTGGTGGGGTCAGTGGTATATTCGAAACTGGACTTGAAGTCAGGGTACTATCAACTGCGAATTCGAGATGAGGACATACCCAAAACTGCCTTTGGTACAATGTATGGACACTTTGAGTTTACGGTGATGCCGTTCGGTTTGACGAACGCACCAACGGTGTTCATGGATCTGATGAATCGAGTATTTCGGAATTACTTGGATTCGTTTGTGGTTGTCTTCATTGATGACATCTTGGTGTACTCCAAGTCTGAAGTGGAGCATGAGACCCACTTGAGAGTGGTCCTGCAAGTGTTGAGGGAGAACCAATTGTTTGCAAAGTTCTCAAAGTGCGAGTTCTGGTTAGCCAAGGTGGCGTTTTTGGGCCACGTGGTTAGTGGTGATGGGGTGGCAGTGGATCCAGCGAAAGTGGAGGCCATCAGAGATTGGCCGGTGTTGAGGACCGTGGCGGAAGTCCGAAGGTTTCTTGGACTAGCCGGGTATTATAGGAGATTCGTGGAGAATTTCTCGAAGATAGCTCTACCCCTCACCTCACTCACTCGCAAAGACCATAAGTTTGTGTGGACCCAAGAGTGCAGTCAAGCATTTGAGGCCCTGAAGGAGAGGCTTATGATGGCTCCAATCCTGAGTTTACCGCAAGGGACCGATGGATTTCAGATTTTCAGTGACGCATCGGGATGCGGTTTGGGTTGCGTGTTGGTGCAACATGGCAAGGTGATAGCTTTTGGATCTAGACAGCTGAAACCTCATGAGAGGAATTACCCCGTCCATGACTTGGAGTTGGCGGAGGTAATCTTCGCGTTGAAAATATGGCGACACTATGTGTATGGCGCAAGGGTGGAGATCTTCACGGACCATAAAAGCCTGAAGTATCTCTTGGATCAGAAGGACTTGAACATGCGGCAATGCAGATGGGTTGAATTTCTTGGAGACTACGAAGTGGCGATTCAGTATATGCCGGGTAAAGCCAATGTGATGGCGGATGCGTTGAGTAGAAATTACTCGGGGCAAGGAAATTGGATCGAAGCTCATGATGAGAGGTTGGTACGGGAATGGGAGTCCCTTGGATTGGAATGTGTTGCGAGAGGCGAGTCTAGCGTGGCTCGGTTGAACTGGATTGAAGTGCAAAATGACTTGTCCGATCGTATTCGGGAAGCGACTCGATTGGATGTGGAGTTTCAACCTTTTGTGTTGGAGGCTCAAAAGGGCGAGAGCAGCGCCTGGGAGATGATTGGGGGAATCGTGAGAAAGGATGGAAGGGTTTGTGTACCGCAGTTTGGTAATATCCATGAGGAGTTGATGTTTGAGGCTCACTTCTCAAAGTACTCCATTCACCCGGGCAGTACAAAGATGTACTTGGATATGAAGAAATCCTTTTGGTGGCCGGGGTTGAAGTGAGATGTAGCTTTGTATGTGAATCGTTGCCAAACATGTGCCTTGGTGAAGGCCGAATGTCAGAAACCGGGCGGGTTCCTGAAGCCCCTTCCAATTCCTGAGTGGAAATTTGAGGACATCTCCATGGACTTTGTGCATGGTTTGCCTAGATCGCAGCTTGGTAATGATGCTATTTGGGTGATCGTGGATCGCCTAACCAAGGTGGCTCACTTCATCCCAAATCGGAAAGAGGACAGCGTGGAGAAGCTGGTGGAGTTGTATGTTCGCAACATTGTGCGACTGCACGGAATTCCTAAGAGCATAGTCAGTGATCGAGATGGACGGTTTACGTCTAAGGACTGGAGATTGGTTCAGAAGAGCTTGGGCACGAAGCTAAAGTTCAGTACGACATTCCACCCTCAAACTGATGGGCAAACGGAGAGAACGGACTGTACTATGGAGGATATGTTGAGAATGTGCGTTCTTGATTTTGGCAAGAGGTGGGAGGATCACCTCTTCATGGTAGAATTTGCGTACAACAATAGTTTTCAAGCGAGCATAAAGATGGCGCCATACGAAGCTTTGTATGGGAGGCGGTGTCGAACGCCAATGTCTTGGGCAGAGGCGGGAGACACCAAACTGTTGGGAAAGGATGCGGTGGTTGACGCTTGTGAGTTGGTACAGACCATCCAAGAGCGTATGAAGGTGGCGCAAGACAGGCAAGCAAAATATTTTAATGCTCGTCACCGGAAGTTGGAATTTGCAGTTGGTGATTGGGTTTATCTGAAGGTCAAGCCGTTCAAAGGCGTCTCACGGATTCGCCGACTCAAGAAGCTGAGTCCAAGGTTTTTGGGGCCTTTTGAAATTGTTGAGCGGGTAGGAGAAGCAGCTTATCGGTTGGCGCTGCCCGCAGATTTGAGTGGATTACATGACGTCTTCCACATCTCCGTTTTGAGAAAGGCCTTGGTAGAGGCTAGCGTAGTGATTGAGTCGGCATCGGTGCCGATTGAGGAAGACTTGAGGATGCGAGTCCTTCCAATTGCTATAGAGGATTCAGAGACTCGACAGTTGCGGAATAAAGAAGTCAAACTCGTAAAAGTTCGATGGGACAACTGCGGTCGTGGGGAGTTCTCTTGGGAACGAGAACAGGCCATGCTAGAAGACTATCCAGAACTCTTCATGTCAGGTACAATTTAAGTTTTTGTACCCTTGTGTTTTGAAATTTCGGGACGAAATTCTGTTAAGTGGGGGAGAGTTGTAACACCCCAGTTTTTGCAACAGGGTCAGTCTGCAGTTCTGGAAATTTTTGGGTTTCTGGCAGGAGGCACACGCCCTGCGACACGGGCGTGTCGCAGGGCGTGTCGAGGCCGTGTCGACACTCGGCCCAAGTGTCGACACTTTCGCTCGACAAAGTGTCGAGAGTGGGGCACACGGCCTGCGACACGGGCGTGTCGCAGGGCGTGTCGAGGCCGTGTCGACACTCGTCCCAAGTGTCGAAACTTTTGCTCGACAGGGTGTCGAGACCGGGGCACACAGCCTGTGACACGGGTGTGTCACAGGGCGTGTCCCGCTTGGTCGACGATCTTCGCTCGATGTTTTTACGCGGTGTCGACACAAAGCCTGTCGACGGGTGTCGAGACTTGGCACACGGCTTGGGACACGGCCGTGTCCCAGGCCGTGTCATCCCTCGGGTTGGTTTCGGGGCCGTGTTGTTGGAGGCACACGGCCGGCCACACGGCTGTGTCACTGGGGACACGGGCGTGTCGGGTTGAACACAGGCATGTCGGATGCCCGTGTGCGATTCCAGGCGCGTCGATTTGAGACGGCGAATGAGGCACACAGCCCTGGACACGGGCGTGTGCCAGGCCGTGTTCGGCCCAGATTTTCTATTTTCCAGGCGAATCGCGGCCATTCTTTTCCTGGTTTTGGGATCTAACGGTTCAGGCCATCTCCTGGGAAGTTAAGTCCGATTTTAGGGTTGGAAACCCTCATTGGTTTTCCAAGTCTTCTCTTTCTAAGTTCTTGAGAGAAGCTAGAGCAAGGAGGAAGGAGAAGAAAGTCTTGGGCTGTAGGAAGGGTTTCAGAGCTCCAAATCGCGAGCCAAGTCCGGATCCGTGAAGCTTAAATCGTTGCGAAGATTTCCATCCGACTATTTTGCCATGGCAAGGAAGAGGAGTCGGAAGGTAACGACATCTCTCCTCTCGGTCCTTAGGATGCATGTATTAGCATCATTTATTTTTCTTTCTCTCTAATTTTTGGGCACCAAACTCTCAAATGAGAGGGGTTTTGGTTTGCCAAGGTTCAAGAGGAACCTCCGGGTTGATTGAGTCCGTCCCCGGCATATTTTGCATTAGAGATCCGCTTCGCTAGTGGATTAGGCATGGTGGGTGAAGCCGTAGTCGCGACCGTTAGTCCGACTCGGTGATGTTGCATACGAACTTAGGGATTCGTAGAGATTTTCCGTTGAGGCAAGATGTCGTTTGTGTTGTGGTGGTGATTGTCCCATTTGTTTGAAAAGGTACGTGTAGTCGGACCCGGACAAGGTTAGCTCCTCGTGGCGGTAGATGGTTTCCTTGAGGGACAAGGTTAGCTCTGTATGAGTTGGAGATGGTTTCCTTGGTGGACAAGGTTAGCTCCGCACGAGTTGGAGATGGTTTCCTTGGTGTGCGGGAACGCTGCAGTATAATGAGGGATTATGATGTATTTAGTCTTGGTTTGTGATGTGCCAAGGCGTGGCTATGTCTCTGTGGTCGGCTGGCTATCCCATGACATGTGCGTCATGTGTGGAGAGTGTCCCGGCGAGACTAGTCCCCTTCTGTGAGACTGACGAGAATGCCAAGCTTGGGGCAAGCCCGGGCAAAGAGGCCATGAGAGGGTGGGGTCCAGCAAGGCTTCTTAGAATCGGTCGGTCTGTGTTTGTTGGAATCCTGACATGAGACGTCAGAGCATGCAGGCAAGCCCGGGGCTAAGCCCACGAGCGGGTGGGGCCTTGGCAAGAATTCCTTGTGGCGGCCTGTGCGCCGTTTGAGGGAGAGGTGTCTCCCTTAGTGTTTGCGGCTTTATGCCAATGGGGAAATATGAGTACCCAAATGATGTGATGTTGTGCTAGATGCATACGCAGTAGGGTACCTTAGGTGAAGCCCGGGTGTTGCATTCATGTTGCATAGTAGGCCCTTTCTTTATATGCTCAACCAATAGAGAACATGTTTGATGATTGAGACATCCAAGCCTGTTTTAATGTTCTTCTGTTTATAGCTATTTTATTTGCATATGAAGTGTTGACTTGCAGGTTGGAGGGTTCCCCGGGGTCCGTTAGGGGCGGCAGGGAGGAGATGTGTTGTTACACAGTTTGAGGTCAGCATTTGCTGACCCACGTTACTAATAATTTTTACAGGGCAAGGATCGCATGCAGTAGCTAGCACGCCGGCCAAAAAGGCCTAAGCCCATGAAGTGTTTTTCCCTCTTTTGTAGCACTACATTTATGATGATGTTTGTTTGAGACTCTTTTGTCCGGCTTGCATGCCGAGGTAGACGAGGAGTGTTGAGCACATTCATGATTGATGTATTATGCCTCTTTTGGACACTTGATGTTAGGCCTTAAGGCCATTTGTTTTACTCTTTAGTGGTGGATAACTTCTTGTCCTGTTTGTTTCTGCTGTGTTGTGCAAGTGTTTTGAGTTTGGGTAGTTATATCAACTTATAATACTAAAGCTGTGGCGTTCGTATGCTGTGGGGCCCCGGCCGGACCCATATTATACGTCCACTACAGGGGAGTGTTATGCTAGGGGCCTTACAACGCGCAAACAGTTAAGTCTGGGGGTGCGATGAGTCCACTTTTTATACCTATTTTCGGACTCATCTGGGCTAGTTTTCATGCGGTTGCACTTCACTTTTAGTTCCTTATCGTTCCTATTTCATCTAATCTTTATTTCCATAGGAAGTGCACATTTATGCCCGTGGTTGTGTATTTTGTTATTTTTATAGTTTGTACTCCATTTTGTGATTGTCTGGAATGTCTGCACAGATTAGTGATTGGTTTTTCCTTTCGGTACAAGAGTCATGTGCGTGTTCCGGGATGGTTGTGAAACAGGAATACTGCGTACGATCATGGGATCTAATGCGCACGACCACTGGTCGTGTGCCCCGGATCGTGCGCACTACTCTACGTTTTCCAGAATCAGCCTGAGGTAAGCGCACGACCACTGGACATATTGCGCACGACCACCGATCGTGCGCCACTGATCGTGTGCATTGATTCCTCTTTTCTGGAGTCCTGTCTGGGTAATCGCACGATCATTGGACTTAGTGCGCACGACCACTGGTCGTGCTCCACTACTCGTGCGCATTATCCTAGTTCTTCTTCCTGATTTTCCATGCCAGTGCGCACGAGCACAGGACATAGTGCGCACGACCACTGGTCGTGTGCCTGTGATCGTGCGCATTGTTCATTTCTGCTTTTGTATAAATAGTGCAGGTTCCGCCCTAATTCAGGATCGCTCATTTTCCTCCGTCGTTTTCATCTCCGAGGAGGGATTCCGCCGTCCTCCTTCAATCTCCACCCTAGGGAGGTGCTCCGGGCAAGCTTTCACCGCCAAATCCAAGCTGGAGCTTCCTCTTGGCCTCCTCCTTCATCCTTGAGTTGCAAGAAGAGCTTGACCTAGCTTTCTCCATCAAGCTAGGGGAAGTTGTGCCATCCTCCACCGGATTGTTACACGAATAAGACGGGCCATTGAAAGGTGGTGACAGCCCTTCTCTACCCCGGACGCAGTTGCGGACCGAGCTTGGACACGGATTGACAACCCGACGATTCCAACCGTGAATCCTCAGCAAGGCTTCAGATCTGGTCAATTTCGCACACTTTTCTTCTCTTGTTGTTGATAGTTTAGTTGAACTCTTTGTATTTAATGAAGCTATACTTAGTGTAATTTACGTTTATGTGTAATCATGTCTATGTGATTGTATATTTTCATTATATTTACTTGAGGTGCGCCCATATTCCATCCACCACCATCCACCCTTGCCGCACTAGCAATTGCTAGTGGCGTGCGTAGCGAAGAGGTACTCACGACCCTCATTCCGCCGTTCTCACCACCTCATCCGCTAGCCTTCTCGTCCATCCGCCTAGTTATTTGGTGCATAGCGGCCCGACTAGTCTTCCATCCCACCTGGAGAAGCATCGCATAGCGGCGTTGCATAGGAGTAGTTGTTAGTATTTTATTTTCTTTATCCGCAAATATCAAAGGCCCTTTAGTTAGCTCCGACCTAAGGACTTCAATCTCAAGTCCTCCTCAAAATTAACTCCACCTTACTGTGTTCCTTGTGAGATCGATACTTGGGAAAACCCCCATTTTATATTATTTGTGCGACCGGTTCACTGCCGTGATCTATAGCATCAGTCGCTAACCGTGTCATATAATTCGTCGATCTCGACACATCTCGTCGAGTTCAGCTCGACATAATGCCACACGGGTAGGGACATGCCCGTGTCGCTGCTCGTGTCATATAATTCATCAATGTAGACATGCAGTTCGTCGATCTCGACATGCCTCGTCGAGGTCAACTCGACACAATGACACGTGGGTAGGGACACGCCCGTGTCTCTACCCGTGTCATATAACTCATCGATCTCGACACGCAGTTCGACGATCTCGACATGTTGTACCATGTCTAGCCATTCCTCTGTATGTACGGCTGACTCCGTCCCAAGGTAGGCGGGAGGGGAGAGAGCCCGGAAGGTGCTCAGCCAGTTGGAGCTCGGGGCCTGTTGTTGCACCGGGGGCTGCTGCGCCCTAAAAGCATCGTGGATGGCAGTGAGCGTCTGCCCCAACTCAGATTGTTGGAACTGAGTGGGAGTGGGTATGGAGGGCGCAGGAGTGCATCCCATCTGCTCAACGAGCGCTGGAATCTACACATAAAACGCAAACGTATGGTCAGGTTGGCTAATCTTAGGGTCAAAGTTGGACATACTTAGCGTGAATTACCTATGGGCACACCACTGCTTCCGCTAAGTCAGTTTGTCCCCAAACTGACTAATCAAACGCAGGTGACACCATTGTTGAATGACTTCTTTAGTTGAGGATCGTGGCAAACTGATACCATTTGTAAGACCCCCTCTCCCGGATCCCAAAACACGGCACAGAGGGGGTCTTATGCCCGGAACAGCCGCCTTGCGGTAGCATTAGCACATGGGCTAACCTGTACCACAAGACGCCTATTCCGCCGGCTACAACAATATCAATATAACATGCCAACCCAACCAAAATCGTCGACCGGAGAACACGCCCCGGTCACGCCCATGGTCACGCCCGTGACACCGGGCGTGACCCCTATCAACTACTCGAGGATTCGTCAAACTCAACCAAAATCATCGAACAGAGGAAATTCGTCGATCTCGACACACACACGGGTAGGGGCACGCCCGTGTCTCTACCCGTGTCATATAATTCGTCGATCTTGACACATCTCGTCGAGTTCAGCTCGACACAATGCCACAAGGGTAGGGACACGCCCGTGTCGCTGCCCGTGTCATATAATTCGTCGATGTCGACATGCAGTTCGTCGATCTCGACAGGCCTCGTCGAGGTCAACTCGACACAATGACACACGGGTAGGGACACGCCCGTGTCTCTACCCGTGTCATATAACTCGTCGATCTCGACACGCAGTTAGACGATCTCGACACGCTGTGTCGAGTCAACTCGACGCACACGCAATCACACGGGTAGGGACACGCCCGTGTCCCTACCCGTGTCACGTTCACATGGGTTGTGACACGCCCGTGTCACTACCCGTGTCCTTCTCTGGACACACTCGAGTCCTTGACTTGAGAGACAGGCTCACACACACGGGTAGGGACACGCCCGTGTCTCTACCCGTGTCCTTGTCTACACTGATTTCTGCACTCCCCACAAGTGCTGCCCAGTTGTTAGCACTCCCATGAACCCCAATCAGCTCTCCTGACTCAAAAGAAACGCATGAGGGCCTAGTGCGATTCGGGACGTTACATTCTGTGTGAATTTGGTGGTTTTTTCGCAGATATATGTGAGTATTTGCTGATTATTTTGCTCACTGATTTGTGTTTGTTATAGGTTGAATTTTTTGTTGTGTAAACAGAAAATGGCAGCTAAGGGGAAAAGTACTAAGATTTCTGCAAAGAAAACAATGAGTTCAGCAATGAATGAGTTAGTCGAGACATCGCGCATTATTGACCGTTGTTTGAACACATTTTTCATATTTTTTAAAAGTTTATATGTAATGAGAAATATCTGTATATGTTTGAACTGGGGCTAACGGTAACGGCCATCGCCGGCGGTTAATAAAAAAATTTGCTTGTTTCCATTTAATTATTTTAATGGTTTAATATATATAATAATTAGAAGAAAAAAAATTTCAACCGCAGATCTCCATTTCCAACCGCAGTATTGCAAAACAGTTCTCTATTTTGAACTACTCTGCAAATGCAGACTATCAAGACAGATCTTCATTTCCAACAACCAGTTTTTAACAACTCAATTTACAAACCTACATTTACAACAGCTCCTTTTACAACCACAACCGCTCTACCAAATGAACCCTTAATTTCAGTAACGGTCCGTTCGTTTCACAGACATTGATATTGAAGTATTGACTTTGAGAATATGAATGTCATTTCTCTTGTTCGCACCAACAATTTTATAGTGAAATTGATTTTCTGATGGAAAGTCGTCGATATTCAGCATAAGCTAAAAGCACATAGATCCAATGTCTATCTCCAGTGACGAATATTGAGATCACCAACTCTGGTTTTCCAAATGGAGAGCATTTTTTTCGTCCTGAACGAGATTTTTTTTTGCACGGACTCAATTTTTCGTCGGAAAGCAATTTTTTTTGCCCGAGCGTCTTTTATACGCATGAGTGCGATTTTTTCGCCTGAATAATTTTTTTTGCCCGGATGCGTTTTTTCGCTCGGATAGATTTTTCGCCCGAATGCGTTTATCTGCCCGGACGTGTTTTTTTCGCTAGAACGCAATTTTTTTGTCAGGACGCCAAGACGAGAATTTTTCGCCGCAACTCCATTTTTTGCTCAGTCGCGTTTTGTTTTTGCCTCGCCGCAATTTTTTCGCCTTGATGCATTTTTTTAGCCCGAACACGAATTTTTCGCCCGGACAAAATTTTTCTGCTAAAACATGATTTTTTCCGTAAGAAACTCATTTTTTCGCACGGGCGCAGTGTCTTTCACGGACGCGGTTATTTTTTGCCCGGACGTGGTTTTTTAACCCGGACGCAATATTTTCAACCGGAAGCGAATTTTCACTCAGATGAATTTTTTTCTTGCATACACAATATTTTCCCCCAAATACGATTTTTTTGTCCGGATGCGATTTTTTAACCCGGACGGAATATTTTCCTTCGAAAGCAGTTTTTTCGCCAGGATACGTATTTTTCGCCCGGATGCGATTTTTTTGCCCGTCCAAAAAAATTCGCATTTGGGCAAAAAAATGCATTCAGGCAAAAATTTTGCGTCTGGGCGAAAATTTTGCGTCTGGGAGAAAAACATTCGTTGTGGCGAAAAAATTACACTTGAGCGAAACAATCGTGTTTGGGCGAAAAATTGCTCCTTGGCAAATAATTCCCGTTTGGGCGAATATAATTGCGTCTGGGCAAAAAAAATATCTGGGCGAAGAAATCGTGTTCGGTGGAAAAAAAATCTCGTCCGGGCGAAAAATTGCGCTTGAGCGAAAAACCGCGTTCGGATAAAAAAGTGTGTATGGGCGAAAAAATCACACTCGGGTAAAAAATTCGCGTCCAGACGATGATAAATGCGTCCGGGCAAAACAATATGCGTCCGGGCAAAACAATATACGTTCGGGCAAAAAAAACGCCTTCAGGAGAAAAAAAGGCATCCGGGAAAAAAATCAAAACCTGAGTGAAAAAAACAAGTATGAGCAAAAATTTCACGTCCAGGGAAAAATTTGACGTTTGGGTCGAAAAAATTCAAGCACGGGCTTAAAATCGCGTCCGGGCGAAAAATCGCGTCCGGGAGAAAAAATCAATTATGGGCAAAAATTCTATGTTCGGGAAGAAAAAATTGAGTGCTTGCGAAAATATCGCGTCCGGACGAAAATATCACATACAGGTGAAAAAGTCCCGTCAGGGCAAAAAAGATTCGTCCTAGCAAAAAAACGCATTTGAGCGAAAATATCATGTCCGGGTAAAAAAATTGCGTCCGAGCTTAAAAATTGCGTTTGGGCGAAAAGATCGCGCTCGGGATAAAAAAATCGCGTTCGGACGAAAAAATCGCTCCCTCGCGAAAAAACTGCATTAGTGCGAAAAAATCACGTACGAGAGAAAAAATCACGCCCGGTCAAAAATTTTGCCTTTGGGCCGAAAAAATTGAGTTCCAGCGAAAAAAAGCGCGTTTGTGATTTTTAATTATGATAATTAAGAGCATTGATCAATGTCATTTCCTAGAACAGAAATTCTTTCTGCAAACAAACGGTAAAAAGTGGTCATTGTCAATTCCTATGACAGAAAGTCATCATGCGGCCAAACAAAAAAATTGGATTTAAACCCACTGTCATTTCCCATGTATATTGATATTGGATTAAAAACCAATTCCTAAATATTAGTGTCGTTGAAACGAACGGGCCCTTAGTGTTTATTGTCCTCAGAAATTTGTTGAGAGAGGACTTATCTTAGAAGACTACATCTTCATTCTCCTTCTAACTCTCTTTTTGTATTTTGAGTAAAAAGTTTTAAGAATCTCTTCTCAAAGAATTCAGTCTTCGTTCTAGGAGTCTCCTTACCAAAAGACTCTGGTGTTGGTTCAAGATCTCCTTATCAAAAGATCTGGACTTGGTTGTATGAGTCTCTTTCAAAAGACTCAGTTTGTGATTCTGAGAGTCTCCGTATTAAATGACCCAAGTCAGAATAATGTATTCCTACAAGGTGGTAGAAGAGTGGATATACCCAGTTTTTTGGGAACCAACATAGTTTTAGTGTCTTCTATGATGTGCTTTTTTGTGTTGTGTAGTTCTTTACTCTTCTACATTTATTTTCTAGCTGACTATCTGTGGATGCAAAAATCGTGATAGTTTAAATTTAGCAAATTATTTTAAATAAACATTTTAAATTTCTATTCACCATGTTCTAAAGAATTCTCTAAGAATTTATTCACAATTGTTCACTCTTTCATTTGATATCAGAGAGAGGTTGATCATATAAAGATTAACGCTTTGATCAAAAGATCAAAACTATTGAACAGGTGCATGATTTTAGAAATATATTTTCAAAATGAGTTCTAATTACTTTAAAGATTTTGCATCCATATGACCTCCAATGTGTAACTTGAAAAGTTTACACTCTGGAAAGCCAGTATAAAATTGTATATGAATTAAATTGATGTTAGTGGGAGCATAATAAAAGGGCTTGTTCCTACGACTGAGTGGACAAAAGATGAAAAGAAAGTGAAAAACCTAGGATGCCAAAGTAATGAATATCCTAGTGTTCACTATGTCAGATGAAATCTTGCAGAAGGTAACTAACTGCCAATCTGCCAAAGAAATTTGGGAATCCTTATCCAAAATTTTGATGGCTCGTAGTTTTGATGAAAGGAAAGATGAGATCCCTTCTCATATTCCAATATGAGAACTTTAAGAAGAAGGGTGAAGAAAGTCTTGCTGAAATGTATGATAGATTCAACATCATTGTAAACGAACTCAATAGACTAGACAAGGAGATCTCACTCACAAAAATCAATTACAAGCTTTCATGTGCTTCCCAAACACATGAGACTCAAGGATGTAGGCCATCAGAGAGTCCAGATGCCACATGTAAATCATAATTGATGCCCTGTCAGGCAAACTCAAGTCCTATGAACCACAAGTAAATCATAATTGATGCTCTGTTAGGCAAACTCAAGTCCTATGAACTTCTTCTAAAGAGTAGAGCTAAGTATGAAGTGAGGGACAAAATTTTTACCCCTAAAGATATGTCTATTTCTATGAAGACAACTGATGGAGAGCCTTCAAATTCTGAAGAGGAGATGTTTAATCTCCTTTTTAGAAGGTTCAGAAGGTGCATTAATACTAAAGACTCCAGAAGAAGGGAACAGAGCTCCAACAAGCCAAAATTTGACGACACCCCCAACAAGGAGGTCATATGCTTTACCTCTAGTAAGCCAAGCCACATTGCTCCAGACTGTCCTGAAAATAAAAAAGGACAAATCCAGCACAAAGGAGTACAAGAAGCAGTCCTTCATGACGAAGGATAAGAAGAAAGGAAAAAAGTTTCATTGTAGAAACCTGGAGTGACTCAGACTCACAGTCAAACTCCTCTTACGAGAGTGGAGATAAAACTACGATTGAAGAAGCATACCTTATGACTGTGGAATTTTTTTAGATGATGAAGATGGTTAGATATCCTATTTTGGTAATATTGATTTTTCTTCAAGTGACTTTAAGAACTATTTTAAAGATATCTACAAAGATTAATTAGAGGCAGAAAAATAAATTAAATAACAAAAAAAGAAATAAAAAGCTAAGAAGCGTAATATCTAACGAGGAACTAATCCATCTGGACAATCAACTCAAGATTCAAATAGAGAATTTATAATAACAAATAAATAAACTTACTATAGAAACCCAATCTTTGAAAGAAGAGCTAGTAAAGGCAAAGCCTTTGACGACACCTTAAATAGTAGAAGTCAAATGCCCAAAGACATATCTGAGAATCTCATAATAAGATTCAATCACCTCCGATTAGGAGCTGAGCCAACTAGCTCAGGAAAGACTTTCAACACACCAACTTGGAAGAATTCTATAACATTTGTAAAATCTAAGGAAAAGTAACTCATCATAATCCCATATGATGATTCTAATTAGAGCACTACATTTAACTGATTTAATTCACCTAAGGATATGAGCATCCTAGAAGAGAAGCTTGCAAAAAATAAGTTTTAAAAAGTAATATTTTTTGAAAATAAGGAATGTACGTCGACAACTATTCGATGCAACTCTGTAGGTGTACCATCAACTTCTAGTCAATGCAAGTATGATACTACGTCAACTTCATCTCGAGACAACTTCATACCTACGTCGACTTCTAATTGACGAAACCAAGCAGTTGCGTCGACATCTAGTCAAAGCAACTTCCTTGTAATCAGAGTTAATGGACCTCATTATTTACTATCCACTGATTACTACAGTTAAAAATCTAAATGCCACTTTTGTAATAAACATTGACATAATGATGGGAGTTGTTGATTTAATAGACCAATATTCTTTCATCCCAAGTGGTATCATGAAAAACAATCTTATACTTTCATTACCCCCTAAAATAAAAGAAGCAATGAGCCCAAAGTAACTTTGGTCCCAACTAAATTTTAATTGCTTGTGCAAGTGAGGGGATGTCCTTCCATAAAACAGCTGTGGTACTTAGACTGTGGGTGCTCCAAACATATGACTGGGCAAAAGGAACGTCTGGAACACTATAAAGTCAAGAATGACCGTAAGGTAATCTTTGGTGACTCTAATTATGGTCAAACAAAAGGCTATACTGTGACCAAAATTGGATCCAAATCCTTTTCCAAAGTAGCTTATGCCAAAGGGCTTCAACATAATCTTATTAGCATAAGTCAGTGGTTGGTGTCGTTTCCACAATAATCCTGATTTGAATAAGTCCCTTTGAACTAAGATGAATTGAGTTGTATTTGATGATGCTATCATGTTATGTGATTGCAAGACTTAATTGTCAAGTACACACCAATGTCAGATTACAATAAGTCATGTAACATATGACTATGTAATGTAATACCTCATTGTATAGGAAATGATGTTGACTCATGTGTAATCTCTCTATTGGGGTGTACTTCATTTTCAAGTGCTAGGAATCAAGAAATACAAGGTTGTTTAGTTCAGTAAGAATAAAAAATTTCCTAAGTAAAATTCGTCGAGTATACACATAAAGTCTTGTGTCGTTTGTCAAGACATCACATGAATACTCGTGGAATTCATCGAGTTTACTCGGGAAATTTCGGATGGTTTCTTAAATCTTCTTCAGAAACGGCTAAGTTAAATTCGTCGAGTATACACGTGAAGTCTCGTGTCATTCGTCGAGATATCATGTGAATACTCGTGGAATTCATCAAATGTTCTCAAGTGGTCCAGTGAGTTAACAAAAAATTTTCTTCTGGTACCATTTTCGACTAAGTAAAATTCGTCAAATGATCTCGTGTAATTCATCAAATGAACTCGTGTAATTCATCGAATTCGTCGAGTGGTTAATCAATTTGTCGAGTGTTCTAAGTATGACACGAGTCATTTCGACAAATGAACTTAAAAATTTTTTTGGTTTGATTTTTTTGATGGCTTCTGTTTCAAATTGACGACCTTGTACAATGCACATAGATGCTCGTTTTGGAAGGTTATTTCTACCATTACATATGGAATTGAAAGATATTCCTATGGGTAGATAATCACCTAGATGGGGTGAATAAGCGTATTTTTAAAATATTTTTTTCAATTCTTTGTCACTTAACTGTTCTACAGAAATTATATTCAGTAGTTAATTTACTTGAGAGATTAGCTTCACAATAACACAACACAATTGAACCACTGAACTCAGTACTTGCAAATCTCAGATCACTGCATAAGCAAAAGCAAATCATAGCACACAACACACAAAAAATTTATAGTGGTTCCCCTATCTATTGTACATCCACTTTTCTCCTTCTTCCTCACTAGCAATGTACTAGATAAGGTTATAGTTCTCCTCTTCAACTCAGATCCAAAGATCCTATAAGCTCAGTTTCTATTAAGAAACCTACACTCAGACCAATAGGCACTACCTCAGAGATTTTTCCAATCTCCTACCTCAGGTCTTTCAAGAACCCTATCTCAGCCTTTATAATTTAGGCTTACAACTCAGTGATCCACTCAAATCACCTACCTCAGGTCCCTCAAGAACCCTACCTCAGCCTTTATAAAATAGGCTTACAACTCAGAGATTAGATCTCCTACTCACTCAGATCTCAAGAAGATCTTACAAAATTAAGAGGTTAATAAGAAAAGTAATCTATAAAAAACATGAATTCTGTAATCTGACTTGTCTGAAAGAATTCTGTTTCTTCAAATTAGCAGCACTTGATTGAATCTTGAAAAGGAGGCTGGCTTAAATGATACTTATCTGAATCTGCTATCTTCTTGATATTGATTGGCTTGATTTCCTTGAAGAATTTATAGAACAGATCCACTTGAATCTTCTGATCTCTAGATGAAAGGATCTGAAGATCTTCTTGAAGACTTTTGTCTTCTTCCCCCTTCTCGGGATTTTCGCCCTTCCTTGACTTGGAAGAAATTAGAATGAGAATTTCTGATTGCTTGATAGCTTCTTACTGTGTAGACAACCTCTCTATTTATAGCCTTTGTGGATTGCTTATTTCTGATTGATGACATCAATATCTGACATCATACTTCAACTTCTTTCTGTTAAAATATCACTTTATTGTAACTGATGTGACAGTTCTGACATGTCTTGACACTTTTGTGTTGACTCTGCACATCTTCAGAAATATAAGTGTCTAGATGTCCAATGTGTCTCGACACACGTGTCAAGATATCTTAGCAGTCTCGACACAATTTTACTTAGAAAAATTTTCATCTTAACTTGAAAGTGTCGAGACAGTTGACTTGTCTCGACACAACTGTCATCTGTGTCGATACTTTTAATTCTGCACGGTGTCGAGACCGTTGAATTATCTCGACACAACTTCCTACCACGTGTCGACACTTCTATGTTGCTTTATTTCTTCACTGTATCAAGATAGTTGGATTATCTCGTCACACTTATCTGCTGGTGTCGACATTTCTATATTCACAGTGTCGAGACAGTTGAATTATATCGACACTGTTGTCTGCCGGTGTCGACACTTTTTCTTAGTATAATTTTCTGTGTTCATTATGTCGAGACAGTTGTATTGTCTCGATACTTATTCTTTGAATCTTCTATGTTGGGAGTTAGCTGACTTGTCTCGACACTACTGACTTTGTCTTCAAGGTATTGAGACAACTGACTTATCTCGACACAACTATCTTGAATGTGTCGAGTTAGCTGACCTGTCTCGACACTACGTTTGCAAAGGTGTCGACACAGTTGAAGTGTGTCGACACTTTTGTACTTAGCCATTTTTATGATCTGCTAGTAGCAAGATGTAGACTGTGCTAACTTCATTAAGAATTGTACTGACTTCACTTGACACTGTGCATACTTCACTTGACACTTTTATACTTAGACAATTTTTTGTCACTTTCTAGTCAGCTACTTTGAGTCCACCTGTCAATATGACTTGGACCACCTGTCCAATCAATTTGATATAGGCAACCTACATGCATGAACTGAAACATACATCAAACACACACTTGTGTATATCATTGAGTTGAAAGAGCTTCTTCAAATCAAGTACATTATATCCAATGTATACATCCTCGGGCTCGCAAGAGGCCCTCAGGGTGTGAATAGAAAAGGTTGGCGAGAGGTGCTGATGGGCCAGTAGGACCAGGTGGTCCATTCGCAGGAGGCGAGGCGGGTGGTCTCTGCAATGGGCGAGACGCCCCCTTTTGGGATGCGAGTAGGCTTTTATTGGCGAGAGGGCCCCGTGGCGAAGGATGCCTACGAGATGGCCAGGAGGGCTCGTCTCGCCGATGGGTGTTCCCCTACCCGCCATACAGAGAGAGGGTCATTTTGGCAATTCTATACCCAAGGGGGTTTTTACTCTTCTACCCCAGGTAATTTTACTCTTTTGCCCTTGGTGGTCTGCATATAACTCCTCAGAACATCGGAGTTTGGCTGTTGGCAGACCCAACCAGGGGTACTCTGGTAATTTCAGGTGAGCTCAGTATAGTTATTTGCAGATCCAACTCAGAAAACTATAAATAGGCCCATATGAGTTCTTCAGAAGCACTCTTCCGGGGGACTGAAGAGGTTTTTTCTGTTCTTTTTGAGGAGCTCCAAGCCCAGCTTTTGGCTTTGGAGGGGAAGCTCTCAGAGATCTTCCGGGTAAGCGATGGGACCTCCCTACTGAGGCTTAGGGCCAGTTTCTAGTCCTTCACAACCAGTCGAAGGTCAAAGCTTGGGACGAGTAGGTGTTGGCTACGCCCCAATTTTTCAAACTTTTGTCGAAGTCAAGTTTTTGCTTCAACAGTTCTGTTGTAGTGAGCGTGGAAGGTAGCTGATACAAGAAAAGCTTGAGTTTAGTCCTATGGCAGGAGGTGCTTATGAAGGATCTGGTTCAGGAGGTTCCCACTCCCGGGGAGAGGAGGCGACGAGGAAGATGCTGGAAGACTTCAGGAGAGAGGTCTTGCAGACCATCGGCTTAGCCTTCTCGGCAAGGAGCGAGTGGGCCACGCCTCAGGTCCCAATAGAGGAGGTCCCGCTCTTAGGCGAGAATACCCCTGGACAGCACCCGGGGAAGGAGGTCCTGGCAAAGACTGGCGAGAGGGACGTGGCGGCGCGAGAGCTCTTCCCAGGCCAGCGTCCCGGGAAGGAGATTCCGGCAGAAGTTGGCGAGACGGAGGCGACTGTGCGAGAGCTCTTCCCTGGGCATAGTCTCGCGGATCGGGCCAGCAATCCGAGGCCGTGAGACGTGTCCTCTCGGCAGGTAGGTGGCAAGAGCCCATTCAGTGAGCTCATCATCTCGGCCCCAGTGCCGGAGGGGTTCCGGGATCCCGACATGTCCTACTACTCGGGGAAGGATGACCCTGTACAACACATGCAGTGGTTTGAAGATGTTGTTTCAATAAGGCAGATTACAGATGCCTTCAAGTGTCGGCTGTTTGCCATCACGTTGAAGGATAAGGCCCGGGACTGGTTCCACTAGTTGTCAGTAAGTCGATCTATAGTTTCAAGAATATACGTCGAGGTTTCCTGTTGAGGTTCTCAACATCGAAGAAGCGTAAGAAGGAGGTAGAGTGCCTGTTAGCGGTGAGGCAGAAGCAAGACGAGACGTTGGGACATTATGTGGATCGGTTTAAGGAGGAGGTCCTCCTGGTCCAGGAGGTCCCAGGGTATACGCTGATGCTCTCTTTTACTCTGGGACCGAGACTGTGTTTCTTTAGCATGGAGTTGAAGAGAGTGCCCCCTCTCTTTTGAGGAGCTCATGGAGAGGGCGACAAAAGAGACAGACTTCGAGAGTGCCAATCTGGCGTTTATAAGGAAGCTGGCCAGGTTGGCGGAGGATGATGTGAAGGAGCCGGAAGCAGGAAGGCGGAGGGAGCAGAGAGAAGAGAGGAGGAGGAAAGAGCCCCGAGGATAGGGGTAACAGGTACTGCATCAAGGACGGGGGGACCGGGATCCGAACAACCGTTTAGGTTGGAGGCCTCAAGAGGGTCGCCCCCAGGAGCCAGGAGGAGGCTTTCAGGGAAGGGATAACTTCCGCGAGCTGAGGAGGTTTGATCTGCCAGCATGGAGGCAGGGGTCGAGGGATCGCTTCCCGTAGCAGCAAGAGGCAATGGAGATCTGTCGAGGTAGAGAAGGAAGGAGAGGAGCTCGAGGAGGAGCTGGAAGGAGAGAAGGTGGAGAAGAAAGAAGGGCAGGGTGGTGTTTCCTTTTTGTGACTTCCATCAGGAGAAAGGCCACGCAACGGACACCTGCATAGAGTTCTTGGAAATGAGAGAAGCCAGGGGGTTGAGGAGGCAGGTTCCACCAGTAAGGATCGAGGAGGTGCGACAGGAGGAGATGGAGGATAGATGTGAGGACCGGGCAGATGTAGGAACCCGGGGAGGGATCGGGGTGATCCACAGAGGAGTTGAGATCGATGCCACTCGTAAGGGGAGCCTCCAGACCATGTTCCGAAGAGGGGTAGCCTCGACCTCCCAAGCTCCCCCTCTGAAAGAAAAAAATTACCTTTTCTTCAGCGGATATGCCAGATTATGAGGACCCGTTCTGTGACGCTTTGGTGATCCAGACGGCAGTAGAGAACTTCACGGTCTCCAAGATCCTGGTGGACAACGGGAGCTCCGTAAACGTGATATTCAAGAAGGCCTTCAATGAGATGCAAGTTGAGACCAAGAGGGTCATAGCTTCGTGTTGGAACACCCTATTACTCATTTGGGTCAGGATCACTATGTCTCTAGGAATCTTTACTTGACCTTCTGTATAGCTCAATAGGTCAATTAGAATTGAGTCTAAGGGTTATAAGTCTAGGTTTGGAAGCTGCCCTGAAGACCAGGATTCTCAGTCTGGAGACTAAGTCATATCGTCGAGCTCAGCACGACGATTCGTCGAACTCCGATCGACGATCGTCTAGCTCAACTTCGACAAGATCGTCGAACTCCATTCGACGATCGCTGAGCTCAACTTCATTATGTCGTCGAACTCCATTCGACGATTGGTGAGCTCAGGTCGACGATTTTGACTCTGCTTTGGATCTTCATCTCTGAGCTCAGTTCGACGATCTTTGAGCTCAGATCGACGACATTTTGCTGCTGTATGTTTCCGGATCGCTGAGCTCAGCTCGACGATAGCAGAGCTCAGTTCGACGATTTCAGATAACTTCCAGGATATTTCTTAATTCAAATTCAAATCAGTTAGGAGTTATTCTGCAATTAATTCAGAGATTTGCTAGCCGTTTTCATTTATTTCTGGACCAAGTTTCAAGGGATTTTTTAAGTAATAATTCTGTGGACTTTCCTCCAGAAGAGATTATGCAATTAAGGATGCAATTAATGCAGGCCAACGGCTATACTTGACAGAGAATGATATTCTATTCAGGACCAGAGAATAAAAGACAGAATGTTTTTTGAATCAAAAAAAAAGAAGAAGAACACACAATACAGAGAGAGAATACTGATTACAAAAACACATTCAAAAATCTTCTGTCACAAAGAATTCTCAAGAACACTCATCCAAGGAGATCAAGCTTTCTCAAAATCTTCAGACCTCTGTAGTTTTCAAAGTGTTCAAGGCCAACATATTTCCAGACTCCAGACATTCAACATTTCAGCTATTGCTGAAATCATCCAGTGCTGGAGTTCAATCTTTGAAGGCCTATCACCCTCAGCAAAGCTTTTCTTCCTGAAGATCTCAAGGATTCAGGGGGAGCTTTGACATCAATCCACATAGTCTTCTCAGTTGTTTGAGAAAGAGAAGACTTCCATCATTCTCTCACCCCCACTCTGTAAAGGGTTTCTCAAACTCCCTTCAAAAGTTTGAACTTGGTTTTTGAGCACCTTGTCAAAAGCTCATTGGTGGCAAGACACCTGATCAAAAAATCTGCTCTGGTTTTTGAGCACCTTATCAAAAGCTCATTGGTGCCCAGGACACCTGATCAACTCATCCTGCAGTGGATTCCTACCTAGGGTGGTAGAAGAGTGGATGTACCCAAGTTTGGGGAACCACTATATTTCCTTGTGTCTTCTGGTTTTGCTTGTGTTTATGTTTGTTTCTGGCCTTGATTTTTCTATGCTTAGCTTTTGTTTAACTTAGTACTGTGGTTAGATTTTTTATTGCTTCCCTTCTCACACATATTACAACAATAGTTGTAAAAGGTTTTAAAGCACCATATACTCTATTCACCCCCCTCTAGAGTATATCAGATCTAGTTGCACTTTCAATTGGTATCAGAGCGAGGTTGGTTAAACATACCATACCTGATTGGTTGTACAGGATAACACCTGAACCCCAAGATCCCAAACCAGATCTGTTTTTCTTTGGTATTTTATTATTAGATTTTGTTTTCACAAATCATGGCCCAAAACAAAGATTATGCTAGCACCAGACCTCCAGTTTGCAATCTATCCAAGTTTGCACTTTGGAAGGCAAGGATTAGACTTTACATGAATTCTATTGACGAAGATATTTTTAATTCTGTTTTGACAGTATGTCCAAGACCCCCAGAGAATTCCAGTACAAATGCTGTTCCACCTCCATCAGGAACAGATGCTGATATCAAGAAATGGAAAGTAGCTGATGCTAAGGCTATGAACATCCTAGCCCAGACAATGTCAAATGACATATTTCAAAAGGTAGCTGAATGTAATTCAGCCAAGGAAATTTGGGACAAGCTCTCAGAAATAGTCTCAGGCTCAGCTGATGAGAGAAAGGACAGAAGATCCCATCTCATCTCTCAATATGAGAATTTCAAGAAGGGAGAGACTGAGTCAGTGGGAGATATGTACAACAGATTAAGTCTAATTGTCAGTGAACTCAGGACATTGGACAAAGAGATCTCTCTAACAGAACTTAATGACAAGATCCTAATGTGCTTCCCCAGCACTTGGGATTCAAGAATCTGGCCAATTAAGGATGCCAGAAGTCTAAATGAGATCACCACTGAAGATCTATTGGGTAAGCTCAAATCTTATGAGCTACTCATCAAAAATAGAGAGGAAGAACAGAAGGCTGCCTCACCAGCCACAAGAAAAGAGAAGACCATAGCCTTCAAGGCAACTGAGGATCTACCTGAAGACAAAGCCACATGCAATGATGAATTACTCAGTCTGCTGGCCAAAAGATTCTACAAGATGGCCAGAAAGGACTTCAGAAGAAGATCATACAAGGAGCAGGATAAGCCAAGGTATGACAAGTCCATCAGTAACAATAAAGACATTATTTGCTTTGGTTGCAGGAAACCAGGGCACATAGGTCCTGACTGTCCAGAGAACAAGAACAAGGACAGAAGGGACAGAAAAGAAAGAAGAAAGGAGAAAGACTCCAAAAGGAATGGCAATGATAAACCTTCCTCAAGCAAAAATAAGCATACAAGAAAAGGGTTTGTTGCTGAATCCTGGAGTAAGACAGAAGAGGAGTCAGAAGCCTCATCCAGCTCCAGTGATGATGAGGATGATGCAGAAGAAAAGGAGTTCTGCATGATGGCAATTAATGCCTCACAACACAATTCAGAGGAAGAAGAGTCAGAGTCAGACTCAGAGACTCAACCTGAAGAAGATCAGGTAATTAGCTCTTTGGATTTTAGTTCAGAAGATTTTAAATCTGAATTTAAAGCACTGTGTTTAGACCTGCTAAAGTCTGAGAAAGAGATTATCTCTCTCAGAAATCAATTATCTGAACATAATGCTCTAAGGTCAGAAAACCTCAAACTCTCTCAGGAGTTGGATTGCTGTAGGGAATAGATAGCTTCACTGAAAAGTGAGCTCTCTGAGGCCAAAAAGCTTGAAGAATCCCTTAATGGGAGAAGCATCAAGCTGATGGACATCACAAGCACAGTGAACTCTAGATTTAACAGTACACTGGGTTTGGGTGCTTCATCCAGCCAATCTATAGTCCTAACAACTCCCATCAAATTCATTTCTGACAAGGGAAAGGGAGTTGTAGAGGTTGCTAGGAAAAATTTTGATCTGCCTCAGAAAATTAAGTCCCAGCAGAAATCGTCGAACGGAGCTCGACAATCGTCGAACGGAGATCGACGATCGCCGAACGCAGCTCGACGATCTCAGGCACAATCGTCGAACGCAGATCGACGATCTCAGCCAAAGTCGTCGAACGCAGGTCGACGATCTCAAATACCTGACCTCACCCATAGTCGACCGTTGAACGGAGCTCGACGATCTGACCCAAGATCGTCGAACGCAGCTCCAAGATCGTCAAACAGAGGTCAGAGCTCTGGTAAATTTTTCAAGGGCAAGTCAAAATTGAATCCTAAGGGTCCTACATCCCAAATCTTTAACCCTTATACTGAATGGATTATACCTCCAAGGAGATATCATCCTGAAGGATATAAGAGTCAACCTGGGATGTCTTTCATTTCTGAATTTAAAGGTTATCAACCTAGGCCCAAGGTAAACTGGGTCAAAAACAAATGAATTGTCTTATGTGCAGGTGAAGACCTATCCAACATCTAACCAGCAATGGTATTTGGATAGTGGGTGCTCTAAGCACATGATAGGGAACAAGGACAACCTCACATCCTTCAGAGCCAAGCTTGGACCCAAAGTTATCTTTGGTGATTCAAACTTTGGACAGACTAAAGGATATGGTACAGTGCAGATTGGATAAGTAACTTTCAAGAAGGTAGCATATGTAGAAGGACTGAAGCACAACCTAATTAGCATCAGTCAGCTGTGTGATGAAGGCTATTAGGTGACCTTCAGCAAAGCCCTATGCAAAATCAAGTCAGAGGACAACACAACTGTGTTGACAGGTAAAAGGAAAGGTAACATCTATCTAGTAGATTTTCTTTCACCTGATGTAGATATCTGCTTGTTTAATTCTGTCTGTAGACCCAATATTTTATGGCATAAGAGATTAGGACACCTAAACCTTAGAACTATTGCTAGGCTATCCAAGGACAACCTTGTTAGAGGACTACCTTCTGGCCCCTACAAGAAGGAAGGACTCTGCAGGGCTTGTCAATTAGGCAAGTAAACTAAAAACAGTTTTAAGTCACTTAATAAGAGTGATTCACCTAGGATATTGTATCTGTTACACATGGATCTTTTTGTACCCATCACAGTACAAAGCCTAGGAGGGAAATCCTACACTTTAGTAGTTGTAGATGACTTCTCTAGATTCACTTGGGTGTTCTTTCTAAGGAAGAAGTCTGATAACTTTAAGTGTCTGACAGAGTTTCTCAAATGCATACAGATTGAGTTTAATACTCACATTGCCCTGATCAGAAGTGATCATGGGACAGAGTTTGATTCTCTTCTTATGCAAGAGTTCTGTCAGAGTGAACGGATCAGGCATACTTTCTCAGCTCCTAGAACTCCTCAACAAAATGGGGTAGCTGAAAGGAAAAATAGAACCCTTATTGAATCTGCCACTACATTGTTGTCAGATGCTCATCTACCTCTATCCTTCTGGGCAGAGGCAGTGAACACCTCCAACTACGTGCTGAACAGAAGTCTGATACATAAACTAAAGGGAAAGACTCCCTATGAATTACTCAAAGGGAAGAAACCTAAAGTTGACTATTTTAGAGTCTTTGGTTGTATTTGCTATATTCACAATAATGACAAGAAATATTTAGCAAAATTTCAAGCCAAAGCTGATGAAGGAGTGTTTCTGGGATACTCCATGATTAGCAAGGCCTATAGGGTCTATAATAAATCATCTTTGAAAATTTGGGAATCTGTTCACATTTCTTTTGATGAAACTAACATGTCTTTTAAGGAGAAGATTTCTTCTACCATAGAACCTTTGCAGGAATATTCTCTAGTTGAAGACTTGAACAAGTTACAGGTTACTTAAGAGGATGAAAGCAGTGAAGATGAAGGGAATGCTCAACATAATGAAGAACAACTTGAAGAGCCAGTTGTTGTACCACAAGAGGAAACAACAACACAGGCTGGTGAACAATCAACACCCCTGCTTGATTTAGTAACATCAAGAGACCATCCAATTTCCCAAATAATTGGAGAAATCTCAGCTGGTGTGCAAACCAGAAATCAGGTCAACCAAAACCTGTTGCACACCTGCTTCCTATCTCAAATTGAACCTCAGTCCATTCAAGATGCAGAGCAAGATCCACACTGGATCATTGCAATGCAAGAGGAGTTGCATCAATTTGAGAGGAACAAAGTATGGGAACTAGTGCCAAAGCCTAAGGATCATTCCATTGTTGGAACAAAATGGATATTCAGAAACAAACTGGATGATCAAGGAGTAATTATAAGGAACAAGGCAAGGCTAGTTGCTCAGGGATACTCTCAAGAAGAAGCGATAGACTACGACCAGACTTTTGCACCTGTTGCAAGATTAGAAGCCATCAGAATATTTCTAGCTTATGCAGCTCATAAGGGCTTCAAAGTATATCAGATGGATGTCAAAAGTGCT
This sequence comes from Platanthera guangdongensis, assembly GCA_039583875.1. Lineage (NCBI taxonomy): Eukaryota > Viridiplantae > Streptophyta > Magnoliopsida > Asparagales > Orchidaceae > Platanthera > Platanthera guangdongensis. The sequence continues at coordinate 192,844,233 of CM077163.1, read as the reverse complement.
TTCTTAAATGGAGACATCAAAGAGGAAGTTTATGTCAGACAACCTCCAGGTTTTATTTCTCCAACTTATCCTGATTATGTTTTTAGACTAAACAAAACATTATATGGTCTCAAGCAAGCTCCTAGAGCATGGTATGAGACCCTAGCATGCTTTCTCCTGGAAAATGGTTTTATAAGGGGTAGAGTAGACCAAACTCTTTTCATTAGAACCCATAAGTCCCATACCCTACTAGTACAAATTTATGTAGATGATATCATTTTTGGTTCTACTGACTCAAAATTGTGCAGAAGGTTTTCTAACCTGATGCATTCTAAATTTGAGATGAGTAGCATGGGTGAGCTATCCTTCTTCCTAGGATTGCAAGTCAAGCAACATGCTGAAGGCATCTTTATTTCTCAAACCAAATATGCAAATGAATTGGTTAAGAAATTTGGTATGTCTGAAGCATCTTGTATGAAAACACCCATGCCTACCAATGTTGTATTGGATACTGATGAACATGGGAAACCTGTTGATCAGCCAACATTTAGAGTAATGATTGGCTCTTTACTGTATCTTACAGCTAGTAGACCAGATATAATGTTTGCTACATGTATATGTGCTAGGTTCCAAGTAAGCCCTAGAGAGTCACACCTAACTTTAGTAAAAAGGATTCTCAGGTATGTTAAAAGTTGTCCAAATATAGGTCTCTGGTATCCAAAAGATTCAGCATTTGAGTTAACTGGATTCTCTGATGCTGATTATGCTGGATGCAGAATTGACAGGAAAAGCACCAGTGGAACTTGCCAGTTCCTTGGTGACAGACTTGTCTCTTGGTTTTGTAAGAAACAAACATCTGTGTCAACTTCAACTGCTGAAGCTGAATATATGGCTGTAGGCAGTTGTTGTTCACAAATCTTATGGATCCAAAACCAACTCCTAGACTATGGCTACAACTTAGAGAAGTCTAAAATCTTTTGTGATAACACAAGTGCTATTTCCATAGCTCAAAATCCAGTCCTCCATAGTAGGACAAAACACATAGAGATTAGGCATCATTTCTTAAGGGATAATGTTGAAAAGAATAAAATTGAATTACAATATATCCCAACTGATTTACAAAGGGGAGATATTTTCACCAAGCCCTTGGATGAAAAGAAACACACCTTCTTCCTAAATCAGTTAGGAATGTTAGATGGAGGAAGTCTTAAATAACATCCAAGATTTTGAAAGCTTAAAAATTGACCGAGACTAGGCAAACTTTCTGATTTTTCTTAGTGTCTAGAGTTTTTCTGATCTCTGAACTGCGCTCGATGATTTTCCCCATGATCGTCGAACGGAGATCGACGATTTCCAAAAATCGTCGAACTGAGTTCAGCGCCTCTCAGATAGTATGAACTATCTCTTCCAGTCAACGATCGTCGAACGGCGCTCGACGATTATGTTCTCTGAACGATCGTTGAACGGAGCTCGACGCTCTCCAATATCGTCGAACGGAGATCGACGATGTTGAAGTCTCTTCAGATTCCTTTAGGAGCCTCGATCGTCGAACTGAGTTCAACGATCTTTCCAATTCTGCGTCGAACCCTAATATAAAACTCATTTTTCGCCGTCGTTCTCATTTGCGCTTTCGATTTCTCTGCAAGAATTTTCTTTCCCTCCAAACAGTTCTACGCATGGTCGTTTTGTTTGTTGCATTTTTGCAGGTACAATGGCTGTGTCAGTTGCTGTCCTAGATGCAATGAAGTTTGATGCCGGTTTTGACATTGATATAGAATCCTTCAGCACGACTAATCAGATCTTTCAAGATATACTGGGTCTGTTCAAGGATCAGAATCTGACTGCCATAATGACCACAAGGATCAAGCTGGCTTCTGATGAGATCAAGGAGTGGGTTTATACTGCCCATAATCAAGATAACAGCACCATAGTTGGGTCAATAGCTGGAACTCAGATGAGTTTTCTGAACTGCTTGCCAGGATGGGTCATCCAGAGGGAAACCCTAGCAAGCTATTCAAGAGGAATCTGTCTGTTGAATATAGGTTCCTGGCAGATGTGGTTGGGAAAGTGCTACTGGCAAAGCACTCTGCCCATGATACTATATCAAGATATCAACTCTTCCTCATGGGAGCTCTTGTGGATAGAAAAAATTTGAATTGGGGAGAGGTATTCTTTGACCTCATCAAAAAGAAAATAAACAAAAGTTTTGTTAATTTGGAAGAATTATTGGAGTATTTCTGCAGCATAGGTGTCCTGCCTTGCTAGTCTCCTCTGGAGTTCATATCAATGCCTCCAAGAGACTGACCTGTGCCCTCTTTGGAAAGTGGGACAGGCAAATAAGCAAGCCTAGCAGGCCCTCCTCCAGTGCTCCTGCAGGCACAAGGACTCCAAGAGTCAATCCTCCACAGGTCTCTGCCTCTGCAGATGACCTGGCTGCTGTTGCTGCCTCTCCTCCTCCTCCAATTCCATCCCTTCCCCTACCATCCACCATTCCAGCTCCCTCCACCATCACCATATCCAGCCCATCTCCAACATCAACTCCATCCCCAGAACCCATTCTACCTCCACCAGAAGACCAATTCCACCCACTGTTCTCCTACCCTCCACCTGATGTCACCTCCTCACCCTCTATTCCATCCTTCACCCTACTGGATGATTCCTTTATGGATGATTCCCCATCATCTCCTCCTGAATTACCCACCTCCTCCACTTTATTCCAAGATCTCCTACACCACATCATAGACCAACCAACATTCACCCCATCCATATACATTCCCCTATCCTCCATATCCACCCTACCAACACCTGAGCCATCCCTTCCACCATTCTCCAGCTCTCCACTTCCAGAAACCTCAGCTGCTTCCATACCTTCTACCTCTGCTCCAGCTCTTGAGCAAGTAGACATCTCAGCCCTAGCTGACAGGCTGCATGAGTTACTTGTCCCCAGGCTAACTCTGCTGTTGGAGACCTATTTGGCTCCACTCCACCTGTCAGTGGCAGACCTTTCTGCCAGGCTCTCTTCCCTCTTCCCTCTTCCCTCAGGCAGCACCTCCAGCAGTGTGCCTTGATCCAGATGTATCTGCATCTAGGCAGGGGGAGATGCCATATGAAGAGAATCTTCATGCTGCTGCTGCTGTTTCTGCAAGCCCTCTGTCTGCTGTTGCTGTTAGTTCTGCTTCTCTTGCTGCTGCTGCTGTGCCTCCTACTGCAGTTCTTGCAATAGACCTCGGGTCTTTGCTATCTGCTTTTGATTCTGCCTACTTTAGCTGTCTGCCAGAGGTCCATGCTGTCCAGCCTCCAGAAGACTTATCCAAGGCACTTGTGCCTCTTTCTTGCTGTGACCCTAGCATGATCTCCTCTTTTGTAAATTCAGTCATTGCTGCTGCTGCTTCTCCTAAAGAAAGGATTGTTGATACTGCTGCTCCTGAGAATGTTGTTACTGCTGATGCTGAAGTTTCTGCTGTTTCTGCTGAACCATCTTCCAAGGACTTTCTTATGACAGAGGCCACTGAATTTGAGCCTTCTGCAGACTTTGATGATGCTTCTGTGACTGTTAGTGAATCTGCTGTTGTTAGTGAAGTTGCTGTTGTTGTTGTACCTTCTCCATCTGATGCTGTCCCTGCTGTTACCATCTCAACACTTGCTGCTGCTGCTGTTTCAGCCTCTGCCTCATCTGCCTCTGTTCAGCTTAAGAAGGATTTAATGAAGAAAATAGATGCTCTCTATGATAACCAGAGTTCTGAATCTGATGAGTTTAAAACAGACTCTGATGACTCATCTGCTACCATTTCCAGGAAAAGGAAGGCAAGGAGCAAGGCTATGAAGAGGGTACCTCCTGCTAAAGTCAAAGATAACAATGATATCCCTTATTATATTCTACATGATTGCCCAATCACTGAACACTGGATGCAGTATTCCAAGAACCAGCTGAAAGCCATGAAGAAAAAGAGAAAATATGAGAAGGGTTCATCCCCATTCCAGCACTCTCATCCTCCTCCACCACCTCCTCCTGATGCAGGTGCAGGTGGAAGCTCTGCAAGTCAACCCCCAGCCAGAAGCCAGGCTCCCAATCAACCTCATGCCAGATCTTACCACAGGGGAGGCCAATCCAGGGGATCCCAATCAAGGAGAGGAGGATATAGAGGCAATCAGAGAGATATTCAAGTATATTCCAAAGGGTACTCCAGGCAGCACCCATATTCTAGGGGAGGATATAGTTCTTCTGATACAACTTCTGGTCCTTTCCCCTACAAGCTGAAAGAGACTGTGTCTGTCAGGCCTCCTCAAGACAATCCTTCCAACAGGTATGAGCCACCTGTACCTTTTGAGGACCCTGAAAATAATCCAGCTGCTTGGACTGCCAGGTTAAAATAATTAGCTACACTGGACCAAATTAAAAAGGCCAGAGAACAAGGAATATATTCTTCCAACATTTCTACTATGTCTGAGCAGAGACAAAAAGAACTAGAGAAATATGCTTCAAGCAAATTCTTTGATGCTGACAGATACATGGAATTACATCCTGAAGCAGTGGTCCCCAGGCCTAAAAAGCAAACTTATTTGGGTGCAGCAGATGACACCAGATCCAACAAAGAAGCCCTCAACCCAAACAGAGGAATTAAACTTGTTAAAGGCAAAGAGAAGAAATGATATTGTAAGGTGACATTCTCTGTGATCTCTGACTGCTATCTGGATGATATATATTTCTGTGTTTCTGCTATGTCTCGCTGTTGCTTTTCTATGTTTCTGATTGTATGTTGTTATTTAAAGTTTTTCCAAAGTCTGTAAATAGTAATCCTAACCCAAATAGGGGGAGATTGTTGGAACACCCTATTACTCATTTGGGTCAGGATCACTATGTCTCTAGGAATCTTTACTTGACCTTCTGTATAGCTCAATAGGTCAATTAGAATTGAGTCTAAGAGTTAGAAGTCTAGGTTTGGAAGCTGCCCTGAAGACCAGGATTCTCAGTCTGGAGACTAAGTCATATCGTCGAGCTCAGCACGACGATTCATCGAACTCCGATCGACGATCGTCTAGCTCAACTTCGACAAGATCGTCGAACTCCATTCGACGATCGCTGAGCTCAACTTCATTATGTAGTCAAACTCCATTCGACGATCGGTGAGCTCAGGTCGACGATTTTGACTCTGCTTTGGATCTTCATCTCTGAGCTCAGTTCGACGATCTTTGAGCTCAAATCGACGACATTTTGCTGCTGTATGTTTCCGGATCGCTGAGCTCAGCTCGACGATAGCAGAGCTCAGTTCGATGATTTCAGATAACTTCCAGGATATTTCTTAATTCAAATTCAAATCAGTTAAGAGTTATTCTGCAATTAATTCAGAGATTTGCTAGCCGTTTTCATTTATTTTTGGACCAAGTTTCAAGGGATTTTTCAAGGAATAATTCTGTGGACTTTCCTCCAGAAGAGATTATGTAATTAAGGATGCAATTAATGCAGGCCAACGACTATACTTGACAGAGAATGATATTCTATTCAGGACCAGAGAATAAAAGACAGAATGTTTTTTGAATCAAAAAAAAGAAGAAGAAGAAGAACACACAATACATAGAGAGAATACTGATTACAGAAACACATTCAAAAATCTTCTGTCACAAAGAATTCTCAAGAACACTCATCCAAGGAGATCAAGCTTTCTCAAAATCTTCAGACCTCTGTAGTTTTCAAAGTGTTCAAGGCCAACATATTTCCAGACTCCAGACATTCAACATTTCAGCTATTGCTGAAATCATCCAGTGCTGGAGTTCAATCTTTGAAGGCCTATCACCCTCAGCAAAGCTTTTCTTCCTGAAGATCTCAAGGATTCAGGGGGAGCTTTGGCATCAATCCACATAGTCTTCTCAGTTATTTGAGAAAGAGAAGACTTCCATCATTCTCTCACCCCCACTCTGTAAAGGGTTTCTCAAACTCCCTTCAAAAGTTTGAACTTGGTTTTTGAGCACCTTGTCAAAAGCTCATTGGTGGCAAGACACCTAATCAAAAAATCTGCTCTGGTTTTTGAGCACCTTATCAAAAGCTCATTAGTGCCCAGGACACCTGATCAACTCATCCTGCAGTGGATTCCTACCTAGGGTGGTAGAAGAGTGGATGTACCCAAGTTTGGGGAACCACTATATTTCCTTGTGTCTTCTGGTTTTGCTTGTGTTTATGTTTGTTTCTGGCCTTGATTTTTCTGTGCTTAGCTTTTGTTTAACTTAGTACTGTGGTTATATTTTTTATTGCTTCCCTGCTCACACATATTACAATAATAGTTGTAAAAGGTTTTAAAGCACCATATACTCTATTCAACCCCCTCTAGAGTATATCAAATCTAGTTGCACTTTCACTTCGGATGGGCCGTTGTTTGGTTTCTCAGGAGAAAGGAAGGAAGTAGAAGGAGGGGTGGGGCTGCATGTGAAGTTAGGGGGCGTGTCACGGAAGTGCAAGTTCGTGATCGTGGACGCCCCAAACAGCTATAGCGCCACCTTTAGGAGCCCCCTCATCAGCGCCTTTTGCTGCGTCCCCTCCTTGTTTCACCAATGCCTCAAGTTTAATAATGGGGGGGGGGGTATAGGTTTGGGTCAAGGGGACCCAAATGTGGCGAGACAGTGCTACATTACGACAGTCAACACCATATCTTGGATGGCAGAGGCGGAGGAGTTGGAGAAGGAGATGACGACGCATGAATACGTTGTCAGAGAGGAGGAGATTGAGGAGGAGCAGAGGGGAAGAGATGTACAGGAGGCCCAGGGAGGCATAGAGGTTGAGCAGGAGCAGATTGAGAGCCTAGGGGAGGTGATGGAAGTTGAGGATGCAGGAAGGGAGGAAGAGTTTGGACAGGAAGAGGAGGCAAGGGCTGGTTGGGATGAGTCACGGCTGGAGTCGGCTGAGGAGGTGGTGGAGATGGAAGTCTTCACTAGTGACGGTCAAGTACAGAAGGTGCGGATCAGCAAGGGTCTGAGTCCCGAGGACTAGGATCAAGTGCGGGCTTACATCCAGAGCAACATTGACATCTTTGCTTGGAGCGCGGCTGACATGCCGGGCATCGACGCGGATGTGGCCTGCCACCGCCTGAACCTAGATCCTCGGACGTGCCCCATATGCCAGAAGATGAGTACCATCGCTACCAAGCTGGAGTAGCCAATCCGCGAGGAGGTCAAGAAGTTTCTGGAGGCTAGCTTCATCTCGGAGATCCAGTATCCAGGCTGGGTCTCCAATGTGGTGATGGTAAAGAAGGGGGGGGGGAAGTGGCGCATGTGTATTGAGTTTTCTTTATTAAATAAATCATGCCCCAAGGATTGCTACCCCTTGCCTCAAATCGACGCGCTGGTTGATTCAGTCATTGGTTTTTCAATTATGAGTTTTTTGGATGCTTTTTCAGGTTACCACCAGATCCAAATACAACCTCCCTATGTCAAGGACATCTCCTTTATCACAAGGGATGGATACTTCAGTTATAAGATGATTCCCTTTGGGTTGAAAAATGCAGGGGACACATACCAACCCATGATGGATCAAGTCTTCGAAGGCCAAAGGGGGAGGAACCTGGAGGTCTATGTTGATGATCTAATGGTTAAAAGCAAGGGCACAGACTCACACCTTCGGGACCTGGAGGAGATGTTCGCCACCGTGCGAAAGTTCAAGATGAGGCTGAACCCCTTAAAGTGAATTTTCGGGGCGAGCCGTGGGAAGTTCCTTGGGCATCTCCTGATCCTGGCGGGGGTGGAACCCAACCAAGATAAGGTGAAGGCTATCCTAGAGCTGGAGTCACTACGCGACGCTAAGAAGGTCCAACACTTGACAGGCAAGCTGGCCGACCTAAGTAGATTCCTCTCCAAGCTGGGAGAGAAATGCTCATCATTATTCAAAGTAATGCGTGGTAAACAAAGGTTCGAGTGGACTGCCGAATGTGAAGAAGATTTCCAAATGCTGAAGAGACAGCTCTCCCAGGCTCCTCTCCTTCAAAGCCCAAAGGAGAGGTAGGACTTGGCCTTGTATCTTGGAGTAGGAGCAGAGGCAGTGAGCTTTGTCCTGGTTAGGGAGGAGGGGAGGAAGCAGTTGCCAATCTACTATGTTAGCCGGATCCTAAAGAAGGCAGAGCTTCATTACCCTATCTTAGAAAAGTTGGCATTCGCCTTGATCATTTCGGCCAAGAAGCTCCGGCCATATTTCCAAGCACATTCGATCAGGGTGATGACAGACCATCCCTTCCATAAGATTTTTGAAGGAGTAGAGCACTCGGGCAGGTTGGCCAAGTGGTCCATTGAATTAAGCGAGTTTTATATATCATTCGTGCCGAGGCTCTCCATCAAGGCTCAGGCGGTGGCTGAGTTCTTGGCAGACTACGTCGTTGTGGTCGGAGCCGAGGAGCCGCGGCCGTAGGAGGCTTGAAAGATTATGGTTGATGGTGCCTCAGGAAAACACTCCCTCGGAGCAGGGGTGGTGTTGATAAGCCCTCAGGGGGTCACCATAGAACAAGCGGTGGTCTTACACTTTTCGGCAACTAACAACCTGGCGGATGACGAGGCTATGATAGCCGGCCTTCGTGTGGCAAAGGAGCTTGAGATCCAGGATATGGAGGCTTTTACAGACTCATTGGTGGTGGCATCACAGATTTGAGGAGAGTTCGAAGCTCGGGAACCCACCCTTGTGAAGTACTTGTTCAAGGTGAGGGCGATCATTGGGGAGTTCCGGACATTCTCCATCCAACGCATTCCCAGAGAAGAGAGTACAGCTGCCGATCGGTTGGCTAAGTTTGGACCTCGGGGAGGGGGAACCTTGAATGATCTGTTCCGTCCAGCGATCGAGGAAGGGGAGCTCATGGAAGTAGATTAGCGACCCTCATGGGTGGATCCCTTCATTACCTTCTTCATCACGGGCAACCTCCCTGAGGGGGTCATGGAGGCAAAGAGCTTTTGGCATAAGGCGGCCCACTATATCATGCATGAAGGGAGCTTACATCGGAAGATGCTTTCGGGCCTTCTAGCGCGATGTGTGGTGGAAGAAGAGACCCGGCGGATTCTGGAAGAGGTGCACTCTGGGTAATATGGTAGCCATTTTGGAGGTTGGACATTAGAGCCAAGGGTGGTCAGACATGGTTACTTATGGCCCACCCTTAAGAAGGATGCTGCGGAGTTTGCGAGAAGGTGCCAAAAATGCCAGATCTACGCCCCCTCCAGCTCTTGCCCGCTCAGAGGCTCTGAAGAATCACAGCACCATGGACATTCGCTATCTGGGGGATGGATTTAGTTGGGCCTTTCCCTCCGGCTAGTGGGCAAAGGAGGTTCCTCCTAGTTTTGATCGACTACTTTTCTAAATGGCTGGAGGTTAAGGCGCTGGCCAAAGTAACCTCCCAAGTCATCAGGAACTTCGTTTGGGGAGAGATCATCTGCAAGCACGGGCTGCCTCAGGCCATTGTCACTGATAATTGTCCTCAATTTGCAAGCGAGGAGTTTATATGTTTCTGCACTCAGCTAGGCATCGACCTCAGATTTGCCTCCGTCCACCACCGCAAGAGCAATGGTCAGGTGGTGGCGGCGAAAAAAATCATCGCAAATCTACTTAAGAAGAAGATAGAGAACTTGAGGGGGGAGTTGGGTGGAACAGCTCCCCTCAGTATTGTGGGCCTTGCGGACAACCTTGAACACAGCCACCGGTGATGGAGACGAGCCTTGGAGGCTAGAAAATGAAGAGGGCTTATGCTTCTCGATGGACATGGTAGAAGAGCTACGCGATGTCGCGGCCATCAGGCTGGAAGAGAACAAACGGCAGATGGCAAGATACTTTGACAAGCATATCAGGATCAAGCAATTCGTGGAACGAGATCTAGTGCTAAAGAAAGTTGATGCTGTGGGGAGATCCACCCCCGTGGGTAAGCTCAACCCAAATTGGGAAGGGCCTTATATTGTTGAGAGGGTCCTGAGAGCAGGCGGTTACCACCTCCATGATGTGGAGGGTAGGATCATGAGCCACACCTGGAGCGGCGATGACTTGAAATGCTTCTACCCATGAGAAGGGAGGGCAAAAATTGTATACTCAAATCAAGTTCATTATAATATATTTCTCAAATCACTTCTTGTCTTGACCTATTGTGAAATTCTAATGGCAGGAAAATGGTCGCTTCTGCACTACCCCGAGCACGGCTCGGCCTCAGGTAGACCCGCTGTGCAGGCTCTCATTAGCTGGCAGGTCCGAAGGCTCACCTGTGGGGGAGAGGTCTGGTTCTTGGTCCTTGGTTTTGCACTACCCCGAGCACGGCTCGGCCCCAGGTAGACCCGCTGCGCAGGCTCTCATTAGCTGGCAGGTCCAAAGGCTCTCTTATGGGGAAGAGGTCTGGTTCTTGGTCCTTGGTTTTGCACAACCCCGAGCGCGTCTCGGCCCCAGGTAGACCAGTTGCGCAGACTCTCATTAGCTAGCATGTCCGAAGGCTCGCTTATGGAGGAGATGTCTGGTTCTTGGTCCTTGGTTCTGCACTAACCCGAGCGCGGCTCATCCCCAGGTAGACCCACTGCACATGATCTCATTAGCTGGCAGGTCTAAAGGCTCGCCTGTGGGGAGAGGTCTGGTTCTTGGTCCTTAGTTCTGCACTACCCCGAGCGCGGCTCGGCCCCAGGTAGACCCGCTGCGTAGGCTCTCATTAGCTGGCAGGTCCGAAGGCTCGCCTGTGGGGGAGAGATCTGGTTCTTGGTCCTTGGTTCCGCACTACCCCGAGCATGGCTCGACCCTAGGTAGACCCGCTGCGTAGGCTCTCATTAGCTGGCAGGTCCGAAGGCTTACCTGTGGGGGAGATGTCTGGTTCTTGGTCCTTGGTTCTGCACTACCCCGAGCGTGGCTAGGCCCCAGGTAAACCCGCTGCGCAGGCTATCATTAGCTGGCAGGTCTGAAGGCTAGCCTGTGGGGGAGAGGTCTAGTTCTAGCTCCTTGGTTCTGCACTACCCCGAGCGTGGCTCGGCCCCAGGTAGACTCGCTGCACAGGCTCTCATTAGCTGGCAGGTCCGTAGGCTCGCCTGTGGGGGAGAGGTATGGTTCTTGGTCCTTGGTTCTACACTACCCCGAGTGCGGCTCGGCCCCAGGTAGACCCGCTGCGCGGGCTTTCATTAGCTGGTAGGTCCGAATGCTTGCCTATTTGGGAGAGATATGGTTCTTGTTTCTTGGTTCTGCACTACCCCGAGCACGGCTCGGCCCCAGGTTGACCCACTGAGCAGGCTCTCATTAGCTTTCAGGTCTGAAGGCTCGCCTGTGGGGGAGAGGTCTGGTTCTTGGTCGTTGGTTCAGCACTACCCCGAGCACGGCTCGGCCCCAGGTAGACCCGCTATGCAGGCTCTCATTAGCTGGTAGGTCCGAAGGCTCGCCTGTGGGGGAGAGGTCTAGTTCTTGGTCCTTGGTTCTGCACTACCCCGAGAGCGGCTCGGCCCGAGGTAGACCCGCTGCGCATGCTCTCATTAGCTGGCAGGTCCGAAGGCTCGCCTGTAGGGGAGAGGTCTGGTTCTTGGTCCTTGGTTCTGAACTACCCCGAGCGTGGCTCGACCCCAGGTAGACCCGCTGCACAGGCTCTCATTAGCTGGCAGGTCCGAAGGCTCGCCTGTGGGGGAGAGGTCCGGTTCTTGGTCCTTGGTTTTGCACTACACTTAGCGCGGCTCGGCCCCGGGTAGACCCACTGCGCAGGATCTCATTAGCTGGCAGGTCCGAAGGCTCGCCTGTGGGGGAGCGGTCTTGTTCTTGGTCCTTGGTTCTGCACTACCACAAGCACGGCTCGGCCCCAGGTAGACCCTCTGCGCAGGCTCTCATTAGCTGGAAGGTCCAAAGGCTCGCCTGTGGGGGAGAGGTTTGGTTCTTGGTCCTTGGTTCTGCACTACCCCGAGCGCGGCTCGGCCCCAGGTAGACCCGCTGCACAGGCTCTCATTAGCTGGCAGGTCCGAAGGCTCGGCTTTGGGGGAGAGGTATGGTTCTTGGTCCTTGGTTCTGCACTACCCCGAGTGCGGTTCAGCCCCAGGTAGACCCGCTACGCAGGCTCTCATTAGCTGGCAGTTCCGAAGGCTCGCCTGTGGGGGAGAGGTCTGGTTCTTGGTTCTTAATTCTGCACTACTCCGAGCGCGGCTCAGCCCCAGGTAGACCCACTGCGTAGGCTCTCATTAGCTGGCAGGTCCGAAGGCTCGCCTATGGGGGGAGAGGTCTGGTTCTTGGTCCTTGGTTCTGCACTACCCCGAGCACAGCTCGACCCCAGGTATACCCGTTGTGCAGGCTCTCATTTGCTGGTACGTCCAAAGGCTCGCCTGTGGGGGAGAGGTCTGGTTCTTGGTCCTTGGTTCTACACTACCCCGAGAGCGGCTCGGCCCTAGGTAGGCCCGCTGCGCAGGCTCTCATTAGCTGGCAGGTCCGAAGGCTCGCCTATGGGGGATAGGTCTGGTTCTTTGTCCTTGGTTCTACACTACCCCGAGCGCGGCTCGGCCCTAGGTAGACCTGCTGTACAGGCTCTTTTTAGCTGGCAGGTCCGAAGGCTTGCCTGTGGGGGAGAGGTCTGGCTCTTGAAGTATTGGTTCTTGGAAATTTTGTATCACCTCGAGCCTAGCTCGGTCCGGGATCCTTTTGCCCAGGCTCTCATTGAGCTAGCATGGCAGTAAACTCACTCGATGACAGAATAATTGGGAAAACCTCCTTAAGAAACACCCCTACTAAGTCTAAGGAAAAATAAATTATGAGAGGCAAAAGCTAGAGTGGTGCGAGTGGTGGCACTCGCAGCTGACAATTACGAGGACGGTCTCACCTACAGTGGGTGGGCACTCGAGCGAGACGGAAGGCTTACTTTAATAATAGTTGAGCAGGCTACATCACTAAACGCCGCTCGCACCGGGAGTATCCTGAGCCAAGGCAATAAGGTTATGCCAGTTAGATCTCACGAACAAATAAGATAAGTGACGACTCTCACTCCAAAAAAGGTCAAACTCTCCAGCGAAGTTGCGAGACAAGACAAAGCATTGTCTCGCGACATGAGCGCATCACAGGGTCGTCTCGTAGGGCCGTCTCGCAGTAAACGAGATTGAGCAAAGTGGCAAATAAAGCAAAGTGAAGAAAGTAAAAGTGAGTTGGTGGGACGGTGGGATAACCTCGTTTCACAAATAAAAGCAAGAAAAAAGAAAGCGAGCGAGTATAATAATGGGACAAAACAAAAATACACATTTGATCAAATATCATTTCATTACAAGTCAGTGTTTTTTTATCAAAAAAAATAAACTTAAAAAAGTAGTTTATGTTTTACAACAGCAGAAAGGAGGAGGAGAGAGAGATTCTTGATCTTGAAGAAGGCACGTCATTTCTCCTCGCCGGAAGAAGAATCCTCGCTCTCCTCGCCATAGAGCTGCGGGACCAGGTCGCGGACGGTCACCATTTCAGAATCCTCCTTCACGACCCCCACCTCCTTCATCATTTTTAGAACCAGCTCCACTGCCCGTATGCTGGCGTCTCGGCATTGTTCCTCGACTTCGTCAAAAGAATAATGTGGAGATGTCTGGAAGGGTTGGCTGCGAGATGATGACGCGGCATTGTCCTGAAGGTGAGCATTCTGGGCTTTTAAATCCTTGACCTCCTCCTCCAGGGCCGCCATGCGCGAATGCAACCGCTCCGCCTTCTTAGCATCCTACGAGATGCCCAGTCATTAGTAAAGTGTATTGAAGAAGGAAAATCCAGGAGTAAGGCTAGGGCTTACCACGCCGCCTTGGGATTTCGCGAGGAGGGTCTCGACAACAGACAACCTTTTTGCAAGGTCTCCTGATTTCTCTCGCTCCGCCGCCAGGCCTGTCTCGCTGTCCTTCCATTTTTTGTTGATGTATATAAGGCGGTGCGAGGAGTGGTGCGAGAACTCCAAAGCACGTATTTGGGCGTGGGAGGTCTTCATGACGAGATCCAACGTAGGCTCGCTCTCAGGAGAGACTACATCGAGACCGCCATAAAGACCGTACCCCATGACGAAAGCATGGCTGGTGGGGAGCTCCTGCTCCTTCCAAGGGTAAAGGAGGGTGGATATTGATACGTGGTTGGCGTCCCCCCTCCACAGCAGAACAGGGTCGCCAGCGGCATCTGAGACCATGGGGCCCAAGTTAAAGTTCATATGGGAAGAGGGGGCGGGACGGCTGGAGAAAGCCCCTTCGCGAGAGGTAGTGGCAGCCTGTTGATTGGATGTGGCGGAAGGCTGGTTGGGAAGAGCCGTCTCGCGGGAAGGCGAGACGGCCTGATGAGGAGGCGAGCGGGGCGACTGGGACCCCTCCACAGAGATGGGGCTCAAGGACCCCGATATCTCATTCTTCTCCTTCGGGGTCGTCTTCTTTTTCCCCTTAGAAACAACCACAACTTTTCTCATCTTCTTTGGAGGGCTGGAGTGAGAAGGGGCCGTGTCGCCTGTAGGCCACTTGAGAAGGGCAGGAGCCAAGGACTCTCTGGCCGCCTCAGCTGCCGCGCTGGCGAGACCAAGGCCATTGGAAGGATGTATGTTGCTCTTATAAGGAGGGTGGACTGGGATGACTCGCTCCCCTAAAAATAAATAAGAAGGGGATAAGATGGCGAGACGAGAAATAACAAAGCGCGAGACGGGAGAGCAAGAATGCCTTCACCAGGAAGCACTGGAGGCAGCGAGTCGAGGTCTCGCCGCAAGTAGTTGACTTCAAAATTCTTGCCGACGAAGAAATCGAACAGCAACTTATCCGTGCCGCCGACATACGGGGTCACGTAGAAACTCTCGTGGGGAGACACAGGTGCGAGCGGCATGCCCCCGAAGTCACCACGGTCGCCACAGATGAAGACAAACCTTGTGAGCCAATGGTGATTTTTGTTTGGCGTCTCGCACACCTTGAGCCCTTGCCCGATGAAATACGAGACGCCATCAGAATTGGCGTGGTAGATGATGAGTTTGCGGAAGACCTTCAAGCTGAACTCAATGCACTCCCGGAGTATGTAGCAGGCGAAGGAGATCAACACCGAAATGGCGTTCGGGTTGAACTGCGCCGGGACGACGCCAAAGTACTTGAAAACCTGCTTTACCTCCGGCGATAGAGGTAATCTCAGCCCCGCCTCAAAGTGCGAGACGGGAAAGGCAAGCTCTCCCGGATAGTACGTGTTCAACGACTTGCCAACCTTTGGGGGCCGCGACTCGAGCCCTTCCTCCAGATACTCGCGGACAAAGCTGCGGTAATCTTATTCAGAAAGCCGGCCGAGCGGGAAGTCGTGGTTAGTGAACCGTTTCCCGCAGCGGCTGCGCCCCTTGCCTTCCTCAACTCTCTTCTTTCCCATTCCTGGCGAAATGAACGTAGGCGAGATGGTGGGAGAAAGGAAGTAGTAAGGAAAAAGATCAGCGAGATGGCTGAAGCAGAAGAGCGAGAAAAATTAGCGAGACGGAAGAAACAAGTGGACAATAGCTTGGACACGACAAGAGTAGATGGTGCGGATATCCTTCTGATCCAGGGCCGGGGTATTTATAGCAGATGGGGTAAAATGATTAATGGACGGGAAAACGTACAGGGGGAGGGGAAGAGTCAGCTGGCGTTTCTCTCTCTCTTTCCTAAAAATCTCGTTTTGTGCGGCCCATCACAATCACGGGATAGAATGATTAAAAGAAATTAATGAAAATGAAGAAATTAAAGCAGCAATAATAAATGTTTAAAAAAATACCATCCCGCGTACGACGGGCACCAGGTTCTCTGACAATGCTGGCGAGACGGCAGCGCAAAGCATTACTTAATTATTACAACATTCAAATACAAAATAAAAAAGAAGGGGCGAGACGGACGACCTTCAGTATGGGTGCCATTGCCAGTGGCCACCTCGAGCTCCTGCGCAGGGAAGCCTACTGTGCGAGTGGAAGGCGCAAATAGACTCAACCCCACGGCGAGCGAGACGAAGCTGCATATCGACCTCACTGATGATGGTGTCAGGGTTGGTTCCATCGACATCTAACTCGGCATCAACTTCAGAAGATAAGTGAGTGCAATCATTCTCCAGCCATTCGATGCGCCTATCCGCCGCCTGCTTGCCCTGCGCCAGCAAATAGATGATGCGTGCGTGCTTCTAGAACAACTCGGCCGTCTTGCGCTTCATCTCCGCCGGGTTCGTAGGATCGCCCAGGTAGTCTTCAATACCGTCAATAGGAGGGGGAGGCGAGACGACGAGTCGCCCAGGGTGCTCCTCAGCAGGCGAGTTGGTCCGGGCACCTACGCAAGGAGTAGAGGGGCAGGGTGAGAGAGGCTCCCATAGGAGGGTGTGGGAGTAGCGAGTGGGGCAGAGAAGCGAGAGGGAAGGTTTTTCACCATAAGGATGGGAAGTCCCGGCGGCCTGGGAGGGATCGTCCCTCCTCTCGCAGCGAGGAGTAGATGGAGGAATGGAAGGTGGTTGCGAGTCAGAATCGTCACGGTGGACGTCGGTGTCGTCTCGCAAACCTTCCGTTCATTTTGGAGCAGCAGGGGCTCCATGAAGAAACAAAAAATTAAAGAGGGCAGATACCGATGTTGAAGGAGTAATAAAGAAGCGAGAGCTTGCCACTTTCTCCCTGGGAGATATAAGATTAGGAGTAGGGCAGGTTTCTAGGGCTGCATGAGATCGCTCCTCGGCAGAAGAGGAGGGGCCACCTGATTTTACCTTCTTCAGGGGAGATGATGAGGGCGGTAAAGAGGATAGGGGGCGAACTAAAGTTGAGGTAAAGGCAGCGATGTTGGCCTTATTCTTCTTACGCACCAGTGCAAGGCACTCGCGAAAGCTCTGGCTATGGGACATGGTTGCGGTAGAGTCAAGGAAGGCGAAAGTATGATAAAGGGGCATCCTTCACTCGGGGTAGGAACCCTATATTTATCGGCTTCGGTGGAGGGCCACATAAAATATTTTCTCATAAATACGTCCATAAATATGCTTTAATGACGACCCTCGGTTGGATGTTCTTTCCGAGCTTAAAATAATCTCGAAAAGAGCGGGGATCGTGTACAACCTCGGGCTCGCAAGAGGCCCTCAGGATGCGAATAAAAAAGGTTGGCGAGAGGTGCTGATGGGCGAGTAGGACCAGGTGGTCCACTCGCAGGAGGCGAGGCAGGTGGTCTCTGTAATGGGTGAGACGCCCCCGTTTGGGATGCGAGTAGACCTTTATAGGCGAGAGGGCCCCGTGGCGTAGGATGCCTGCGAGACGGCCAGGAGGGCTCGTCTCGCTGATGGGTGTTCCCCTACCCACCATACAGAGAGAGGGCCGTTTTGGCAATTCTATACCCAAGGGGGTTTTTACTTTTCTACCCCGGGTAAGTTTACTCTTTTTCCCTTGGTGGTCTGCGTATAACTCCTCAGAATAGCAGAGTTTGGCTGTTGGCAGACCCAACCAGGGGTACTCTGGTAATTTCAGGTCAGCTCAATATGGTTATTTGCAGATCCAATTCAGAAAACTATAAATAGGCTCATAGGGGTTCTTCAGAAGCACTTTTTCGGGGGACTGAAGAGGTTTTTTCTGTGCTTTCTGAGGAGCTCCAAGCCCAGCTTTTAACTTTGGAGGGGAAGATCTCAGAGATCTTTCGGGTAAGCGGTGGGACCTCCTTGCTGAGGCTTAGGGCCAGTTTCTAGTTCTTCACGACCAGTCGGAGGTCAGAGCTTGGGACGAGTAAGTGTGGGCTACGCCCCTATTTTTCGAACTTTTGTCGAAGTCAAGTTTTGGCTTCAACACAATGTACCCAACAATATCCCCCTATTTGGAGAAGGCATAACCCCAATTCAATGATATACACCACAATACTAAAATATAATAATTATTATGCAAAAGCAAAATGCTAAACAAAATATAAAGGAACACAACAATAACATCACAGATATATCCCAGTGCAACCAAATTTTTCATTTAAATTATTTAAAAGATTAGATTTTTCAGATTTGTCACATTGTTCTCAAAGAAAAAATTACATAATGCCTGGAAAATATATTCTAACCATCCTCTGGCTCTATGATGACAATGTCTTTTCCAGATTGAATTTTAGCTTTGACTTTTGACACTTTGTCATTAGCCACTTTCTCGTTTCCCTTGGCATTCTTGGCTTTTGTAATTTCTTCTTGCTTAATTCTTTGTCTTTCATGATAATGATAAGGCTTGGGGAAATACTTGCTGGGCTTTTTTGAATCAGCTGGAATCTTCCCTGCCTTCAGATCTCTTCTGAATTTTTGGATGATCTGCTACTGCTTGGTGTTCTTAGCCCACTCTTGCTCAGAATACCATTTCCCGTGTCAGCTACATTATTATTGACTACCTTCCATGCAGTAAGTATAATTGATCCGAACTTTGGGCTCCATTGCTTAAAGTCAGGCTTTGCTTCAGCCTGTTCCCTGAATCTTTTCTTTGATAGTTAAACTTCTTTTTCCTTTAATAGTGCAGAATCAGTCATTTCCACCTCCTCACATACTATATTCTGAATTTGACCTGGAGGACTATACATGTATTGGACAGTAGTTTGGATAGCCTGAAAAGGAATTTATGAATGAGGATTGTACATGGATTGCACACCAGTATGAATAGCCTCAAAAGGCGCGGGTTGACAACCAGCCTCGGTAGTTTTGGTCGCCATCATACCATAGGGGAGGATGTCCTAGAGTGGCTCTGATGTTATTTGATATTCAGGTAGCATGCTCAGAGCTTGCCTTTATCATTACCCTCTCCCCCTTTATGACTTCTCTTTCAAAATGATCTCTTAAGTCATTCTTATGAAATCTTACATGATTATCCGAATAATTAATTCTTGATGACAAAGTATTCTTTACTTTCAATAAATGGTCATCCAAATCCTTGTCAAAAGCTTTGATATCCTTAATCAAGGAGGCATAATGAGATGTTAGCTGAGTTTCAATTTCCTTTGTGGTAGAAGTTATCTTGGTTTCCAAAGCTATAGTCTGTTCAGCTAGGTTGACCAGTGAAGTATTATTTAGTTCAATCATATTTTCATTCATCCTATTTTGATTTTCAAGGATATAGCCTTGTTTTATAGCTATGTCATCTTCAGTTTTCTTTGATTCTTGTTGTTATTTTGCAATATATACCACAACATTTGTTCCCCTTTCAAAGAAATCAATCATATCCTTCTTTAGTAGATTTACTTCAAATCTTATTGAATTAATGTCTTAGACAGCTAAAACTGCAACTCTTTATTGCTTTCATACATATACTTCTCAAGTTGAGTTCTTTGTTGGACAAGCATTATCTGCATTTTAACTAGAATAGAACTTAAATCCACAGCATAAGCAAATGTTGATTCAGACTGAATAATCCTTTTATAACTCCCACTTCTCTTTTTTAGTTCAGATAATTTTCTTTTCTTCAATAGAGTGGCTTCTTCCTTCTTAGATTTAGAAGAACTTACCTCCTCAACAGATTTTGTCTCTTTAGTTGTTTCTGTATTTGGGGCCAGTTCAGCTAACTCCCCCTTAACTATTGTATTTTCTTCATCATTATGGATATTTTCTTGGTTGTCCTCATCTTGCTGAACTCCAGCATCAGTAACAGGGTTTTTTGAAAGAGTAGTTATTTCATCCTGGATATCTATATCTATATTCAGAATGATTTCTTCTTCTCTTTCCTTGGAGACTACTTATTCATATTCTCTATTGTTGCAGTATAGAGGCCGGGCGGTCTGTTGTTGTTCGGAGGCCGGGCGGTCTAGCGGTTTATCCTAGCCGGCCTGTCTGCCGGGTTGTTGCTATTTGATATCCCAGCAGTCTGGCGGTTTGTCTCAAACAACTTGGAGACCGGGCGGTCTAGCGGTCTCCTGTGGCGGCTTGCTCTCTATGGCGCTTGTTCTCTCCTGTTGTTGGTTGTCAGGCAGTTAGCCTACTTATATAACCACATGACCTGTCTGGTTTGTCTATTTGTAAAGCCACATATACTTGTAAATTTTTAGTCCCATATTGCTTAATTGTAATCTCTCTCATCTCCTCCATTTTATAAAAGGGAGGCTATACCATTGTAATTTTTATCTTTTTTTTGGATAATAAAGTTTTCATTACTCCAATTTTTCGGTGTACTTTTTCCTGTTCGCATATGGTATCAGAGGACTCGGTCTTTTCGTCCCGATTCTGTGAGCCCTCTCTATCTGCGTGGCTTGTTTATTCTTCTCGTGACCTGTCTTTGCAACTTGTTTCTTCTTCCCTCGACCTGTCTTCATGGCTTGTTTCTTCCTCTGGCCCTTGCCCTATTCGCGCAGCTCCCTATCACTGCCCTTTGTGTTTGAGACCTCTTTCTTCCACTTTCTTGCCGTGCACTTTGCTTAGTCGCCGGCTCACCTTTTCTAGTTGCTCCTCTTCTTTGTCGCGATGACTTGTTCTTAAGTCAGCGTGACCTATTCTAGCCGCTCCTCATCTTTGTCGCCACGACTTGTTCTTAAGTCGCCGCGCCCTGTTCTAGCCGCTCCTCTTCTTTGTCTCCGCGACTTGTACTTACATTGCCGCGACCTTTTCTAGCCGCTCTCCTTCTAGCGACTTCTCCTTCTAGCCGTGGCTTGTTCCTCTCGCTGCTCCTTTCTATGGCCAAATCCTATATCTCTACCGCCACTACTCCCATTGCCTCTCATCCTCCTACACCTCCCACTCTTTCTGGTAATCTTGGCACACTTCCAAGCTTATCGGTCCAAACTACCCGGATTGGAGTGTCTCCTTCACTTTACTTCTCCGCTCTCAACGCAAACGTCATCATCTCACAGATGACCCTCCTCCGCATGATTCCCCTCTCTTTGATGATTGGGATGCCAGCGATGCTCTTGTCCGTACATGGCTGGCTAACAACCTCTCTGATGAATTCCTCCCTATCATCCATCATGATGAAATCATCCAAGCAGCTTGGGTACATCTTGCCGCTCTCTACTCAAAGGGGGCTCAGACGTCTCGCATCTATACTCTATATGCGGACCTCTTTTCCCGTCCCTCCATGTCTCCAGCGCCTGCTTACCAGCAAGTTCAGGCTCTCGGAGCCGAAATTCTACAAAATCGCCCCTTCTCTACTGATCTCACTGAGCAACACAAACATTTCCAAGAGATTCTAGTTGTATGTTATCTTCTACGACTTCCTGAGTCATATGACATGATACGCCAATATATCCTTGGTGAGCTGGATTCTCCCACCCTGGATGCCACCGCTGCCCGCATCGTCGCTATTACATCTTTGCTCCAAAGTCTATTGTTATCCTCCCCTCCTCAACCAGACAACTCCGCTCACCATACTCAATGAAGTGGCTCTTGTGGCTGCCACCTCCCCTCAAGCGACCGTGGTGCTTCCCGCTTTCCTTGCTCTCACTGTGGCTGCACCGGCCACACGGTTGATCGCTGTTGGAAGAAGCATCCTCATCTTCGAACATCTAGCGATGCTTCCACTTCCTCTTCAAAGCCATCTGCCTATGTGGTCACGTCTTCAGGTAGTGCCCACGTCACTACTCAAGGTAAATATCTGATCGACTCTAGTGCTACCAATCATATGACTGGCAATCCGCAATGTTTTTCTCTGTTGGGTACATTGGAAAATGTGTATCAGATTTGAAGAAGCCTCACCTTACTCAATGATATGCATCAAGGTATATTTGATGTTGTTTTGAGTTTATATGTGTAGGTTAAGAAAATGCAAGAATGCAGGAAAAAGTTTTTAAGTCCATGTGTCTACACCAGAAGAAGTTGTGTCGACACTTATGAAGGCTTGTGTCGACACTGGAGAAAAGTTGTGTCGACACATGGAAAGGCTGTGTCGACATACAAAGGCAGTGTCGACACACAGAGAAGCTGAGTCGACATCAACTATGTCGACACCAAGAGGCAGTGTCGACACACAGAGAAGCTGAGTCCACATCAACAGTGTCGACACACAGAGAAGCTTAGTCGACATCAACTATGTCGACACCAAGAGGCAGTGTCGACACACAGAAGACTTTGTCTACATCAACTGTGTCGACACACATGACTTGTGTCGACACACAGTAGAGTTTCAACTAAGTTAAAAAGAAGAAGTGGCTGTGTCGACACATAGAATCAGTGTCGACACATTTTATAAATACTGTGTCGAGAAGTAGTGTCAACACCAAAGGAGCTGTGTCGACATCACCAAGACTTGTGTCAAAACTTAGTCTACTTGTGTCGACACATGATGAAGTTCAGTCTCGACACTTTGCTGACAGAGACAGAATTCAAGAAGTGACTGGATGACTTGACAGCTGCCATTACCAACCGGTCTACTACAACTGTCAGAGCTGTCAGAAGTTTGTTAGTAACCGGATCAGCCGGTTACCATGGAGAAAATCTATATAAAGGCATTCTCCTTCAACAGAAAGAACTGATAACTACAGAAGATAAATAAAAACTGAAAACAGAAGAACTAAAAAAAGGACAGATATACTTAACCAGAATCTTCAGAAGAAGTTGGAGAGAGAGAGCTCCATCTATTGAAGTGAAGAAAGGGACTTATATCAACAAGTTCCTCAAGTGTAGTTGCTGAACCAGGCTGCCAAGAAGGATTCAGATTGAGATCTGAATTTCAAGATAGAAGCTGATTGAAGATCAACTTCAAAGGAGTTCAACCCTACTGAGTTCAGATTAGAGAAGCTTTGAAGAAAGCTAAGAGTGGTTGTTCTCTGCCATCAGATTCTTCCAAGAACTGATCAAGAAGCCATCCATCCTTTCTCTCTCTACCAGGGTGGTGGTAAAATACTTTGTTAAATCTATTTTCTGTAGGATCTATTTTAGATCTGAGTTGTAAGCCTGTTTTATAAAGGCTGAGTTGTAGGAGATTTAGATGTCTGAGTGGTAGGCCTTATTGAAGGCTGAGGTAGGGCTGTGAGCCTGAGTTGTAGGAGATTGGTATCTCTGAGTTATAGGCCTTCTGTAGGCTGAGGTAGGGCAGATTGCCTGAGCTGTAGGAGTGTGGACTTACTCTGAGTTGTAGGATCCTTGTTTGGGTTCTGAGCTATAAGATCTGCGGATCTGAGGTGAAGAGAAGAAGTTAGGCCGAATCTAGCACACTACTAGATAAGCGAATGGGGAAAGTGGATGTACCCAAATCTTGGGGAACCATTATAAAAACTGTGTGCACTCTGTGATTGAATGATTCTGTGAATTCTGTGCTGTGTTAGCTGTAGAACTAGCTGTTATAGAATAATTAACTGAACAGATTTTCTGCCTTAAGAGAAAAAGGAATTACACCTATTCACCCCCTCTAGGTGGTTAGTCACTAATTCTTTCAAGTGGTATCAGAGCCAGGTTACTCAAAAGTTAGACTTAACAGTCTGAGTGAGATCTATAAGGTAGAATTAAGATCAAGAAGATGGGTTCAGGAGAAAACCATAAAGAACTTGGTTCAATGAAATTGCCCATCTGCAGGAAGGAAATATTTGGAATCTGGAAGGAAAGGGTCAGATTGTTTATGGAGGCATCTGATCCTAGAAGAAATATAACAGTTAAGGAAGGACCTTATGTTCCTATGAAGGTTTATGTACTTGATGCCAATCATAGAATTTCAAAGGATTTTTTAGAGATGACTGAGGATGAAATCATCTTGGCAACAATGGATAAAAGAGCTCAGAATATTATAGTAAGTGCCATTGATGATTAAACTTTCCAGAATCTAATACACTGCAAAACCTCCAAGGAGATGTGGGACAAATTGATTGTCTACATGGATGGTTCTGAAGAGGTTAGGCAAGATATGAAGTCTATGCTTAATCAAGAATATGAGAGTTTTAGACAAGCCAAGTCTGAAAGTATAACTGAATGTTATAAGAAGTTTTATAGGTTTGTCAATGAACTAATGTCTTATGGAAGGATATTTAGTACTTATGAGTTGAATGATAAATTCCTCAGGTCCTTGACTAAGGATTGTGATACAAAAATCTGTGCCATAAGGGAAGTGGCCAGACTGGGTAAGATTTCTCCTGCAACACTGTTTGGAAAATTGTTATCATACGAAATGCAGCTGTTGGCCAGAAAGAAGGAAGAGAAAATTACAAAGGGTGACTATAAAGAAAAGTCAGTGTCCTTCAAGGTAGAAGCAACAAAGAAAAATAGGAAAATGTCTCCATATTTTCCTAAGAGAGATGCAGAAATAATCTCAGAAAATTCAGATAATCCCAGTTCAGACAGCAGAAATCCAGATGAAGACTTTACAGCATTCATAAGGCAGTTCCAGAGATTCTTGAAGAAGAAATAGTGGAAATCTAAGACTTCCACATCTCAGTCCAAGGATGATTATTATCAGAAGAGGAAATCATCCAGGAAGGACAGGAATGGGAAAAAGCCTAGCAAGCCAACTACATCCAAGATTATATGCTATTACTGCAATAAAGCTAGATATGTTGTGGCTGACTGTCCAAATAAGAGGAAGGAGTCTGCTATTAGAAAGAAGTCTCAGTACAAGAGCAAGAAGGAGAAATCCTTAGTTGCTTAGAAAGAGAAAAGTTTGACAGATCAATCAACTTCAGAGTATGAATCTGAGGCTGAGGCATATATTGGTCTGTTTGTAGAAAAAGAGGAGGAGTTCATGCAATTACTGGACTCTATCTATGAGCAGGAAGACCATCAGTGCAAAGGACTGATGGCAGTGTCTGAAGAAGACCAGTGCCAGGATCAACCTGGCCCCAGTAAGGTAAAATGTGTATCTGTAGATTCTGATTATTTTACTGGGTCAGAATCAGATGCATCTTCATCAAGAGATGAAGATGGGTCTGAATCTGATGGAGATATTCATCAGCTGATAGATGAATATGGAGATTTATTGCAGGCACTTAAGAGAAGCAAAAGCTTGGCCAAACATCAGGCTAAGGAAATTGCAGCTCTTAAGTTGGCTGCATCTGATTCAGAGAAGCTGCTGGATCAAAAGATGAATGAGATTGCCAAATTGAAGAACATAACTGATATTCAAATGGGAACAATCACATTCAAGAATGATCAGATTAAAAATCTGGAGATTAGATTTTAGAAAGAGAAGGAGATTGTGGCTAGTTTTTCTAAGCCAAAATCTGTATTACCCTTAATTGATGAGTTTGTGTGTCAAAAGGGTAAGATAGGATTAGAGTTTAAGAGAACAGCATGGGCTGCTAAGTCCAATAAGAAAGACAAAGCCCCAGCACAAAACAATAGATCTGCTGCTAATAATTCAGCTAAAGTTGTACCAAAATAAAGGTATAATAAGTTTGAGTGCTGGTTCTGTGGATAGATAGGCTACTTTGCATTAGACTGTTGGCACAATTCCAGTGTTAAGGAGAATAGCAGTCTGCCTGTTAGAAGAGCTGTAGACAGATTTGTTAAGTTTCAGACTAACTTGAACCAAGGACCCAAAAATTATTTGGGTTCTAAGGTTAAGTAATCTTTGTTGTAGGTGAGTCCAAGTTGCCATGCCCCTATATGGTACTTGGACAGTGGATGTTCCAGAAACATGACTGGAATAAGGGGATTGTTGAAGGACTACTCACCTATGCTGAATGGGCCTAAAGTAATTTTTGGTGGTTCAGAAAAAGGAATCATCAAAGGGTTTGGTAACATTTCTAACAACCTTATTACGATCACTCTAGTGGCCTATGTGAAGGGTTTGAAACACAACCTAATTAGCATAAGTCAGCTGAGTGATTTAGGATATGACATTTCATTTGTCAAGAATGAGTATCATATTAAGAGGTCAAGTGATCAAAAGGTCATATTGACAGGATATAGAAAAAGAAATGTATACTGCCTAGATTTTGTGTGTGAGAATACAAATTCTCCTATCTGTCTTGCAGCTGATGAGAAAGCCTCTCATTGCGTCAAATGGTACAAGAGGCTAGCTCATCTTAATTACAAGACCATTGGCTAACTCTTTAGTAAAGAGTTAGTGAGGAATGGTCCTCAAGTTAAGTGTCATAAGGATGGGATATGTTTAACTTGTCAAAAAGGCAAGCAGACTAGATCCTCCTTTCATAACCTTGAAACCAAAGATTCAGTGAGGTGCTTATACCTCTTGCATATGGATTTATTTGGTCCTATGCCAGTTTAGAGCCTAGGTAGGAGGGTCTACAATTTTGTGGTTGTAGATGACTATTCTAGATTCTCATGGGTATTCTTTCTGAGACAGAAATCTGAAACCCCAAAGGTCTTCTACAATTTTATCAAACAAATTCAGAATGAATTAGATAGTTCAGTGGTCAAAATCAGAAGTGACCATGGAACTGAATTCCAATCTGAAAGTATGACAAGGCTGTGTGAAGAGTTTGGGATTCATCAGGAATTCTCCTCACCTAGAACACCTCAGCAAAATGGCATTGCTGAGAGAAAGAATAGGACATTGATTGAGGCTGGAAGAACACTATTGAGTGATACTTCTCTCCCAGAATATTTCTGGGCTGAGACAGTTAACACTACATGCCATGTGCTCAATAGGGCTTCCATTACCAAAAGCCACAAAAAGGCACCCTATGAGGTTGTGAAAGGCAAAAAACCAAACTTATCCTATTTTAGGATCTTTGGTTGCAAATGCTATGTACTTAACAATGACAAATCTCACCTAACTAAGTTTGCTGCCAAATCCCAAGATGGGATATTTGTTAGGTACAACACTAATAGTAAGGCTTATAGGGTCTACAACATGGCTACTCAAGTTGTAGAAGAGTCAGTTCATGTCATCTTTGATGAAACTAGACTTATTAACAGTGAGTTTCCAAGTAGTTCTTGTAGCTCCACAGGTATTCAACAGAAGATGGATCAGCTTACTATTAGAGAAGATCCAATAGCAAAGCTGGATGAGGAAAATGGTAGTTACTGTCCAGGGGGAGTACAAGACACTCAAGATGCGGATGAAGATCATGAGGTGCAACATAATGAAGAGATTGGAGAAGGTCAAGCTGCTGATAGATTATCTCCAGCAGTTAGACATTTGAAGGATCATCCTGCACACCAGATCATTGGTGATCCAAGACAAGTAGTACAAATAAGGAGCAGGAACTTGAATACAATTCTTTGCTCTAGCTTCTTATCTCAAGTGGAACCCAAGAGATTTGAAGAAGCTGTTAAGGACCCACACTGGATTGATGCCATGTAGGAGGAATTAAATCAATTCAGAAGGTGCAAGGTCTGGAATTTGGTTCCAAAACCAAAGGGCAACAATGTCATTGGGACAAAGTGTATTTATAGAAACAAGCTTGATGAGAGTGGGATCATAGTGAAGAATAAGGCAAGACTAGTTGCCAAAGGATACAGATAGGAGGAGGGTATAGACTTTGATCAGACCTTTGCTCTAGTGGCTAGGTTGGAGGCTATTAGACTATTCCTAGCCTATGCAGCATTTTAAGGCTTCAAAGTGTTCCAGCTAGATGTGAAGTCTGCATTCTTAAATGGAGACTTAAAAGAGGAGGTCTATGTGGAGCAGGCCTCAGGTTTTGTTGATCCACTCAATTCTACTTATATCTATAGACTTAGGAAAGCTTTGTATGGGTTGAAACAAGCCCCAAGGGCTTGGTATGAAACCCTGTCTACTTTTCTCATTGAGAATAAATTCTCAAGTGGGAAAAAGACAAGTCTCTATTCCTTAGGGAATCCAAAGGAAAGATTATCCTAGTCCAAATATATATTGATGACATAATATTTGGGTCTACTGAAAGTAACCTTTGTAGAAAGTTTGCAAAACTTATGCAAGAGAAATTTGAAATGAGCAGTATGGGAGAACTTAAGTTCTTCTTAGGTCTCCAAGTAAGACAGACTGAAGATGGCTTGTCCATATCCCAGTCTAAGTTCACCCAGGAGTTAATTAAGAAGTATAGTATGGAGTCATCCAATACCATGAGAACTCCAATGGGGACAAGTGTATCTCTTAGTAAAGATGATGTAGGGAAACCTGTAGATGAAACTTTGTATAGAGGAATAGTTGGCTCCCTCCTATATTTGACTGCTAGTAGACCAGATATTATGTGTGCTACATGTGTCTGTGCTAGGTACCAATCCTGCCCTAAAGAATCTCATCTTACTGCTATCAAAAGGATTTTGAGATATCTTAAGGGCACACCTAATCTAGGCCTTTGGTATCCTAGGAATAAAGATTTTCTACTAATGAGCTATTCAGATGTAGACTTTACAGGTTGTAAAGTAGATAGGAAAAACACAACAGACACCTGTCAATTTCTAGGAGGAAGACTGGTGTCATGGAGCTGTAAGAAGCAGACTAGTGTGGCAATTTCCACAACTGGGTCTGAGTATGTTGCTGCAGGAAGCTGCTGTGCACAACTGTTGTGGATACAACATCAGTTAGAAGACTATGATATTCAGGTAAGTAGAACCCCATTATTATGTGGTTCTACTAGTGCTATTTCTATCGCACATAATCCAGTTTCTCATAGTAGAAAAAATCATATAGAAATAAGGTACCATTTTCTTAGAGACCATGTAGAGAAAGAAGATATCTCTCTAGAATTTGTTAGTACTGATTTACAACTAGCTGACATGTTTACTAAGCCTCTAGATGAAACTAAATTCAACAATTTCAAAATTGAATTAGGAATGTTGAAGATAACTTAGTATAACAAATTTGGCTAAGTAAAATTGTGTCGACACAAGAAGTTGTCTGTGTCGACACATAGTAGTTGGTGTCGACATTCCAGGAAAATGGTGTCGACATATCTAGAAAATAGGTGTCGACACTCCAGGAAAGTGGTGTCGACACATCTAGAGAATAAGTGTTGAGTCTTCAGAGAAGTTGTGTCGACACATCCAGAAGTTGTGTCGAAACTAAATATCAACTTATGTCGAGACATTAGAAGTCTGTGTCGACACATTTCAACAGTGTCGACACATTAAGAGGATTTTGACGAGCCTTTTGACCTTCCTTATTTAGAAGGGTATAAATAGGTCAACAACATTGTCTGTCGACATGCTCACCATATTTTCGAGAATAAAACCTTGTGTCGACAACTTCTCTCTTCTAAATTCAAGATTTCTCTCAACCCTAATGGCGCTAAAACTAGAAGACAATGTCAATGAAGGCTATGAGCTGGTACGCAATGCCTTTGATCATGCAAAACCCGAAATTAAAGCAGAAGTAACCCTAATTGCAGAAAATGGGTTGGAATTTCTAGTATCCGAACCCACAAAGATTTGGAAGAAGGAAATACTAGAATTCTATGGCGCAGCTACTGTAGATTCAACTGGACTTAAGATCAAATCTATAGTTCAAGGAGCTAAAGTTAAACTAACCTTGAAGAGCTTGAGGAAAACACTTCAACTACCAAGAACTCAAGAAGAAGTAGAAGTTACCTCATCCAAGACAAGGGAAGCACTTCAATGGTGTGGACTGGATCCCACCATGAAGATTGGATCCTCAATGAACAGAAAAGGAATGAATCAGCAAGGAAAATTCCTCTCAGAAGTGGTTGAAAAAGTAATTCTCTACAAGCCAGGGGGCATGATAGGATATCAGCCTATATGTTCAGTCTGATGACTAGGATCATCTACAACCTAAATACAGATTGGTCAGTAGTAATTTTTGAAAAGATTAAGGAAAGTCTTAAGAAGCCAAATCTGGATAGAATTATGAGTGTGTACTTGGCTAGAACAATTCCTGAAGTAATGGAACAAACTGCTGGTTCAAAGATCAATCATATGAGGAGAATGAATATCAGGATAATATCCAGATGGGATAGGGTCCTAACTAAGGATATGCCTGATGAAGAGAGACAAGAGATTCCTGAAAAATCTCATGCACAAGATATTGCAGATAGTGCTCAGGTGCAAGGGGAGCCACACCTTGAGGAAGTGCCAACCCACTTGGACAGTGAAATGGCTATACAAACAATCCTTGAGGTAATTCAAGAGGTTAATCAATCAATTCTCAATGATAAGGATGTAACACTAACTGAATCTTTGATTGATGTTGACCAGCCAACTCAACTAAACAGTCAAGCACAAGATGTTATTATGGAGGATACATCTGCTGCTGCTAATACTCCTGAGTTTGTGGTGCCTCAAGTCCCTACTCAACAAGAGTTCACTCTTGAAGAGTTGTTCCCTGATTTAGTGCAAGCTAATATTGAGGGGGAGCAAACTGAATTTGAGGGGGAGAAAGCAGAATTTTAGGGGGAGCAAGTTAACACTCAGAAGGAGCAAGTAAGTTCTGTGATGGAGGAGCAAGGGACTCAGGGGGAGCTACCAAGGACTAAATAGGAATTGCCTCCTAGTCCTAAGGAAAGAGTTAATATAGCCAGTACCTCAGATTCTAAGGATGCAACTGAGGTTCAAGCTAAGAAAAGAAAGCTAATGGTATTCAAAAGAAGGAGCCAAAGCTATAAGAGGGCATTGCAAACTGCTCCACAATCTGCCCCAACTAATGATTATAGTTCCTTATTGATCTCATTGCAAGTAAAGTTAGATGAGCAAAGGATAGCCATGGAGAAATATATGGATGAGACTCATAAAGATTTGCAATTCTCCTTGGCTCAGGATATAAAATCAATAAGGTTTGAAGTTAATCAGCACAAGAAGGAGATGACAGACTGCTTTCACAAAGGAGGCAATGCTGTGGTTTTTCTAGCAACACATCAAGAAAAGATCAAGACTCAAGTTGATGATATAGCTCTTAAGCAAGGCTATGTCCTAGAGAATCAACTTAGAATGAATGATAATTTGACAGAATCACATAATGTGATCGTTACAGAAATGAAGAATGTTGCTACTGCCCATACTGAAGCAAAGACTAAAGCCAAGGCAGATTTTGATAAGCAATTACAGGAAGGCCTCACTGCTGTAAAAACAACTATTGAGCAATCTCAAAAGACCATTTCTGCATAGCTACTAATGTTAAAGTCCTTCTATAAAGATGGTGTTAATTTTCTTGATGAACAAATCAGATTTCAGAAAGATGACCTCAGGGATCATATTGAAAGAGAAGTCATAAAGGGGGAGAGGGTGTTAGTCAAAGTTGGCTCAGATCATGCTAAATGGATATCTAATAGAATCAGAGCCACACTTGGATATCCACCCCTCTGTGATGATGACAATGTAGCTGAGTCAGGTATACACCCTACTTATTTTGGAGGTGACCAACCTGAAGTTGCACATGTCATTTATCCTCCATCAGATTTTGAAATGATTCACCAAGAAGTACAGTCCATGTACAGTCCTCCAGAGGGTGCTAAAAATATTATTCTTGCAAAAGTGGACATGCTAGAGGCAGTTTTGGATAATGAGCAAGAAGCTTAACTATCAAAGAAAAGATTCAGAGAACATGCTGAGTTGAATCCTGATTTTGAGCAGTGGAGTCCTACTTCCAGAAATATTATATTGACTGCTTGGAATGCTGTGAAGGACAAGACCCATGACAGGGGCAAATGGTATACTGAGCAAGAATGACAAAAGCATGAAGCTAGACAAGAAGCCATTGTTCAGTATAGAATAAAGGCAAAGGCTGGGAAGCTACCTCCTAATGCTCAGGAGCCTAGCAAATATTTCTCAAAGCCCTTTCACTACTTTGAAAGGCAAAGAATATGGGCTGAAGAGCAAAAGAAGAAAGATCTAAAGGGCAAGAAGCCAGCTGATGATACTGATGTTCTAGTACAAGCTAAGATCCAATCAGGCAAAGACATAATTATCAAGGAGCCAGATCAGCTTTAGATTAGATTTACTAGATTTTACAACTTTGTAATCTTTAAATCTATGTAAACTTTTGATTAAGAAACTTTTGTAAGTTTAAACAAAACTATGTTGAATGCTCATTGTGATAGCATTATTATTCTATGATGATATATTATATATGTTTTGTTTAAAAATTACCCTATCATATAATGTTGTTATACATCATAATGTATATTTGTTATGAATAGTGTATATCATTGACTAGGGGTTATGACTTCTCCAAATAGGGCGAGATTGCTGGGTACATTGGAAAATGTGTACCAGATTTGAAGAAGCCTCACCTTACTCAATGATATGCATCAAGGTGTATTTGATGTTATTTTGAGTTTATATGTGCAGGTTAAGAAAATGCAAGAATGTAGGAAAAAGTTTCTAAGTCCATGTGTCGACACAAGAAGAAGCTGTGTCGACACTTATGAAGGCTTGTGTCGACACTGGAGAAAAGCTGTGTCATCACTTGGAAAGGCTGTGTCAACATATAGAGGCAGTGTCGACACACAGAGAAGCTGAGTCGACATCAACTGTGTCGACACCAAGAGGCAGTGTCGACACACAGAGAAGCTGAGTCGACATCAACTGTGTCGACACCAAGAGGCAGTGTCGACATACAGAGAAGCTTAGTCGAAATCAACTGTGTCGACACCAAGAGGCAGTGTCGACACACAGAAGACTTTGTCGACATTAACTGTGTCGACACACAGGACTTGTGTCGAAACAAAGTAGAGTTTCAACTAAGTTAAAAAGAAGAAGTGATTGTGTCGACACACAGAATCAGTGTCGACACATTTTACAAATGCTGTGTCGTGAAGTAGTGTCAACACCAAAGGGGCTGTGTCGACATCACCAAGACTTGTGTCGACACTTAGTCTACTTGTGTCGACACATGATGAAGTTCAGTCTCGACACTTTGCTGACAGAGACAGAATTCAAGAAGTGACTGGATGACTTGACAGCTGCCATTACCAACCGGACTACTGCAACTGTCAGAGCTATCAGAAGTTTGTTAGTAACCGGATCAACCGGTTACCATGGAGAAAGTCTATATAAAGGCATTCTCCTTCAATAAAAAGAACTGATAACTACAGAAGATAAATAGAAACTAAAAATAGAAGAACTGAAAAAAAGGACAGATATACTTAGACAGAATCTTCAGAAGTAGTTGGAGAGAGAGAGCTCCATCTATTGAAGTGAAGAAAGGAACTTATATCAACAAGTTCCTCAAGTGCAATTGCTGAACCAGGCTGCCAAGAAGGATTCAAATTGAGATCTGAATTTCAAGATAGAAGCTGATTGAAGATCAACTTCAAAGGAGTTCAACCCTACTGAGTTCAGATTCAAGAAGCTTTGAAGAAAGCTAAGAATGGTTGTTTTCTGCCATCAGATTCTTCCAATAACTGATCAAGAAGCCATCCATCCCTTCTCTCTCTACCAGGGTGGTGGTAAAATACTTTGTTAAATCTATTTTCTGTAGGATCTATTTTAGATCTGAGTTGTAAGGCTGTTTTATAAAGGCTGAGTTGTAGGAGATTTAGATCTTTGAGTGGTAGGCCTTGTTGAAGGCTGAGGTAGGGTTGTGAGCCTGAGTTGTAGGAGATTGATATCTCTGAGTTGTAGGCCTTATGTATGTTGAGGTAGGGCAGATTGCCTGAGTTGTAGGAGTGTGGATTCACTCTGAGTTGTAGGAGCCTTATTTGTGTTCTGAGCTGTAAGACCTGCGGATCTGAGGTGAACAGAAGAAGTTAGGCCGAATCTAGCACACTGCTAGATAGGCAAAGGGGGAAAGTGGATGTACCCAGACCTTGGGGAACCACTGTAAAAATTGTGTGCACTCTGTGATTGAATGATTCTGTGAATTCTGTGCTGTGTTAGCTGTAGAACTAGCTGTTACAGATTAATTAACTGAACAAAATTTCTGCCTTAAAATAAAAAGGAATTACACCTATTCACTCCCCTCTAGGTGGTTAGGCACTAATTCTTTCATTCTCTCCTAGAACAACATGACCGGTCGCCCCCAGTCCTTGTTGCGGACGGCTCTGCCTGACCGGTCAATGGAACGGGTGTTGTTCAAGTCACTCCGTCTCTTCTCCTGGCGGACACCCTCTACGTGCCCAAGTTACCTTGTAACTTGTTATCTATTACTTTGCTTTGCAAACAACTACAATTCTCTATCACATTCACTTCTACTACTTGTTCTTTTCAGGATCCGGGCACCAAGAGGACGATTGCTACTTGGACTGAGAGCGACGACCTCTACTTCCTCGATAATGTTTCTGCACTCTCTGCCTTCTCCACATGTTCTATTGATCTTCTATAGTGGCACTTTCATCTTGGTCATGCTCCTCCACGTCTTCTTCGTCAGCTTCTATCACATCATCCTCCTCAAGGTCCTCCTCTCAACTGTGAAGCAATCCGGCTTGTCAAACATCACCGCTCCTCCTTCCCACCAAAGCAAGGTCATGGATCTTCCCGGCCGTTTAAACTTGTTCACTTCGACATCTGGCGTCCTGCTCCTACCCTCACCATAGGTCGGGGTAGTTCATATTTTGTAACGTTTATTGATGATTTCTCTAGATGTACATGAGTGTATCTTTTAAAGGATCGCTCCGAACGTTTTTCTGTATGGACATTTTTTTATCATATGGTTAAAAATCAGTTTGATATGTCAATTAAAATATTTCATTCTGACAATGCTAAGGAATATCTTAGCAATGCTTTCTCTTCTTTTTTTATGCAAAATGGTATTGTTCATCAAACTACCTGTGTCTATACCTTCCAACAAAATGGGGTGGCGGAACGCAAGAACCGTCAGCTTCTCGATGTCGCCCGCACTCTGATGACACAGATGCACGTTCCTCGCTACTATTGGGGCTATGCTGTCCTCATCTCCTGTTGCCTCATTAATCGCATTCCATCCACGGTTCTCCACGAACAAACTCCATTCTCTCTTCTATATCCAAGCAAGGATGCGTTTCCTCTTCCTCTACGTGTCTTTGGGTGAACGGCCTTTGTGCACAAATCTTCCGCCACACATGACAAACTTGACTCACGTGCTACAAAATGTATCTTTTTGGGTTACTCAACTACTCAAAAAGGCTACTGTTGTTTTGATCCCATTCTTCGAAAATAATACGTATCCGCGGATGTGACTTTCTTCGAGAATGTGTCCTATTTCTCATCTCACCAACCTCCAACTCCTTCTCCTTCTCCCACCGTCCCCTCCACCCCATCCAATCCCCTCGAGATTTTCCCACCATCACCTCCACTGTCTCCTCCTTCCCTCTCTTCCTCATCACCACCGCTCTCTCCCTCTTCTCCGCAGCCGTCTCTCTCCTCTCCCGGGCCAGCTCTCTCCGCCACGGATGCTCCGATTACTGAGGAACATGCCGACATGGATCTTCCCATTGCTCTTCGCAAAGGGGTGCAGACATGTACCCAACACCCGCTGGCTGCTATTGTTTCATATGATCGTCTCACTCCTTTTCACAGGGTGTTTGTATTGGCTATCTCTGCGACTTCCACTCCCCGCACCTACTAGGAAGCTCTTACTATTCCTCATTGGAAGGCCGCCATGGATGAGGAAATTGCTACTTTCACTGAACGGGGTACTGATGTGGTTGGCTACCGCTGGGTATTTGTTGTAAAATTCCATCTAGATGGAAGCGTGGATCGCTACAAGGCCCTCCTGGTGGCCAAAGGCTTCACTCAGACCTATGGTGTTGATTACTTCGACACCTTCTATCCCGTTGCTCATCTCAGCACCATTCGCGTCCTTCTCTCTATCGCTATCAACATGTATTGGCCCATTTCGCATCTGGATGTTAAGAATGCTTTTTCTCTACGGTGATTGGCAGGAAGTTGTTTACAAAGAGCAACCTCCTGGTATGTTGCTCAGGGGGAGACACGAGTATGCCGGCTAAATAAGGCTATCTATGGCCTAAAGTAGAACCCTCATGCCTAGTTTGACAAGTTTAGAGGCATTGTTGTGGCCATTAGTTTTGCAAGAAGTTCAGCTGCTCACTCCCTGTTCGCTCGGAAAACCACCTCGGGTCTGGTAGTTCTTGCGGTATATGTTGATGACATTCTTCTTATGGGCAATGACCAGGATGGGGTAACTTTGACAAAGAAACACCTCCGTCAACAACTGGTCACAAAGGATATGGGCTCTCCGAAATACTTTTTGGGGATTGAAATCTCTAGGAAGCCCAACTCCATGGTCCTTTCCCAATGGAAGTATGCTATTGATCTTCTAAAGGAGGCAGGATTGACTGGTGCTACCTGCCCGTTGTCCCATGGCTGCTGGAGAAGGCAAAACTTGGACAGATGACTCGCCCCTTCTATCCGATCTCACGAGGTACCAGCGTCTGGTTGGCAAACTCATTTATCTCACGGTAACCAGACCCGACATCTCTTATGCTATGGACAAGGTGAGCCAGTACATGCAAGCTCCTAGGGAGTGTTATCTATAATCTGCCCTGAGGATATTGGAGTATATTAAAGCAGCACTAGGGAAAGGACTCCTTTTTCTGAAGAATGGTCACTTAAGGGTTGAAGCGTACTCAGATTCAAGTTATGCTGATGACAAAGGTGACCGCAAGTCAACATCAGGTTTCTGCACGTTTGTTGGAGGAAATCTTGTTAGTTGGAAGAGCAAGAAACAGTCTGTGGTCTCCAGGTCTAGTGTAGAAGCGGAATATCATAGTATGGAGTCGACCACATATGATTTGAAATGGTTACGAGCTCTCATGCTTGACTTAGTAGAGATCTACAACTATCTTCTTCCTATATTCTGTGACAACAAGGTCGCGATATACATCTCCAAAAATCCAGTCTTTCATGAGAGAATAAAACACATAGAAGTCGACTGTCATTTTATTCGGGAAGAGATCTTGAAGAAATAGATTTGTACTCCATTCATCAATCCTGATAATAAGTTGGCAGGCATCTTCACCAAGCCGGTGTCCACTTCCTTTTTCCACATTTGCGGCAAGCTGGGCATGTTTGATATCTATGCTCTAGCTTGAGGGGGAGTGTTGTGGTATGGAGGTCGGGCAGTCTGTTGCTGTTCGGAGGCCGGACGGTCTGGCGGTTTATCCTAGCTGGCATGTCTACCGGGCTGTTGCTGTTTGGTATCCCAGTGGTCTGGCGGTTTATCTCAGATGACTTGGAGACCGAGCGGTCTAGCGGTCTCCTGTGGCGGCTTACTCTCTGTGGTGCTTGTTCTCTCCTGTTGTTGGTTGTTGGGTGATTAGCTGGCTTGTCTAACCGCACAACCTGTCCGGTTTGTCTATTTGTAAAGCCGCATATACTTGTAAATTTTTAGTCCTACATTGCTTAATTGTAATTTCTCTCATCTTCTCCATTATATAAAAGGGAGGCTATATCATTGTAATTGATACCTTTTTTGGATAATAAAGTTTTCATTACTCCAATTTTTTGGTCTACTTTTTCTGGTTCGCACATATATTAGTCTTTTCCTGTTCAAGTTCTTGGAATACTTCCATTACTATAGTATGTACAGTATCCATATCAATATCAGCTAGAACATTGAGGTTCTGCCCCTAAATTTGATCCATCTCTTGTACTGTCCCCCCTCCACCCGATCACCAATTCCAGGTG
This sequence comes from Platanthera guangdongensis, assembly GCA_039583875.1. Taxonomy (NCBI): domain Eukaryota; kingdom Viridiplantae; phylum Streptophyta; class Magnoliopsida; order Asparagales; family Orchidaceae; genus Platanthera; species Platanthera guangdongensis. The sequence continues at coordinate 192,807,023 of CM077163.1, read as the reverse complement.
AGATCCTTGGAGATTTCTCAGCTATTCCATCATCTTGTTTGTTAGAGGTAAAGCTTTCTTGTGCTTTAGATTCATTGGAAGATTTTTCTTCCACAACTACAACATTCTTCTTATTCTCTTTCACCTTTTCAACTACTGTGTTTCTTTTGATGCAACTCGATCACACCTTGCTAACATTCTCATGTCCATTCTTCTCATATTGTTAATTTTAGATCCAAGCTTCAGGTTGAGGCTGACAGGAATGGTATGAACCAGATACAGACTAATAATTCTGCCCATGTTAGGCTTCTTGATGCTTTCTGAAATTTTATCAAAGACCACTCTGCTCGAGTTGGTCTTAATTTTGAAGATTATTCTAGTCATTAATTCAAACATTGATCCAGAGATCCTGTCATGTGCTCCTGTCTTGCACGGCATCACCTTTCTAACTATCACAGAGAAGAATTTTCCTTGAGAATTCATGCCATTTTTATTCAAGGTACTTCCAATCCTTGTGGTTGGGGCTAACCCACACAATACTAACGCATCTGTAGTCTTGGCAGTGTCTATGTATTTTTCTTGATCAATTCTTGGTAACTGAAAAATTTTGGCCAGCCTTTTGGTAGTAAGTTTAACCTTGTCTCCATTCACTTTAGACTTGATCTTTTCTAAGTTGGAATCTACCTTAGCATTGGAGAAGAATTCTGCTACTTCTCTTTTCTAGATTTTAGTTGGTTTTGAAAGCAGATATTCCAATCCTGCTTCAGTTATTAGGTCAATGACTGTTCTAATTTCTTCTTGCGCCGTGACAAATCCATTGCGCACAAGCTCATATCCTTCAAAGATGTTGCAATCATTCTTGGGCGCCATTGGACTGGTGAGAAGGGACTGACGAGTATCGACTTATCTGAGTTCTAGATCTTGACACTCAGGAGTCAAAAGCTCAAGAAATCAAGAAAGCATAATCGATTCCTACTCTCACACCCTATTTATAGTCCAATCTTTCCTGAAGATGAAAGGGCATGCTGCATTTAGACAATTCTAAATTTTTGGGTAAATACCCAGTGTCGACACATGGAAAATATTTCTGTCGAGATGTGTCGACACAAGGATTATGTCTCTCGGCACATAACTTTGGGTCTTGACATGCTTATGTCTCGACACTTACTTTTGTGTCTCGACACTATGTAGTGAAAAAGTGTCGACACAGTTTCTGATGTCTCGACACATTATTACCTATAGTGTCGACATACTTTCTGGTGTCTTGACAATTTCTAAGATGTCTAGACACATTCCCTGGTGTCTCGACACAACATCTGACTTAGTCAAAATTTTATTTTCTAAAATGTAGATTCTTGGCATTTATGATGTATATCTTTCATATTTAGGTAATTAAGCTTAATTTCTGACCAATTATTTTTATTCTTGTTTTATTTGTTTTTATATGTTCATTAATTACTCAAGATTCAACATCCCAAGTTCAAACTTAAAGAAATTAAAATTTTGTTCCTCTAGGGGCTTAGTAAAAATATCAGCAATTTGTTTATTTGTTGGAACAAATTCTAAGCTAATATCTTCATTCTACACATGCTCCCTAATGAAGTGATATCTAATTTCAATATGCTTTGTTCTACTATATGAAATAAGATTGTTTGCAATTGATATAGCACTAGTAGAATCACAAAATAAAGGAAGTTTACTTAGCTGTAAGTTGCAATCTTGTAACTGATGCTGAATTCAAAGAAATTGTGCACAGCAACTTCCAGCTGAAATGTACTCAGATTCAGTTGTGGGCATTACTACACTTGTTTGCTTTTGGCTGCTCCATGACACTAGCCTGCTTCCAAGGAATTGACATGAACTTGAAGTGCTTTTCCTGTCTTCTTTACAACCTGCATAGTCTGCATCTAAAAAGCCTATCAGTTCAAAATCACTATTCTTGGGATACCATAGACCAAGATTAGGTGCGCCCTTTAGATATCTCAATATTCTTTTAACTGCTGTATAATGACATTGTTTAGGGCATGCTTGATACGTAGCACAGACACAAGTGACATACATTATGTCTGGTCTATTGGCTGTAAGATAGAGCAGTGATCCAACTATGCCCCTATACAAGGTGATATCAATTTTCTTGCCAGCATCATCCTTGTCTAAAGACATACTAGACCCCATAGGAGTTCTTATGGAAGTGGCTATTTCCATGCTATACTTCTTGATTAAGTCCTTGTTGAACTTAGATTGACTAATGAAAAGTCCATATATAGTTTGCTTAACTTGGAGACCTAAGAAAAACTTTAGTTCACCCATACTACTCATCTCAAATTTACCTTGCATAAGTTTGGCAAAGCTAGTGCAAAGTGACTCATCAGTAGAACCAAATATAATGTCGTCAACATATATTTATACTAAGATGGTCTTGCCTTTGACTTCCCTTAGGAATAGTGTTTTGTCTATTTTCCCTCTTGAGAATTTATTGTCCAGAAGGAACTTAGACAGAGTCTCATACCAAGCCCTTGGGGCTTGTATTAATCCATAAAGAGCTTTTAATAACGAATAAACATGAGTAGGTTTAGTAGAATCAACAAAACCCGAGGATTGCTTAACATAGACCCTTTCTTTGAGGTTATAATTAAGGTAGGCTGACTTCACATACATTTGGTAAACCTTGAATCCTTTGTAGGTTGCATATGCTAGGAAGAGTTTTATAGCTTCTAATCTAGCCACTAATTCAAAGGTTTGATCAAATTATATGCTCTATTCTTGTCTATAGTCCTTTGCAACCAATATAGCTTTATTCCTGACTATAACACCATTCTCATCCAGTTTGTTCTTGTATATCCATTTATTTCATATGATGTTACAGTCATCTCGTCCAGGAACCAGCTTCCAAACTTTACATCTCTTGAACTGGTTCAATTCTTCCTGTATTGCACCTATCCAAAAAGGATCTATATTGGCTTCGTCAAATTTCTTTGGTTCTGTTTGAGATAGAAAACTTGAGTACATCACAGTGTTGTGATGTTTGCTTCTTATGGTCATACCCTAAGCTGCATCACCAATGATCTATTCCCTTGGATGATCCGACAGCTACTGGTTATGTGACATCTTCTCTTGGACCACCTACATCTTGTTGTTGTGTTTCTTCTCCTGGCTATTGCTATGCAAGCACTTCTTCAACAATGATGACTCCATCTTGTATATTTTCTCTTGCTGGAACTGAAACTTCTATTGACAGCTCATTTAGCTTCAAGTCTATACCTATTGTGCTTGATGAACCTGGCTTATCATTGTAAAATATGGAACTTTCATCAAAAACAACATGAACAGGCTCCTCCACAACTTGATCCCTCAAGCTATAGACCCTATAGGCCTTACTGTGGTTATTATAACCAACAAATATGCCATCATATGACTTCTCAACAAACTTAGTTATGTATGTTTTCCCATTATTTATTACAAAACATCTACATTCAAAGATTCTGAAATAGGTCAAGTTTGGTTTTCTGCCCTTCATTAGTTCATAAGGAGTTTTATTCAACCTTTTGTTGATTGAAGCTCTATTAAGAACATGACATGCTATGTTAATTGCTTCAGCCTAGAAATATTCTGGAAGTGAAGAATCACTCAGCATGGTTCTTCCAACTTCAATGAGAGTCCTGTTCTTTCTATTAGCAATTTCATTTTGCTGGGGTGTTCTTGGTGAGGAAAACTCCTGCTGAATCCCAAGTTCTTCACAAAACTTTGTCACATATTCCGATTGAAATTCAGTTCCATGATCACTTCTGATTCTGACCACAGAACTGTTCAATTCATTATGAATTTATTTAACAAATGTCGTGAAGACATTAGGAGTTTCAGACTTTTTCCTCAGGAAGAAAACCCAAGTAAATCTGGAATAATCATCTACAATCACAAAAGTGTAGACTCTCATTCCTAAACTATGAACTGGTAAAGGACCAAATAAGTCCATATGCAAGAGGTATAAACACCTCATTGAGTCTTTGGATTCAATACTTTTGAATGAAGATTTGGTATGGTTGCCTTTTTGGCATGCAGAGCAAATGCTCTCCTTAGAGCATTTAATGTTAGGTCCATTCCTAACTAGCTCTTTATTATAAAGTTTGCCTAAGGCCTTGTAGTTCAAATGAGCTAGCCTCTTGTGCCATTTGACACAGTGTGAGGCTTTCTCATTTACTACTAGCCATAAGTGTGAGTCTGACTTTAAACAAAGAAAATTCAGATAATATACATTCCCACATCTAGTACCTGTCAAGATAACCTCTTGGTCACTTGACTTCTTTATGAGACACTCATCCTTGTAGAATGAAATGTCATAGCCAAGATCACAAAGTTGACTTATGCTTATAAGGTTGTGTTGCAACACTTCCATATAAGCAATATTGGTGAAAGTGATTAAGCCATTTATGATCTTACCATAACCTTTGATACTACCTTTGAAAGCTCAACTAAAGATCACCTTTGGTCCATTATTCATAGGGATAAATTCCCTCAGATTGTTCCTTATTCCAATCATGTGTCTGGAATACCCACTATCTAAGTACCAGATTGGTCTATCTCTGGTGCTTGGACATTCCTGCAAAATAAGAATCTATTTTTCCTTAGGAACCCAAATTGTTTTGGGTCCTAGGTTCTTGTTAGTTGTGGTTCCATTGAGACCACCTACAAACTTCTTAACTGGATATATTTTCTGAACATGAGACACAGTGTAATTGAACCAATTGTCTAAGGAAAAATGTCTCACCTTCCACAACACCAACATTCATATTTGTTATACCTCCTCTTTGGAGGAACAGAAGGAACTTTTTGTTGACATTCCTTAAAACAGGAATGAGTAAACTTGATAGTTATATTTTGACTGTGAGCAAAAATGTTATTTTGTTTATCAGTTACAATAGTCCTCCTTGGAGCAGGCACATTAGGAATAGATTTCCTATTCACATATGAACATGGTCCAACTGGTCCAGACTTTTTAGTTTCTTTACCGTTAGTCTGAAACACGGGTTGTGGAACGACTAGATCCTTTTGTCCTGTCAGTTTTTTGCCTCTTTTTCTTTTTGGTTTAACATACCAAGACCACTTCCAGGTGTTCCTGAGATGTTGTCTATAATAGGCAGCACTGTTTTTGGTTTAAAAACTATTATACTAAACTTTTCTCATTCAGGAGTTTGAGTTCTAACTCCTGAATGATTGCATCTTTTTGTTTTCTAAACATAATTTGATCATCAATGATCTTAGTCAACTTTGCTAACTTAGAACTTTGAAGACCAATTTTCTGAGTATCCATCTTATGATGATACTCGAGATATTTTAGAGATGCAATTTCTATAGCTTGTTCTTTTACAAGCTTCTTGATCTTTACAAGAGCTTCCAGCATTTTTCCAAATTTGACTATGAGCTATTATAATTCAGTCTCAGGGTTAGGCTTATGTAAGTCAAGATTTGAGTCACATGAGTCTAGCTCATCCACAGTCTCATATACAGATGTTTTAGAACAACTAGAATTGTCGAAGATTACTTGAGTATCCTGACAGTTAAGAGTTTCTGTTTCTGGATCATCAGATAGAGCCATCAAATTAACCTTCATATCTTCTTCAAAATCACCATAGTGTGATGAAGTTGTGGATTTTTTTGCCTTTGTATATGGCCTCTCTGATAAAATCTTCTTCATAGGTGAACAGTCTAGCAAGTTCTTCTTATGATTCAGTTAAATTAGTATCACTATCAGATAGGGTATTTGGATTCTTTGCCATCAGACCCTTTTCTGATTTTTTTGTCTTTATACAACTTCTTTTCTTTTGACTTTTTGTTTTCCTTTTTTACTAGACAGTTAGCAATGACATGCCCAGACTTGTTACATCAAAAGCATATAATGTCAGTCTTAAATTGTTTATTTTGATGAGAATCATACCTGACCACAGATTTGCCTCTGTTTTTGTCTTTGCTTTTACTGGAGCTTGATCCTGTTGATTTCTTCTTCTTCCACTACTTTCTTCTTCTCATTATTTTCTTGAATTACCTGATAAATAGTGCCAATTCATCATCTGATAGTTCTTCTGATGAAGAACAGATTCCAGTGCTATCTGTATCTTCATCCCTTGTTGGTGATTATGAGATTTCACTTCTAGACTTCCCTGAAGTATCTGCTTTGAAGGCCGTAGATTTATTCTAAGTTATACTTCTGGCATATTTAGCTTCAACTTTTCTAAAATTAAGCTGAAGCTCATGCGATAATAGCTTTCCATATAAGTCTTGGGGTAACATGTTTCTCAGATTCCTCATTTCTCCTATAGCACAAATCTTGATGTCCCATTCTCTATTTAGAGATCTCCGAAATTTGTCATTAAGCTCATAATTTGAGAAATCTCTGTCATAGTTTCTCAAGTCATTTACTATTCTAAAAAACTTTTCATAACATTATTCTATAGAATCAGTTTTTACTTGTCTAAATGCCTCATATTGCTGATTGAGAAGAGATTTTCTATCATCTCTTACTTCTTATGTTCCTTCCATGTATACTATGAGAGTGTCCCACATCTCCTTGGATGTTTTACAGTGTACTAGATTCTAAAAAGTTGAATTGTCCATTGCATGGATAATTATATTTTGTGCTCTTTTTTCTATGATGGTAAGAACCACCACATCCTTTATTATCTCTGACAGTTTCTTAGGAGTTTGAACATTTGCATCTAAGACTAATATCTTCATTAGTATAAATGATCCTTCTTTTACAGTGACAAAACTTCTTGGATTTGAAGCTTCCATAACTAATCTCACTCCCTGCTTCCATATGACAAATTTATCTTTGGTACATATTGGCAGTTTCATATAGCTGAGTTCTCTGTGAGTTTCAGAAGCCATTAGATCTGATATTTTTCTACTACCCTTTGGATCTATTTTAGACTGTTAAGTCTTTCTTGAACAACCTCCCTCTGATACCACTTGAAATATAATCATATGGGTAGATAATCACCTAGAGAGGGGGGGGGGGTGAATAGGTGTCCTTTTTAAAATACTTTTTCAATTCTTTGTCACTTAACTGTTCTACAGAAATTATGTTCAATAGTTAATTTACTTGAGAGATTAGCTTCACAATAACACAACACAATTTAACCACTGAACTCAGTACTTACAAATCTCAGATCACAACATAAGCAAAAGAAAATCACAACACACTGTACATAGCACACAAAGAATTTATAGTGGTTCCCCTATCTAGGTTACATCCACTTTCTCACTTTTTACTCACTAACAATGCACTAGATAAGGTTATAGCTCCTTTTCAACTCAGATCCAAAGATCCTATAAGCTCAGTTTCTTTTAAGAAACCTACACTCAGACCAACAGGTCCAACCTCAGAGATTTTTCCAATCTCCTACCTCAGGTCCCTCAAGAACCCTACCCCAGCCTTTATAATTTAGCCTTACATCTTAGCGATCCACTCAAATCACCAACCTCAGGCCCCTCAAGAACCCTACCTCCGCCTTTATAAAATAGGCTTATAACTTAGAGATTAGATCTCCTACACACTCATATCTCAAGGAGATTTAATAAAATTAAGAGGTTAATAAGAAAAGTGATCTTCAGAAAACAGGAATTCTGTAATCTGACGTATCTGAAAGAATTCAGTTTCTTCAAATCAGCAGCACTTGATTGAATCTTGAAAAGGAGGCTGGCTGAAATGATACTTATCTGGATCTGCTATCTTCTTGATGTTGATTGGCTCGAATTCCTTGAAGAATTTGTAGAACAGATCCACTTGAATCTTCTGATCTCTAGATGAAAGGATCTGAAGATCTTCTTGAAGACTTTCATCTTCTTCTCCTTCTCGGGATTGTCGCCCTGCCCTGACTTGGGAGAAATTAGAATGAGAATTTCTGATTTCTTGATAACTTCTTCCTGCGTAGACAACCCCTCTATTCATAGCCTCTATGGATGGCTTGTTTCTGATTGATGACATCAACATCTGGCATCATACTTTGAGTTCTTTCTGTTAAAATATCACTTTACTGTAGTTGATGTGATAGTTCCGACATGTCTTGACAGTTCAGTGTTGACTTTGCAAATCTTCAGAAACATAAGTTTCGAGAAATCTTAGCAGTCTCGACACAATTTTACTTGGAAAAATTTTCATCTTAACTTTAAAGTGTCGAGACAGTTGACTCGTCTTGACACAACTGTTATCTGTGTCAACATTTTTAATTCTGCACTGTGTCTAGACCATTGGATTGTCTCGACACAACTTCCTGCTGGGTTTCAACACATCTATGCTGCTTTCTTTCTTCACTGTGTCGAGATAGTTGATTGTGTCGACACAACTGTCTGTTGGTGTCGACACTTCTATATTCACTATATCGAGAGAGTTGAATTGTCTCGACACTGTTGTCTGTCGTTGTCGACACTTTTACTTAGTATAATTTTCTGTGTTCATTGTGTCGAGACAGTTGCATTGTCTCGACACTTATTCTTTGAATTTTCTATGTGTCGAGTTAGCTGACTTGTCTCGACACTGCTAACTTTGTCTTTAAGGTGCCGAGACAATTGACTTGTCTCGACACAGCTGTCTTGAATGTGTCGAGTTAGCTGACCTATCTCGACACTACCTTTATAAAGGTGTCGGCATAGTTGAAGTGTGTCAACACTTTTGTACTTAGCCATTTTTTTGAACTGCTAGTAGCAGTATGTAGACTATTTTAACTTCACTCAACACAGTGTTGACTTCACTCGACACTGTGCTGACTTCACTCCACACTGTGCTGACTTCACTCGATGATTTTGTACTTAGACAATTTTTTCTCACTTTCTAGTCAGCTACTTTGAGTCCACCTGTCAATATTATTGGATCCCTAGTTGGATTTGGTCTAGGTTCACTAAACTAGGATGTTTGACCCAACATGTATAGCCAGGGTCATGTTTGTGTCCTAGAGTTTAGGCCATGTCTTAAGAATCAACACTGCATGGAACAACAATTTACAGACTTCAGAAGACTCAAGACTTAGAGAAATTTCAAAGACTCAGGAAAATGTGTTCGACGTTCGTCAAACTCAGCTTAACGAAAGTCGTGCTCAGCTCGACTAACTCAGAGATAATTCTCTGAGCTGAGCTCGACGAACTTGGTTCTCAGGTCAACGATCTTTAGACACTATACTTCAACATTCCAAGTACAGAATTCCTTTCTCTGAACCCCAGTAGACGAAGTTAGAATATCAGCTCGACGAATTTGGTTCTCAGGATGACGATTTCTAGATGGTCTACCTTAACATTTTAAGTCCAAAACATCTAAATATTCTAAGTCCAGAAATACTTCTCTGAACTCCAGTCGACGAATTCATGTTCTCAGTTTGACGAACTTAGACCACAATCCTGACAAGTTTTATCAAGTAGCAGTTAGCAGTTCTCAGCTCGACGAATTAAGTTCTCAGGTCGACGATTTCTGGACACTCTACTTCAACATTCTAAAGTCCAAGAAACATTTCTCTGAACACTAGTCGACGAACTCAGATTCTCAACTCGATGATCTTGATGCACAGAATTGGAAAGGTTCTTGAGAAAGCAAGTCAGCAGTTCTCAGGTTGACGATCTTGGATCTTAGCTCGACGAACAACAATTATCTGGTCGACGAACATAACTTCTCAGCTCGATGAACTTTGAACCCAGGTCGATGAATTCTGTTCTTTACTCAATGATTTTTGTGCAGATCCAGACTTGGATAATTCCATCCGTCTGTCCTTACTTTATTGCAGTAATTCCTGAGTAATCAATGCTTAATATTCTCTAAATATTACCGTTAGACACATCATTGATTATGGCTTTCATTAGGAGCATTACTTGCCATTTTTTAATGAGACAGTTAGGGAAATCAATCAATACAGACATTCTCAAAGCCGTCAGTAATCAATGCTGAAGAAATTCAAAATTTAGAAGGAAGATTTCATGGAAAATATAAAAGGATTTTCCTTCTTCCTTCTCAATATAGAAGCGCACGCAGATAGCCATTGAGAGATCAAGAATTTGAAAGAGCACAAGCAATACACAGGGCAACACAACAGTAAAGAGACAAAAAGCCCCAGACCAGAGAAATAATAGTAGCTGAAGAAGAAGAAGAACATACATCCAAAATCAAGAGTCTTCTTCCTTCTTCATTCCAGGATTCTTCAAAGACAACAACAACTCTATCAGTCAAGAAGTTCCTGGATATCGTCTGGTCAAGGCTAAAGGATTGAACACCTACTCACCCTAAAGCAAAGCTCAAGGCTTCCTGATTTCCATATCTCAGGGGGAGCTATGTTAACATCAAAGATCCACTAAGTATTCTCAGTTGTACTTGAGAAAGAGAAGACACCATCACTCTCTCACCCCCACTATAAAAAGGGTTCTTTAACTCTCTTCAAAAGTTATTCCTGTTTGCAAGTCACCTGATCAAAAGACTTGGGATTGGTTTTTGAGCATCTGATCAAAAGCTCATTGGTGGCAGTCACATGATCAAAAACCTGAGTGGATTCCTACCAGGGTGGTAGAAGAGTGGATGTACCCAGGTTGGGGAACCACTATAAAATTCTTGTGTTGTCTGGGTGCCATCTTTTTCTTTTGTTCTTGTTGTGGCTGTGCTAGTTAGGTTGATGTGTCTTTGATAGCTAGTTTATATTTGATGTGCCTGTGGTAGATTATTTTATCTTAGGACTGTGTTTTTATTTACAACAAAAAACCTTAAAGTTTCAAGATACTCTATTCACCCCTCTAGAGTATATCAAATTTAACCCTAACTTTCAATTGGTATCAGAGCAGGTTCCTTTGGTTGTACAAGCTAATCTTTGAGCCAAAAGATCCGTTAATAGATCTGATTATTTTTTTATTATTATTATTTCTATTAGAATTATATACACAACATGGCCCAGAACAAAGATTATGCAAGCACCAGACCTCCAGTGTGCAATCTAAATAAGTTTGCCATCTGGAAGGCAAGAATAAAAATTTATATGAATTCTATTGATGAGGACATCTACAATTCTATCTTGATAGGTCCCCCTCAACCATCTACATCTATAGCAACCTCAAGCACTCATGTAGTTCTACCACCTGAGTGGACTGATGCTCAGAAGAAAGCAAAGGTTGCTAATGCTAAAGCCATGAACATTCTGGCCCAAACAATGTCTGATGACATTTTTCAGAAAGTGGCTGAATGCACTTCAGCCTAGGCCATTTGGGACTCTCTCAACCAAATGGTGGCTGACTCTGCTGATGAAAGGAAGGACAAAAGGTCAAATCTCATATCCTAGTATGAGAACTTCAAAAAGGAGGAAGCAGAATCTGTTGCAGACATGTAAAACAGACTGAGCTCAATCATCAATGAGCTGAAGACTTTGGATAAGGACATCACCCTTACTGAAGTCAATGATAAAATCCTCATGTTCTTCCCGAGCTCATGGGATTCAAGGATCTGGCTAATCAAGGAGGCCAGGAGCTTAAATGAGATTTCCACAGAATCTCTGTTGGGAAAGCTCAAATCCTATGAGCAGCTAATCAAGTCCAGAGAAGCAGCTGAAGAAAGGACACCTCCACCAGCAAGGAAAGAGCACAACCTAGCATTCAAGGCTGTTGAGGAGACAGAAGCTTCAATAATAAATTAAGAGCTAATGAGGCTCCTTGTCAAAAGATTTTACAAAATGGCAAGGAAAGACTTCAGATGAAAATCATCCAGACATGATGATAAGCAAAGGTATGACAAAACGCATACTAAAGAAGTAGTTTGCTTTGGCTGTAGGAAACCTGGACACTTTATCTCAGAGTGTCCAGACAATCAAAAGAAAGAAAGAAGAAGGGAGAAGGACTCCAAAAGACAACAAAGCTCAAGGACTTCCTCCAGCAAATTCAAGAAGAAGGAGAAGGGCTTTGTAGCTGAAAACTAGAGTGACACTGAAGATGAATCCACATATTCTACTTCAAGTGAAGGGGAAGAAGAGGCAAGGGCCAAAGAAGTCTGCCTTATGGCCATTGATGCCTCTAGAAGTCAATCAGATGAAGAAGAATCTGACAATGAAGGAACTTCAGAATCAGAAGCTGATCAGGTACTTTCAACTTTTGATTATAGTTCTGATACTTTGAAAACTGAATTTAAAACCTTGTGTATTGATTTAATCAACTCTGAAAAGGAAATCAAAACACTTAGAGAAAAATTATCTAATCAAGAAAACCTGATTTTTGAAAACACTAAGCTAAAAGAAGAATGAACTCTAGCTAATGAACAAATCAATTCTCTAAAAATAGAGCTATGTGAGGCCAAACAACTTGAGGAATCTCTCAATGGGAGAAGCCTTAAGCTGATGGACATCACAAGTACAGTCAATGCCAGACTGAATGACAAACTAGACTTGGGTGCATCATCAAGTTTACCCCCCATTCTCAAGAAGAACATATTATCAACCCCCATTAAATTTGTGTCAGCTAAGGATAAAGAGGTAATGAACAACAAAAAAATCATAGAAGAATTACCCAACTTTAAAAATCACAAAAACAGAAACCAGAAAACCTTAGATAAAGACAAAGTTCAGCAGATTTCGTTGAACTCAGATCGACGAAATGTGGCCAGTTCGTCGAACTCAAGTCGACGAACTCTGAATGCAGATCTATATAATAATTATTCATCTTACTGCGATCAATGAACTGTGTTTGGTTCGTCGAGCAGAGATCGAAAAACTTGGGGCATAAAAAATGAATATGTTCATTCTCTGAGCAGAGATCGACGATCTTATCCCGTTTCGTCGAACTATGGTCGACGAACTCATAACTTTTCATCGATCCCAGACAGTCTTAATAAAAATTATAACTATAACAACAACCTAAATCAATCGAGGAAACCTTTTAATCCACTTGCTTTTTGGACAATTCCTCCTAGAAGATATCACCCCTTAGGGTATAAATTACAACCTGAATTTTCAGTAATATCTAGTTTCTCTTATCAACAATATAAAGGACCCAAGGTAACCTGGGTCAAGAACAACTAACTATTTTCATTGCAAGAAAAGAGCTGTCCAGCGGTTAACCAAAAATGATACTTGGACAATGGATGCTCCAAATATATGACTGACAACAAGGACAATTTAATTAACTACAAGTCCAAGATGAGACCAAAGGCGATCTTTGGTGATTCAAATTGGGGCCAGTCAGAGGGCTTTGGAGAAGTAAAGGTTGGAGCAGTCACTTTCAAAAAGGTGACATATGTATGTGGACTTAAGCATAACCTCATCTCTATAAGCCAATTATGTGATGAAGGTTATCAGGTACACTTTAACTCAACATCTTGTATTATTTCTAATAAAGAAAAACAAACTGTTTTAATTAGAAATAGACAAGGTAACATATATATAATAGATTTTCATTCTGTACCTTCAGATATATGTTTAATTAATTTAGTTAGCAATCAAATGATCTTTGGTATAAAAGACTAGGACATGTTAACATGAAAAACATTGCTAGGCTATCTAAAAACAGCCTTGTGAGAGGTTTACCTTCTAGTCCCTACAAGAAGGAAGGCCTCTGTAGGGCTTGTCAACTAGGCAAGCAAACTAAATTTAGTTTTAAATCAGTTAATAAGGGTGATTCACCTAAGATTTTGTACTTGCTACACATGGACCTTTTTGGACCTATTGCTGTACAAGGCCTAGGAGGGAAATCCTATACTCTAGTTATTGTAGATGACTTCTCAAGATTCACTTGGGTGTTCTTTCTGAGATCTAAGTCAGATACATTCAAAGTTTTTACAGATTTTCTCAGGACCATACAGCTTGAGTACTCTACTCATGTTGCATTGATCAAAAGTGATCATGATATAGAGTTTGAGTCTCTTCTTATGCATGAGTTCTGTGAAAAGGAAGGTATCAAGCACTGCTTCTCAGCTCTTAGAACTCCTCAACAAAATGGGGTAGCTGAAAGGAAGAATAGAACCCTTATTGAAGCTGCAGGCACATTACTTGCAGATTCTTACATGCCCCTATCCTTTTGGGCAGAGGCTGTAAGCACAACAAACTATATACTGAATAGAAGTTTAATACACAAGCTTAAGAATAGGACTCCATATGAATTACTCAAAGGGAAGAAACTTAAAATAACCTATTTTAAAGTATTTGGCTGTATATGTTATATACATAATAATAACAAGAAATATATTTAAAAGTTTGAAGCTAAGGATGAAGAGGGAATTTTTCTAGGATATTCCCAAGTAAGCAAAGCTTATAGGGTGTTTAACAAGTCTTCTATAAAAATTGAAGAATCAATTCATGTTACTTTTGATGAGGCTAACATGTCTTACAAGGAGAAAGAAATTTCTACCAATAGCACCTTGCAGGTACCTCACTTGTGTGAGAAATTGGGTGAATTAAACCTTCCACAAGAGGTTACATCACCATCTCCTCCACAAGTTGATGAAGATAATGAAGAAGAAAGCACATAAGTGGTTGAACTTCATTTAACAGCAGACATAATTCCACAAGAGAAATTAATTCCAAATGCTGTTGCTGAACCAACTTCACCCACTGATCTTGTCACACTAAGGGATCACCCTAGATCTCAAGTGATTGGAGACATGTCAGTAGGTGTACAGACAAGGCATCAACTCAATGAAGATGTGATGCATGCCTGTTTCCTCTCTCAAGTTGAGCCCCAATCAATAAAGGATGCTGAGCAAGATCTCGACTAGATCATTGCAATGCAAGAGGAACACAACCAATTTGAGAGATGTTGAGTTTGAGATTTAGTTCCAAGACCCAAAGACTACCCTGTCATTGGAACTAAATAGGTATATAGAAACAAACTAGATGCCCATGGTGTGATTGTGAGAAACAAGGCTAGGCTTGTTGCTCGAGGTTATATGCAAGAAGAAGGAATAGACTATGACCAAACCTTTGCACCAGTTGCAAGTTTAGAAGAAATCAGAATATTCCTTGCCTATGCTGCCTACAAGAAGTTCAAAGTCTATCAGATGGATGTAAAGAGTGCCTTTCTGAATGGAGTACTTAAAGAAGATGTTTATGTTGAACAACCTCCAGGTTTTATCTCTCCAACCTATCCTTCATATGTTTTTAGATTGCATAAAGCTCTTTATGGTCTAAAGGAAGCTGCAAGAGCTTGATATGAGACCCTAACTAGCTTCTTGATAGAGTATAAATTCATTAGAAGCATTGTAGATAAAACATTATTCACTAGGCACCATAAGAATCAAACTTTGTTAGTACAAATATATGTAGATGACATTATATTTGGGTCTACTGATTCTAAACTATGCAAGAGGTTCTCTGACCTTATACATTCAAAGTTTGAAATGAGTAGCATGGGTGAGCTCCCCTACTTCCTTGGTCTACAAGTGAAGCAGCTACCTGATGGAATTTTCATCTCCTAGGCTAAATATGCTAAAGAGCTTATTAAAAAGTTTGGGATGCTTGATGCCACAGCTAAGAAAACACCCATGGCCACTAATGTTGTAATAGATTCTGATACACATGGGAAACCCGTTGATCAGAAATTATATAGGGGCATTGTTGGGTCCCTACTATACCTTACAACAAGTAGGCCTGACATAATGTTTGCCACATGTCTTTGTGTTAGGTTCCAAGTGAACCCTAAAGAATCTCATCTAATTTTTCTAAAAAGAATTTTGAGATATATAAAGAGTTGTCCTAGTCTAGGACTCTGGTATCCTACTGAGTCAGAATTTGAGTTAACTGGATACTAAGATGCTGACTTTGCTGGATGCAGGGTAGACAGAAAAAGTACCTCAGGCACTTGCCAGTTCCTTGGTATGAGATTAGCGCTTTGGTTCTGCAAGAAACAGTCATCTGTGTCTACATCAACTGCTGAAGCAGAATACATTACAGCTGGCAGTTGCTATTCCCAGATGCCGTGGATTCAGAATCAAATCCTATACTATGGGTTCAACTTAAATAATTCAACTCTCTTATGTGATAACACAAGTGCTATATCAATAGCACAAAATCCAGTCCATCACAATAAGAATAAATATATAGACATTAGGCATCAATTCATTAGAGAGTGTGTAGACAAAAAAAAATTAAACTTGTCTATATCTACACTGATTTACAAAGAGCAGATATTTTCACCAAACCCTTGGATGAAAGAAATCACTTATTCTTTATAAATTAGCTTGGAATGATCAATGGAGAAGCTTTGATTTAATTTCTGTCTATGCTCGATGAATTTTTTAAAGTTCGTCGAACGGAGTTCGACGAACTGGGACAAGGTCTTGAGATATTCGTCGAACGACGATCGATGAACTCTCTTTGAGTGAAGTTGTTTTCGTCGAATGGAGACCGACAAATCTGCTTTAGAAAACTTTCGTCGAACGAAGCTTGACTAAATGTTCTCAAATCTTCAGACTAAGCTCGACAAATTATTTAACTACAAATTTTTTCGTCAACCTCAGATCGAAGAATTATTTATTATTCATGGAACGGAGTTTGTCGATTCATATTCTGAAAAATCATATATCTAGGTTTTTCTTCGACCTTCGTCCAGCGTTTTCAGTTCCATAGCACTTGATCTTCGTTTTTCTCTTGCAGGTGCAACATGGCGATTCAGACTACTGCTTACTCTACAATGAAATTTGATATGGGATTTGACATCAATTTTGATTCCTTCCAGTTCTCTGATAAAATATTCATGGAAATCTTGAAGTTGTTTGAAGACCAACAACTGAAAAAGTTCATGACGGCTAGAGTCAAGATTGCAATGAATGAGGTTAAAGAATGGGTTTTTTACTTCCACAACAACAGACAATTCCATGACAGGAACAATTGCAGGTAACTCAGTCTCTCTCTCCCCAAATATACTAACCAACATTTTCGGTCTGCTGAATGGTGAAGAAGACATTGAACTGGATGTCGATAAGTATAATGTTATGTTAAATAAAATGGATCACTGTGGCGATAACCCCAACAAACTGCTTAAGAAGATCTTGTCTGTTGAATACAAGTTCTTAGCTGATGTGGTCGGCAAAGTATTGTTAGGAAAACACACAGCACATGATTCTATAACTAGGCAGCAGTTCTTAGTGATGGCTGCATTAGTGGATAAGAAAAGAATTAACTGGGGACAATTACTATTTGATTTGATCAAGAGGAAAAACACTAAGAAAGAAGTTTGCTTCAAGCAGATACTGGGGATTTTTGTACAAGGAAGGGCTTATGTACACTTGGTATCAAAAATAGTGTTCGTCAATGCCTCTAAGAGGCTCACCTCTACTCTCTTTGGCAGATGGGAAAGGCGGATCACCAAGACAACCAAGGCTTCTTCCTCCTCCAGGCCTTCTGAAAGCACTAGGGCTGTCACAACTGCTCCTATAACACCATAAGAGGCCCCATCCACCTCCAACATTCCTTCTTCTCCTCAACATCAACAACAACAACCACTTCACATTTCTACACCAGTTCCATCTCCTGCACATTCTCCACCTCCGTCCTCTCCTCAAATAAATCTCACTACAATCCAATTAATTGAAATCCCATCTTTCCCCATTCAGGAATCCATACAACACACTCATTCCCAATCACCACAACCATCCCCACATCAATCCCCTCTTCCATCTCATTTAACTACCACAGATCCTAACACCTTTATCTCCTCCGACACATTCAATCTAGTGATTCCCCCATCATCCCCACATCAAGAATCCATCCCCACAACTGAAATTCCATCTTCTGCACCTGACCACACACACCAAGACAAGTCTAGTGCATTTTTTGTTTATTCAAATTGTGGTCACCACAATCCCTACTCCTCCATTGCTCCAGAATCCCTTTATTTAAATTTCTCTGATATTGCTAAGGATTTGCTTGCTTTCATCTCTCCCACTCTTCAAAATCTTCAAACTCATGCTCTAGCTTCTCTCACTGCTTCCATCAAAAATCTCTCTGCCATAGTTGCTGCACTATCCCCTGTCCCATCTTCTGGGGGACTGGCTCCAGGACCTTCTGCAGCCAGCCAGGGGGAGATGATTCATGATGAAGAAGTTCTAGTGAATGTAGCAGCAGAAACAGCAGCAGCAGCAGCAGCAGAAAAAGAAGCAGCAGAAGCAGAAGCAGCAGCATCAGCAGTAGAACTTGATTCTTTCATGACTGACTCTTCAGAAGATGTAGCAGATCCTTCTGACATAATAGATTTAATAGAATCAAATACTAATATGGATGAGCCTATTTTGGCTGAGATAGACACTGTTGGTGATTATATTATAAATCCCACAGCAGATCTGTTAAAATTGTTGAATGTTTTTGATACAGCTAAATTTAATGAACTTCTAGAGTACAACATTAAGCCATCTTTGGCTATAGTCCCATATACCTCTGCAATAAGCCCCAAGGTTGTCATGCAACTTAAGGCTTGTTTTGATGTTACAGAGGCTCCAACCATTCCATCTCCACCAAAATCTGATTCCCTCATTGTTGCATCCCCTCCTAGAGACATTTCTGCTCTAATGTTTGTTATGGATGACTCGCTAGTGCCTGATCTTGATGAATTGATCATGGATGATATTGAATAAGAGAATAAATCAGTTGCTGAAAGTACTGATGTGTACAATTCTCTAGCTCCAGCTCCAGCTCCAGCTCCTCCTCCAGCTTCTTCCTAGGAAGAAAAACCCTTGATATTTGCAGAGGCTCTAAAATAAATAAATGCACTATATGATAATCCTCAAGACTATTCTAATGATGAAGATGATGAAGAGGATTCTGATGATGAGCCTAAGAAGAAAGTATCCAAGAAGAGGAAAGCCCCTCCACCTCCTACTCCAAAACCCAATCCAACAAATGATCCCCCTATTATATAATTCAGAAAATCACACCATATAAGGGCATGCCAGAATGGATGTAGCTGTCCAAGAACCAACAGAAAGAGAGAAAGAAAAGCAGAAAATACTCACCTCCTCCTCAAAGATTCTAGAAAGACCCTCCTCCACCTCCTCCACCAACTGCTGGTGCTTTAGGCATTTCATCTCAAAGGTCTACCCATTATCAAACTTATCAAAGACAGTAGGGTAGATCTTCTTCTTCAGGAAGTAGCCAGTAGAGGCACTATTCATCAGGCAAGTATCAACAACAACATCAACATCAATAGCAACAAATCACTGGACATCAGAAAGCTGAAAAACCAAAGAAACCTGCCTCCCCTCCTGTACCTTTTGAGTACCCAGAGATAGCTACAACTACAAGGATGGCCAGGTTCCAAGAATTGGTTGGCCTATCTATGATTAACAAAGCAAAATCTGAATGGAAGGATCTCTCTGAATACACTACAATGTCCAAATATAGGAAGGAAGAACTCAACAGGTTTGCTAAAGCTAACAAATTCTTTAATGTTGATGATTATATGAAACTGTATCTAAAAACTATAGTGCCAAGGGATACCTCCCTTAATATCATTGGATCTGCTGATGTGACAATGACAAAAACTCAAGCAGCAAATCCTAGCAGGGAAATCAAGTTTACTCAGCCCGGAGATAAAGCTAAGGAGGTTAAGCCCAAGGAGCAAAAGAAGAATAAATAAATTATGAACTATTTTAGTCTTTTTGTTATCTTAAAACTATTTTTTATTTCCTGATACAAAGCTTTTTGTACATATATTTCTACTGCATGGTTTAAAATTTCCTGCAAGATATATTTTTCTTGCTTTATGAATATTTGTGCATGTATTTAGTGACCTCACCCAAATAGGGGGAGATTGTTGGATCCCTAGTTGGATTTGGGCTAAGTTCACTAAACTAGCATGTTTGAACCAACATGTATAGCCAGGGTCATGTTTGTGTCCGAGAGTTTAGGCCATGTCCTTAGAATCAACACTGCATGGACCAGCCATCTACAGACTTCAGAAGACTCAAGAATTAGATAAATTTCAAAGACTCGGGAAAATGAGTTCAACGTTCGTCGAACTCAACTCGACGAACGTCGTGCTTAGCCCGACGAACTCAAAGACAATTCTCTGAGCTGAGCTTGACGAACTTGGTCCTCAGGTCAATGATCTCTGGACACTACAGTTCAACATTCCAAGTCCAGAATTCCTTTCTCTGAACCCCAGCCGACGAAGTTAGAATATCAGCTCGACGAATTTGGTTCTCAGGACGATGATTTCTGGATGGTATACTTCAACATTTTAAGTCTAGAAACATCTCAATATTCTAAGTCCAGAAACACTTCTCTGAACTCCAGTCGACGAATTCATGTTCTCAGTTTGACGAACTTAGACCACAATCCTGACAAGTTTTATCAAGTAGTAGTTATTAGTTCTCAGCTCGATGAATTCAGTTCGCAGGTCGACGATTTCTGGACACTCTACTTCAACATTATAAAGTCCAAGAAACATTTCTCTGAACACTAGTCGATGGACTCAGATTCTCAGGTCGACGATCTTGATGCACAGAATTGGCATGGTTCTTGAGAAAGCAAGTCAGCAGTTCTCAGGTCGGCGATCTTGGATCTCAGCTCGACGAACAACAATTATCTGGTCGACGAACATAACTTCTCAGCTCGACGAACTTTGAACCCAGGTCGGCGAATTCTGTTCTCTACTCAATGATTTCTGTGCAGATCTAGACTTGGATATTTCCCTCCGTCTGTACTTATTTTATTGCAGTAATTCCTGAGTAATCAATGCTTAATATTCTCTGAATATTACCGTTAGACGCAACATTGATTATGGCTTTCATTAGGATTATTAATTGTCATTTTTCAATGGGACGGTTGGGGAAATCAATCAAAGCAGACATTCTCAAGACCGTCAGTAATCAATGCTGAAGAAATTCAAAATTCAGAAGGAAGATTTCATGGAAAATATAAAAGGATTTTTCTTCTTCCTTCTCGATACAGAAGCGCAGAGCAGCAGATAGTCATTGAGAGATCAAGAATTTGAAAGAGCACAAGCAATATATAGGGCAACACAAGAGTAAAGAGACAAAAAGCCCCAGACCAGAGAAATAATAGTAGTTGAAGAAGAAGAAGAACATACATCCAAAATCCAGAGTCTTCTTCCTTCTTCATTCCAGGATTCTTCAAGGACAACAACTCTATTAGTCAAGAAGTTCCTGGATATCTTCTAGTCAAGTCTAAAGGATTGAAGACCTACTCACCCTAAAGCAAAGCTCAAGACTTCCTGATTTCCATATCTCATGGGGAGCTTTGTTAACCTCAAAGATCTACTAAGTCTTCTCAGTTGTACTTGAGAAAGAGAAGACACCATCACTCTCTCACCCCCACTGTAAAAAGGGTTCTTTAAATCCCTTCAAAAGTTATTCCTGGTTGCAAGTCACCTGATAAAAAGACTTGGGATTGGTTTTTGAGCACCTGATCAAAAGCTCATTGGTGGCAGTCACCTCATCAAAAACCTGAGTGGATTACTACCAGGGTGGTAGAAGAGTGGATGTACCCAGGTTGGGGAACCACTATAAAATTCTTGTGTTGTCTGGTTGCCATCTTTTTCTTTTGTTCTTGTTGTGGCTGTGCTAGTTAGGTTGCTGTGTCTGTGATAGCTAGTTTATATTTGCTGTGCTTGTGGTAGATTATTTTATCTTAGGACTGTGTTTTTATTTACAACAAAAAGCCTTAAAGTTTCAAGATACTCTATTCACCCCCCTCTAGAGTATATCAGATCTAACCCTAACTTTCAAATATGACTTGGACCACCTATCCAATCAATATGATATAGGAAACCTGCATGCATGAACTGAAACATACATAAAATACACACGTGTATATATCATTAAGTTGAAAGGGCTTCTTCAACTGAAGTATATTGTGTCCAATGTACCCAGCAGGAATCCTGTATAAATATTAGGGATTATATTTCAAATTTATGGATCGCTAATTATTACAAGAATCACAAATTCTCTTGAACTAATTTTCAAGATCGTGAACGACCAAACTTCTCTTTCGATCTACTGTTCTCGGAAACGCTCTTCCCGACGACCAATAGTTCACGATCGGCGATTCTTATCAAAGATAGATTAGACAAGATCATTGCTTTCAGAATCTTTAAAGGTGTTCTTGATCTAGTCGGATTCCAAGGTTTTCAGATCAAGATTTTCAAGTTCTTCAAGTCTTCTCCTTCAAGTTTATTTCAAGATCTATTCTACAGGAAGAAAGAAGATTGAAAATATTCAAATCTGAAGAAGAATATTGTTTCCAATTTATAAAGGTGTACGAAATCAATTTTAATATTGTAGGAAGTTTCTACTTCCGAGTTTATAGATCCTTGTTTATTGGATTGAGTTGTAGGAGAGGTTATTCTCCGAGTTATATGAGAGGTTGTTCTCCGAGTTGAAAGAGAGTTGTCTCCAAGTTGTAGGAGAGTTGTCTCTGTATTGTAGGAGTTGAGACTCCGAGGGTAACACCCCCTATCCGTCACATAGAATATAGCAGTAGGTCCGGCCGGGGCCCGACGCCATATACCACAGACAGACCGAAGGGTTACGCAATGAAACCATCCTTCCAATAACCAACGTCCTACACAGAGTACATTCTAGCAGAAGCATTTTAAATGTTGCAAAATATGCACCCAGCCATAGCATGAATGTCCACTAACATTAACAACGCAAAAGGAATGAGCATACAAATACACAAGTAATTGGCCTTATGGCCTAACAGGAGTTTACTTATACAAATAATGTCTTCCAAACCTCGGCAAGCAGGCCGGTCACACATGAGAATAAAAGTACACATTCAGATATAGGCCTTTGAGGGCTGGCTCAGCAACAAGGGCCATTGCCCGCTATTTGCCACAAGGCTCTACAGCACCTGCAAGAATCAATCCACCGAAGCGGTGGCAAACAAAGCAACGGTCAGCTAAAGCTGACCAAATTATAATGACCACGCCCCTAAACTCGGGGTGGCGATGCTCCTTCCCTGCACTTTATTAGCATAGCTTAACAGTAGTGAAATTACACATCATCACAGGCGTAGGCTCGGACTGTTGAAAATTATGAAGTGAAAGTGGGTGAATGGAAGACTTGGGCAACCTATCTGTGCAGACTATGCAGATAGGGTTGGCGGACAGCCAGGTCGGTGGGGCTGGTGCAGACGGCTTGTTCTGTAGCGGCCTGGGCGATCTGTTCGCATAGACTACGAGGACAGCAGTGGCGTTTAGCCAGACCGGCTTATACTCTGTAAGCAGCTGAATCCCAGAATGTAACCGGGCGGATATAAACTCTATCCGCGGAGTCCGGCAAGAAGCGGACTGAAGAACTGGAGCTCGGCAAATCGGCTTGGCATAAGCCTTGTTCTTGCTTTGGTGAAGCGACAAGTGGAAGTGACAAAGATCGCCAGTCAGTGCAGACAGGTGCTGGAGGTTGCCGGGTTTGGCTGACTGGATCCAGCGTCCGCCAGTAAGTGCGGACTAGCACTTGTGGCCAGTGGTGTGGACTTGGTTGGTTCGGAACCAGATCCTTGTTTGGCTCAGTCTGGGGAGATCGCGCAGTGGAGCACGGACTGCTTCTTAGTCCGTCAAGCTCGGCAGAAGTGCATTTGCCTTGGTTGCGAGTTTGGGGATAAGCGGACTGAAGATTGTGTCTGTAATTACGTGCAGGATGGAGCTGGGTCCGCTGAGTACGACACCTGCCTTGCTGGCATGGTCGTGGACTCAGGGTATACGGACTAGAGAAGTCTACGGAAGATGCGGACTGGAAGTGTCTGCTGTGTAAGCAGACTGGAGCAGTGTCCACTGAGTCCGGTAGGTGTCTTGGTGACAAGGTTATGGACTCAGGGTATGCAGACTGGAGTTGTCTGCAGGGATATGCAGACTAGAGCTATCCAAAGTATGTGCGGACTGGATCGGCGTGTCCGCTGAGTCCGGCTGTTGCCTTTGTGGCAAAGCCTGTGGCTCGGGATGAGCGGACTAAAGCGGTGTGTTCGTTGAGTCCAGCATTTGCCTTGTTACGAGGCTGTGGGCTCGGGATAAGCGGGCTGGAGCTGTGTCAGCGGTTTGGCGGACAATGTTGCTGTGGAGTCTGGCTGTGGTGGTCTTGGCTTGGCCTTTGGCGACAAGGCGGACTGGCATTGTGCCTGGCCTTGAAGAAGTATAGGCGGACTGGCTATCTTGCACAGGCAGTGATAGACTGGTGTGTGTATCCGTAGGCTTGCGGATACACTTATTCTTACTGCAGGATGTGACGGTAATCCTATCGGCTAGGGCGGTGACCACACTCATCATCGTGCCTATAAATAGGACCCATATCACATCAGGAATAGTAACCTGACAAACCTAGGTAACCTGAGTAACCAGAGAACTGAAGTAAGTGAACAGTAAATTGAGCCCGCAACAGTTGCTGCGGACTGACTTTTGGTGTCCGCGCGGTTTGATAGAGTTGACCGGGTTGTGATGTGCAGGTTGTGCGGATAGTGCTGGAAAGCCAGGACTTGGCTCTGATTGCGGTCAGGGATAGTGCGGACTCAACGTTTAAGCAACAGGCGGTAAAAAGCAGGTCGTAGACAGCGACCAGACAGTCTTCTCTTTGGCAACTTGATTCGGTGTTGAATAAGTTGCCTACTTCAGGCGGACTATTATATTCGGCATCGCAGCTTTTGCGGTCTGGCGACTAGGCGACCTCATGGTTAGGCGGCTTGCAGACTGGCAGCTAGAGCTAGCATTGGAATAAGGGGTAGTCTGTGCGGCTTGGGCTGTGGTCTGGCGACCTGGCGGACTGTGCAGACTCCACAGCAGTTGACCGACGGCTTGGTGTCTGAGTCCGCGCGGCTTGTTTGTCTTGTCTTATTTTTGTAGTTCTCTGCTTTCCCTTTGGTGGTTTTGGTGAAGCATGTCTCGCCATATATGTCTCGCGTTGTAAAGAAGATTGTTGTTAATCAATAAAGATACTTGTGCTGCATGTGTTTCTGGTTATGACTATCTTTGGTTGAGATAACCCCTGCTAACTCCAGGTCCAGGAAATTTCAACATAGTATTAGAGCTGGATTGGAGTGGACAAGCAGTGATCCACTGAAGTGGTTGTTGCTCTTGTGAAGAGGGAACCAGTGGTTAAACTATGGAAGTGGAAGATGTAAGTTGTCTTGGAATTGAACTCCTTATAGAGATGAACTTTGATATGTGGAAGTCTTGTATGGAGATCTTTCTTCTTGGCGAGGACCTTTGGGAGGTAGTATGCAGAGCAGAAAGACAAGAGGCTACTGCTGGTAATGCTCAAGAGATGAGAGCTTGGAAGGAGATAAATGCGAAAGCGGAGTCCATTCTCAAGCAGGTGATCTCATCGGAGCTCTTGGACCATATCAGTGGATGACGGTCAGTTGCGGAGGTTTGCGTTGGAACACCCTATTACTAATTTGGGTCAGGATCACTATGTCTCTAGGAAATAAATCCTTGACCTCCTGTATAGTTCAATAGGTCAATTAGAATTGAGTCTAAGGGTTAGAAGTCTAGGTTTAAAAGCTGCCCTCAAGACCAGGATTTTCTATTTGGAGACTAAGTCATATCGTCGAGCTCAGCACGACGATTCGTTGAACTCCGATCAATGATCGTCTAGCTCAACTTCGATAGATCGTCGAACTCCATTCGACAATCGCTGAGCTCAACTTCATCATATCATCGAACTCCATTCGACGATCGGTGAGTTCAGTTCAACGATCTTAACTCAGCTTTGGATTTCTATCTTTGAGCTTAGTTCGACGATCTTTGAGCTCAGATCGACGATATTTTGCTGCTGTATTAGTCCATATCGCTGAACTCAGTTCAACGATAGCAGAGCTCAGTTCGACGCTTTCAGATAACTTCTAGGATGTTTCTAGATTCAAATTCAAATCAGTTAAGGAGTTATTCTGCAATTAATTCTGAAGATTTCCTAGCCGTTTTCATTTATTTCTTGACCAAGTTTCAAGGGATTTTCAAGGAATAATTCTATGGACTTTCCTCCAGAAGACATCTTTGCATTTAAGGATGCAATTAATGCAGGCCAACGGCTATTCTTGACAGAGAATGTTTTGTTCAGTATCAGAGAATAAAAGAGAAGAATTTTTGAATCTCTGAGAGAGATAGACACACAGACACATAGATTACAGAAATACACAGACAAACATCAGTAATCTTCAACAAAATATTCTGTCTCAAAGAATTCTCAAGAACACACATCCAGGGAGATCAAATCTTTTTCTGAAATCTTCAGATCTCTCTAGTCTTCAAGTGTTCAAGTCCAACATATTTCAAGACTCTAGACATTCAACATTTCAGTTGCTGCTGAAATCATCTTTTGCTGGAGTTCAACTTTTGAAGGCCTATCACCCTACAACAAAGCTTCTTTTCCTGAAGATCTCAAGGACTCAGGGGGAGCTTTGACATCATCAATCCACATAGTCTTCTCAGTTGTCTGAGAAAGAGAAGATTGCCATCACTCTCTCACCCCCTCTCTGTAAAGGGTTTCTCAAACTCCCTTCAAAAGTTTGAACTTGGTTTTTCAGCACCTTATCAAAAGCTCATTGGTGGCAAGACACCTGATCAAAAAATCTGATTTGGTTTTTGAGCACCTTATCAAAATCTCAGTGCTGCCCAGGACACCTGATCAACTCATCCTGCAGTGGATTCCTACCTAGGGTGGTAGAAGAGTGGATGTACCCAAGTTTAGGGGAACCTGAAAGATATAGTACCTAAACACCTAGAGGGGGGGGGGGGGGTGAATAGGTGACCAAATTCTTTTTAACGTTTTATGGCAGCAATCAGTTTCTAACACAGAATTTAATCTACTATTGCACAGCAATCATACAGCATACACAGCAAACCACAAACACAGTAGACACAGAGTTTTATAGTGGTTCACCAAGCTTTGGGTACATCCACTTTCCCCCTTCGCCTATCTAGCAGTGTACTAGATTCGGCCAAACTTCTCCACTAACTCAGAACCCAAAACAAGCTCCTACACCTCAGGCCCAAGGCCCTACAACTCAGCTTTTCCACAAAGCCTACACTCAGCCACAAAGGCCTACACTCAGCCACTAAGGCCTACACTCAGCCACCAAGGCCTACACTCATCCACCAAGGCCTACACTCAGAGATTTAACTCTCCTATCCTCAGCTTTTATAATTACAGGCTTACAAGACTCAGATCCAAAGGATCCTACAAGATAAAATGAATATAATAATGTGACTCAACAACTCAGAAAAAAGAGAGAGAAGAGTTGTGAGTTTCTTGATGAGTTCTTGGAAGAACTCAGTTGGACTCAATCTGACTTAGCTTTCTTCAAAGCTTCTTGAAAGTAGAACTCAATAAGATTGACTCCTTCTGCAGTTGATCCTTGATCTCTGCTACTTAAGATTCAGAATAAATCTGAACCCTTCTTCTCAGTCTGGTTCCAACAACTGATTTCTTGGATGGAGCTCTCTCTCTCCAACTTCTTAGATCTTCACTTGAAAGCTAGATCTTCTTCTTGTTAATGATCACTTGGACTTGTTTTCAATCCACTCAACAACAGTTTCTGTAGACTGTATAAGCCTATTTATAGGCCTTCTTCATGGTAACCGGCTGGTCCGGTTCATAACTGCTTTCTGACAACTCTGACAGGTGCTGTAGACCGGCTGGAACGGCAGCTGTCAAGTCATCCAGTCAGTTCTTGAAAATTCTCTAACTGTCTAAAAGTGTCGAGACTTTCTGTCTTTAAGTGTCGACACTTATAGACCAAGTGTCGACACAATTTGTCCAAGTGTCGACACTAGTCTACAAGGTGTCGACATAACTCCTTGTGTTGTAGATTCTTTATCTCGACACTGCTTCTTCTTCATGTGTCGACACTGATAATGTGTGTCGACACAAGTCCTTGTACTTCAGTATTTTGTTGAATTCTTCTAAGTGTCAACACATCTCCTTTGTGTCGACACATCTTCATGTGTTGAATCTGTTAAGTGTCGACACTGCTTGTTGGTGTCGACACATGTCTTCAGTGTTGATACTTGTTGAGTGTCGACACAGCTCCTTGTGTCGACACTTTCTTCTTCAGTTGAGACTTCAGTTGTGTGTCGACACATCCCCTTAGTGTCGACACTTGTACTTAGAATAATTTGTTGAACTTGCTGATCTTTGGTAAGTGTCGACACAGCTCCATGTGTCAACACTTTCTTCAAGTGTTGAGTCTTCAGCTAAGTGTCGACACATTGTTCTGGGTGTCGACACTTACTTCAAGTGTTGACTCTTCTGCTGAGTGTCGACATATTGTTCTGGGTGTCGACACTTGTACTTAGTCTCTGCTAGCTTTTGTTGAGTGTCGACACAGCTCCAAGTGTCGAAACTTTCTGATGTAGACACAGTTCTTCTAGGTGTCGACACTGCTGTTAAGTGTTGACACTTACTTCACTGCACTTTACTTCACTGAGTGTCGACACAGCTCCTTGTGTCGACACTTTCTGTCTGGTGTCGACTCAGCATCCCTGGTGTCGACACAATGACTCCAAGTGTCGACACTACTTGCCTGGGTGTCGACACAAGTCTTCTTAAGTGTCGACACTTTCCCTCTGGGTGTCGACACATGGACTTAGAAACTTTTTGCTTCAGTCCTGCAAATACTTAACCTGCACAAGTAACTCAAAATACATCAAATACATTTTGATGTATATCATTGAGTTGGGTGAGGCTTCTTCAAATCAGGTACATTTAAACCAATGTACCCAACAATCTCCCCCTATTTGGAGAAGTCATAACCCTTAGTCAATGATATACACCATTCATAATTTAATTTACAAAATGATGTAAAACAGGATACTATATAGCAGGGTAAACATAAACATGTATCAATCACACATGTATTCATAGACATCATCACAGAACAAATATGAAATAGACATAGACATCATCACAGAACAAATATGAAATAGATTTAACATATAACACATTGTTCTAAAATCTGTCATATTCATTTTACAAAATGTTTTACATCAAAAAGATTTCAAAGTAATCTTTAAGAAAATTCTAATTCTATTTCTATTCTGCCTCCTTAATCACTATTCCTTTTCCAGCTTGAACTTTGGCTGGAACAAGAGCATCAGCAACTTCAGCATCAGCATGCTTCTTGCCTTTCAAGTCTTTATTCTTAAGCTCTTCTGCTTTAATCTTCTGCCTTTCAAAGTAATGGTAAGGTTTAGGAAAGTACTTGTTAGGCTCCTGAGCAGTAGGAGGTAGCTTTCCCATCTTGGCCTTCCTTCTATATTGAACTATGGCCTCCTGCCGTGATTCATGTTTCCTCCATTCAGTTTCAGAAAACCACTTATTCCTGTCTTGAATGTTATCTTTGGCAGCTTTCCAGGCAGTCAGTATAATATTTCTTGAGGTAGGGCTCCAATGCTCAAAGTCTGGTCTTTGTTCAGCTTGTTCCCTAAACCTCTTCTTAGTTAATCTGGTTACTTCTTCAGCTTGCTCCTTCAAGATGGCTTCCTGTAAAGCTTCAGAGACAGGCTGAACAACTTTCTCTATTATGACATTGTCCTTACCCCCAGGTGGGCTATACATGGACTGTATGTCAGCATGTATCATGTCAAAATCTGGTGGAGGATAGATCACTTGAGCTACTTCTGGTTGCTCACCTCCAAGATAGGCAGGGTTAATTCCAGGTTCAGCAACATCATTGTCATCACATAGAGGAGGATATCCAGGATTGGCTCTGATGGAATTAGAAATCCATTTGGCATGCTCAGAGCCAGCTTTGACTAAGACCCTCTCCACCTTTATGACTTCTCTTTCTATATGATCCCTTAAGTCATCTTTTTGAAATCTGATTTGGGCATTGAGATAATTAACTCCATCTCTGTAGAAAGGTTTGAGCCTTTGGAGTTTGTCAGTGATGATATTCTCAGAGTCTAGTATAGTATTCTTAACAGCAGATATGCTCTCTTGCAGTGCTTTGTCAAAATCTGCTTTAGCAATAGCAGTAGAAGTAGAAGGTCCAGTACTTATGTTCTTTAATTCTGTGACAA
Organism: Platanthera guangdongensis; assembly: GCA_039583875.1. Lineage (NCBI taxonomy): Eukaryota > Viridiplantae > Streptophyta > Magnoliopsida > Asparagales > Orchidaceae > Platanthera > Platanthera guangdongensis. The sequence continues at coordinate 192,777,080 of CM077163.1, read as the reverse complement.
TTGCATTATGAGATGCTGTCAGATTGTCATTCATCCTTATTTGATTTTCAAGTACATATCCTTGCTTCAGGGCTATGTCATCTACTTGTGCTTTTATCTTCTCCTGGTGTGTAGCCAAGTACACCACTGCATTTCCACCCATGTGGAAACATTCAGTCATTTATTTTTTGTTAAGATTCATCTCAAATCTTATGGATTTAATATCCTGGGCCAGATCAAATTGCAATGATTTCTGCCCTTCATCCACATACTTCTCTATTGCCTTTCTGTGCTCATCCAACTTGATCTGCATAGCAACCATCAATGCACTATAATCAACTGATGGTGCTGGCTGAACTATAGGCTGTGGTGCAATAGATTGTAAGGCCTTCTTATAACTCTGACTCCTTCTCTTGAATACATAAAGTTTCTGTTTCTTAGCTCTGGTAGCCTCCTCATCTTCAGAAGCTGAGGAGCTAGCACTTTCAACCCTCTCCTTAGGGCTTGGGGGCCTCTCAGTCTACACATCTGGTGCCTTCTCAGTTTCTTTTCTTGCAGTCTCTTCAAGAATTACAACTTGCTCCCCCTCAACTGGAGCATTCTCTTTTTCAGCAGCAGCAGTGTCCTTGTCAAAGTCTTGTTGATCCAGATTGAGAAATAAATCTTCCATAGTATACTCTTGTGGTGAATGAGCTGGAGAACTTCTTGGCTCTTCAACCACTGGATCAGATAAAACTTCTACTACAACAGATGTGTCTTCTATGACAACATCTGGGACGTGGCTATCCAGCTGAGTTTGCTGATTAACATCAGACAAATCAGTATCCTCTATAGGAAAATCTAAAGTACTTAGTTCAGTGATTACCTCTAGGATGATGTTTGTAGCTTGCTCACTCTCTAGTGTAGTTGGTTCTTCTACAACTAGATGCTCCCCTGGATGTCAGCAATATCTTGAGGAGCAGGAGACTTTACAGCAGTTTCTTCCTCATTCTCATCTGGTGTGAAGACAACCTGTTCTTCACTGTCAGAGCTGCTAGATGGAACCTCAGGCACTGAAGCAGCTTTCCTCGTCTTCTTTGGAGGTGAAACTTTCTCAGGAACTATCTTCTCTGGGGTTGGCATCTCTTTAGACAACACCCTATCCCATCTGGAGAAAATTCTCAGATCCATTTTCCTCATATGATTTATTTTGCTTCCAGCTACCTGTTGCATAACCTCTGGTATGGTACCAGCTAGGTATAAACTTATGATCCTGCCCAAGTTAGGCTTCTTTAGGCTTTCTTTAATTTTCTCAAATATCACAACAGACCAATCTGTCTTCAAAGTAAAGATTATCCTTGTCATAATGTTGAACATATGGGCAGATATCCTATCATGCCCTCCTGGCTTACTTAAGATGACCTTGCCAACAATTTCTGATAGGAATTTCCCTTGACTATTCATGCCTTTCCTATTGAAAACTGAGCCAATTTTCATCTTAGCATCCAGTCCACTCCATGACAATGCATCTCTGGACCTGGAAGCTGTAACCTCTTCTTCTTCCTTAGTTCTAGGCAGCTGAAGTACTTTTCTCAGACTCTTTGGTGTAATCTTAACCTTTGCTCCATGAACTCTGGATTTGATCTTGTATCCAGATTCGTCCACTTCAGCTTCATTGAGGAATTCCAGTACCTCTTTCTTCCATATTTTAGTAGGTTCTGAAACAAGATATTCTAACCCTGAATCTGCGACTAGGGTTACTACTGTCTTGATTTCTTGATCGGCATCCTCAAAAGCATCCCGCACCAGTTCGTACCCTTCGTTGACATTCTCCTCAAGCTTTGGCGCTATTAGGGTTTGTAGAATTTGTCTTGAGAGAAGAGAAGTGTCGACACAGAAGTTTGGTCTCGAAACTTTTGAAAGCGTGTCGATAAACTAAGACTAAACCCTATTTATACCTTTCTAGTTTTGAAGATGAAAAGGTGTGCAGCCAACTTGAATTGTGTCGACACTGGCAATAAGTGTCGACACTGACTTATAATGTCTCGACACATATGTGTCGACACAAGTTTAGTCAACAGATTATATGTGTTGACACTTGTTTATGTGTCGACACCACTCAACTCGACAATTAGTCGAGATTTTACTTAGAGAATTCTGAGTAAGACTTAAGTGTCGACACCATTTTGGATGTGTCGACACCTACTTGTCATGTGTCGACACTACTATTCTGAAGTGTCGACACCAACTTCCTAGATGTGTTGACACCTTTTTCCTGAAGTGTCGACACCTACTTTCTGTGTCGACACAGAAATCTCTATGTGTCAACACCTTTTTACTTAGCCAATTTCAATTCTGTAAACTTACTCTAAGTTTATCATTCCTAGTTCAATTTTAAACCTATTGAACTTAGCTTCTTCTAGGGGCTTAGTATACATATCAGCTAATTGATTATCAGTTTTAACATATTCAAGTAAAATATCTTCTCTTTCTACATGCTCCCTAAGAAAATGATATTTAATTTCAATATGTTTTGTTCTACTATGGGATACATGATTATTAGCTATTGAAATAACACTAGTAGAATCACAAAAGAGTGGAGTTCCACTTACCTGAAATCCATAGTCCTCAAGCTGATACTGTATCCATAGAAGCTGAGCACAACAACTTCCTGCAGCCACATACTCTGACTCTGCAGTGGAGATAGCCACACTTGTTTGCTTTTTGCTACTCCATGAAATTAGTCTTCCTCCTAGGAATTGACAGGTTCCAGTAATGCTTTTTCTATCTTCTCTGCATCCTACAAAGTATGCATCTGAATAACCTGTTAGTTCAAAATCCCCATTCCTAGGGTACCAGAGGCCTAGATAGGGAGTGCCCTTTAGATATCTCAATATCCTTTTGACTGCTGTCAAATGAGACTCTTTAGGGCAGGCTTGATACCTTGCACAGACACATGTAGCATACATGATATCTAGTCTACTAGCAGTCAAGTACAATAGGGAGCCAACTATCCCTCTATACAAGGTTTCATCTACAGGTTTCCCTGCATCATCCTTACTAAGAGACATACTTGACCCCATAAGAGTCTTCATGGTGCTGGATGAATCCATACCATACTTCCGTATGAGTTCTAGGGTGAACTTAGACTGACATATGGATAAACCATTTTCAGTCTGTTTAACTTGGAAACCCAAGAAAAACTTTAGCTCTCCCATACTACTCATCTCAAATTGACCTTGCATAGGTTTTGCAAACTTTTTACAAAGGCTGCTTTCAGTAGACCCAAATATAATGTCATCTACATATATTTGGACTAGTATAACTTTGCCTCTATATTCCCTAAGGAATAGAGTCTTATCTATTTTCACCCTTGAGAACTTGTTCTCAATGAGGAAACTAGATAGGGTTTCATACCAAGCCCTAGGGGCTTGCTTTAACCCATATAAAGCTTTCCTAAGTCTATAAACATGATTAGGTAAAGTTGAATCAACAAAACCTGAGGGCTGTTCCACATAGACTTCCTCTTTAAGATTACCATTCAGAAAAGCTGACGTGACATCCATTTGGTAAACTTTGAATCCTTGAAAGGTTGCATAGGCTAAGAACATCCTTATGGCTTCTAGTCTGGCTACTGGAGCAAAGGTTTGATCAAAATCAATACCTTCTTCCTGCCTATATCCTTTAGCAACCAATCTTGCATTATTCTTAATGATGACCCCTTGTTCATCCATCTTATTCCTGTAGATCCACTTGGTTCCTATTATATTGTGGTCTTTAGGTTTAGGAACAAGTTCCCAGACCTTGCACCTCTTGAACTGATTCAGCTCTTCTTGCATTGCTTCAGTCCATTGTGGATCTAGAATGGCTTCTTCAAACTTCTTTGGTTCAACTTGAGATAGAAAGCTGGAGTAGATTGTTGCATTCATATTTCTGCTCCTTGTTTGTACCCCTTGTCTTGGATCTCCAATAATCTGCTCTACTGGATGATCTCTAAGATGCCTATTGGCTGGAGGCATCCTGACTTCTGGTTGAACCTCTTCAGTTTCATCAACTTGCTGTACTCCTTGTATTTCTTCTGCACTTGGTACATGTAGTACTCCCCCTGGACAACAGCCACTGTCTTCTACTTGCTATCTTGCAGTTGATTCTTCTTCTAGAGTGAGCTTGTCCATCTTCTTTGTTAAACCTGTGGGGCTGCATACACTACTAGACAACTCATTGTTGATAAGCCTAGTTTCATCAAATACTACATGTACAGTCTCTTCTACAACTTGTGTAGACAAGTTGTAGACTCTATAAGCCTTACTGTTGTTGCTGTACCCAACAAAAATTCCCTCTTGGGACTTGGCAGCAAACTTAGTCAAGTAAGACTTTCCATTGTTAAGTATGAAGCATTTGCAACCAAAGATCCTGAAGTAGGATAGGTTTGGTTTCCTGCCTTTCACAACCTCATAGGGGGTCTTGTTGAGGCCTTTAGTAATGGTAGCCCTATTAATAACATGACATGCAATATTGACTGCTTCAGCCCAGAAGTATTCTGGTAGTGATGTATCACGTAATAGGGTCCTACCTGCCTCAATCAAGGTTCTATTCTTCCTCTCAGCAATGCCATTTTGCTGAGGTGTTCTTGGTGAAGAAAACTCTTGAAATATCCCAAAGTCTTCACATAGTTTTGCCATACTCTCAGACTGAAATTCAGTACCATGGTCACTTCTAATCTTGACCACTGTACTGTCTAGTTCATTCTGAATTTGCTTGACAAAGCTATAGAAGACATTAGGTGTTTCAGATTTCTGTCTTAAGAAGAACACCCAGGAAAACCTTGAGTAGTCATCAACAACTACAAAGGTATAGACCTTCCTACCTAGGCTGTGAACTGACATTGGACCAAAGAGATCCATATGCAAGAGGTATAAACATCTCACAACATCTTTGTTTTCTAAGCTTCTAAAGGTGGATCTAGTCTGCTTGCCCTTTTCACAAGCTGAGCAAATACCATCTTTAACACACTTAACTTGAGGACCATTCCTCACTAACTCTTTGCTAAAGAGTTTGCCAATTGTCTTGTAATTTAGATGAGCTAGCCTCTTGTGCCATTTGACACAATGAGAGACTTTCTCATCTGCTACAAGACACACTTGAGAACCATTGGTCTCACACATAATGTCTAGGCAGTAGACATTCCTCTTCCTATAACCTGTCAAAATGATCTCTTGATCACTTGACCTCTTGATATAACAACCATTCTTAACAAATGAGATGTCATACCCTACATCACTTAATTGACTTATACTTATTAGGTCGTGTTTTAACCCTTTAACATAAGCCACTTGAGTAATGGTAACCAAGTTACTAGAAATGTTACCAAACCCTTTGATGATTCCTTTTTCAGAACCACCAAAGGTTACTTTTGGACCATCTTTGATTGGAATGTAGTCCCTTAGTAGTCCCCTAGTTCCAGTCATATGTCTGGAACATCCACTGTCCAAGTACCATATTGGGGCATGACAACTTGGACTTACCAGCAAAATAGATTAGTGAACCTTAGAACCCAAAGAATCCTTGGGTCCTTGGTACTTGTTAGTTTGCATCCTGACAAAGCTACCTACTAGTTTTCCAATAGGCAGTTTGCTACTCACTTTGGCACTAGCATTGTGCCAACAGTCCATTGCAAAGTGGCCAACTTTGCCACAGCACCAACACTCAAACCTATTGTACCTTTGCTTTGGTACTGTCTTTGCTGTCTTATCTACAGCTGTCTTGTTGTGTGTTGGGGCTTTGCCCTTGGACTTGGACTTGGACTGAACAGTCCTTTCAGGTCTAGTAAATCCCAGTCCAGCTTTACCTTTGTGATGAACAAATTCATCAATTATGGGTAAAACTGACTTAGGTTTAGAAAACCTAGCAACTAAGTCCTTCTCCTTCTGAAGATTAATCTCCAGACTCTTGATTTGATCATTCTTAAATGATATAGTTCCCATCTGAATCACAGTGATGTGCTTCAGTCTGGCTATCTCATTAAGCTTTTGATCAAAAGACTTCTCAAAATCTGTTGCTGCAGCTTTGAGATCAGCAATTTCCTTTGCCTGACTTTTGGCTAGGGACTTGCTCTTCTTATAAGCATGCAACAGTACTTTATATTCATCTATCAGCTGATGAATATCTTCTTCAGACTCAGATACACTCTCATCACATGATGAAGATGAATCTGATTCTGTACTGGCACAAGAAACTGAATTGGAAGAACAATGTTGTACCTTACTAGGTCCTGGCTGCTCCAGGATTTCTTCACTTTCTGTCAATGCCATTAGCCCTTGACATTGACTATCTTCTTGTTCATATATAGACTCCATAATCTGCATGAACTCTTCTTCTTCTTATTCAGCAAACAGCCCTATATATGCCTCAGCATCTGACTCAGTTTCTGAAGTAGAGATATCTGACAGAGTCTTCTCGTTTTTGGCAACAAATTACTTTTCTTTCATGCCCTTGTATTGAGTACTTTTCTTGTCACTAGACTCCTTTCTCTTCTCAGGACAATCTGCTATCACATGACCTTGTCTATTACAGTAATAGCATACAATTTTTGATAGTGTAGCTTTGCTAGACTTTTACTTTTTCTTGTCTTTCTTTGAAGACTTCTTTTTCTGATAAGAGTCTTCCTTTCCCTGTGAAGTAGATGACCTTGACCTTCACTGTTTCTTCTTTAAGAATTTCTGAAAATGTCTTGTGAAGGCAGCAAAGTCCTCATCACTTTCACTGCTTTCAGATTTTGTGCTGACTGACTCATCTGACTCAGAATCAACTACCTTTGGAGGTGGAGAAGGTGACTTACCTCTGTACTTTCTGGGGGCTTCTGTTTTGAAGGCCACAGTTCTTTCCTTGTGTTCATTTCTTGTGGATTTCTCCTCTTCTTTCCTCACTGTCAACTGCATTTCATAAGACAGCAGTTTGCCAAACAGTGTTGGTGGGGGAATTTCTCCCAGCTTTGCCATTTCCCTGATGGCACAGATCTTGGTGTCCCAATCTCTAGTTAGGGACCTTAGAAACTTGTCATTGAGTTCATAATTACTGAACTCTCTTCCATAGGACATGAGTTCATTCACTATCCTATAGAACTTCTTATAGCACTCAGTTATGCTATCACCCTTTCCTTGTCTAAAACTTTCATACTCTTGATTTAGCAAGGATTTTTTGTCTTGCCTTACTTCTTCAGAACCCTCCATATACACAATAAGAGTATCCCACATCTCTTTGGCTGTCTTACAGTGTATTAGATTCTGAAAAGTTGCATCATCTATGGCACTCACTATAATGTTTTGAGCCCTTTTGTCCATGGTGGCTAGGATAATTTCATCCTTTGTCATCTCAGAGAAATCCTTAGGTGTTCTCTGATTGGCATCCAAGACTGAAACCTTCATGGGCACATATAGCCCTTCTTTTTCTGTGTTGTAAATCCTAGGGTCTGAGGCTTCCATAAACAGCCTCACCCTTTCCTTCCATATCCCAAAGATCTCTTTCCTGCATATGGGTAACTTCATGGATCCCAATTCCTTGTGATTTTCAGTGGAACCCATGGTTCTTGATTTTCTTGAATCTGTAATTTGACTTAGACTGAATCTGCCAACAGGATCTCCTCAGACTGTTAGTCCTTTTTGAGTAACCTAGCTCTGATACCACTTGAAAGATATAATACCTAAACACCTAGAGGGGGGTGAATAGGTGACCAAATTCTTTTTAACTTTTTATGGCAGCAATCAGTTTCTAACACAGAATTTAATCTACTATTGCACAGCAATCACACAGCTTACACAGCAAACCACAAACACAGTAGACACAGAGTTTTATAGTGGTTCCCCAAGCTTTGGGTACATCCACTTTCCCCCTTCGCCTATCTAGCAGTGTACTAGATTCGGCCAAACTTCTCCACTAACTCAGAACCCAAAACAGGCTCATACACCTCAGGCCCAAGGCCCTACAACTCAGCTTTTCCACAAAGCCTACACTCAGCCACAAAGGCCTACACTCAGCCACTAAGGCCTACACTCAGCCACCAAGGCTTACACTCAGCCACCAAGGCCTACACTCAGAGATTTAACTCTCCTATCCTCAGCCTTTATAATTACAGGCTTACAAGACTCAGATCCAAAGGATCCTACAAGATAAAATGAATACAATAATGTGACTCAACAACTCAGAGAAAAGAGAGAGAAGAGTTGTGAGTTTCTTGATGAGTTCTTGGAAGAACTCAGTTAGACTCAATCTTACTTAGCTTTCTTCAAAGCTTCTTGAAAGTAGAACTCAATAAGATTGACTCCTTCTGTAGTTGATCCTTGATCTCTGCTACTTAAGATTCAGAATAAATCTGAACCCTTCTTCTCAGTCTGGTTCCAACAACTAATTTCTTGGATGGAGCTCTCTCTCTCCAACTTCTTAGATCTTCACTTGAAAGCTAGATCTTCTTCTTGTTAATGATCACTTGGACTTGTTTTCAATCCACTCAACAACAGTTTCTGTAGACTGTATAAGCCTATTTATAGGCCTTCTTCATGGTAACCGGCTGGTCCGGTTCATAACTGCTTTCTGACAACTCTGACAGGTGCTGTAGACCGGCTGGAACGGCAGCTGTCAAGTCATCCAGTCAGTTCTTGAAAATTCTCTAACTGTCTGAAAGTGTCGAGACTTTCTATCTTTAAGTGTCGACACTTATAGACCAAGTGTCGACACAAGTTATCCAAGTGTCGACACTAGTCTACAAGGTGTCGACATAACTCCTTGTGTTGTAGATTCTTTATCTCGACACTGCTTCTTCTTCATGTGTCGACACTGATAATGTGTGTCAACACAAGTCCTTGTACTTCAGTATTTTGCTGAATTCTTCTAAGTGTCGACACATCTCCTTTGTGTCGACACATCTTCATGTGTTGAATCTGTTAAGTGTCAACACTGCTTCTTGGTGTCGACACTTTCTTCTTCAGTTGAGACTTCAGCTGTGTGTCGACACATCCCCTTAGTGTCGACACTTGTACTTAGAATAATTTGTTGAACTTGTTGATCTTTGCTAAGTGTCGACACAGCTCCATGTGTCGACACTTTCTTCAAGTGTTGAGTCTTCAACTAAGTGTCGACACATTGTTCTGGGTGTCGACACTTACTTCAAGTGTTGACTCTTCTGTTGAGTGTCGACACATTGTTCTGGGTGTCGACACTTGTACTTAGTCTCTGCTAGCTTTTGTTGAGTGTCGACACAGCTCCAAGTGTCGACACTTTTTGATGTAAACACAGTTCTTCTAGGTGTCGACACTGCTGTTAAGTGTCGACACTTACTTCACTGCACTTTACTTCACTGAGTGTCGACACAGCTCCTTGTGTCGACACTTTCTGTCTGGTGTCGACTCAACATCCCTGGTGTCGACACAATGACTCCAAGTGTCGACACTACTTGCCTGGGTGTCGACACAAGTCTTCTTAAGTGTCGACACTTTCCCTCTGGGTGTCGACACATGGACTTGGAAACTTTTTGCTTCAGTCCTGCAAATACTTAACCTGCACAAGTAACTCAAAATACATCAAATACATTTTGATGTATATCATTGAGTTGGGTGAAACTTCTTCAAATCAGGTACATTTAAACCAATGTACCCAACAGAACCACTATATTTCCTTGTGTCTTCTGGTTTTGCTTGTCTTTATTTTTGTTTCTGGCCTTGATTATTCGTGATTAGCTTTTGTATAGTTTAGTTCTGTGATTAGTTTTTTAATTGCTTCCCTGCTCACTCATATTACAACAAGTGTTGTAAAAAGTTTTAAAGCACCATATACTCTATTCATCCCCCCTTTAGAGTATATCAGATCTAGCTGCACTTTCAATTGGTATCAAAGCGAGGTTGGTTAAACATACCACACCTTGGTGGTTGCATTGGCTAACACCTGAACCCAAAGATCCCTAGTTAGATCTGTTTTCTTTTGTAGTTTATTATTAGATTTTGTTTTCACAAATCATGGCCCAAAACAAAGATTATGTTACCACCAGACCTCCAGTGTGCAATCTATCCAAGTTTACACTTTGGAAAGCAAGGATCAGACTGTACATGAATTCTATTGACGAAGATATTTTCAACTTTGTTTTGACAGTGTGTCCAAGACCTCCAGAGAACACCAGTACAAATGCTGTTCCACCTCCATCAGGAACAGATGCTGACATCAGGAAATGGAAGGTAGCTGATGCCAAGGCCATGAACATCTTAGCCCAGACAATGTCTGATGACATATTTCAAAAGGTGGCTGAATGCAATTCAGCAAAGGAAATTTGGGACAAATTCTCAGAAATAGTCTCAGGCTCAGCTGATGAGAGAAAGGATAGGAGATCCCACCTCATATCTCAATATGAGAATTTCAAGAAGGGAGAAACTGAGTCAGTGGGAGATATGTACAGCAGGCACAGTCTAATTGTCAGTGAACTCAGAACATTGGATAAAGAGATCTCACTAACTGAACTCAATGACAAGATTCTAATGTGCTTCCCTAGCACTTGGAACTCAAGAATCTGGCCAATTAAGGATGCCAGAAGTCTGAATGAGATCACCACTGAATCTCTATTAGGTAAGCTCAAATCTTATGAGCTACTCATCAAAAATAGAGAAGAAGAACAGAAGGCTGCCTCACCAGCCACAAGAAAAGAGAAGACCATAGCCTTCAAGGCAAATGAAGATCAGCCTGAAGACAAAGTCACATGCAATGATGAACTGCTCAGTCTGTTGGCCAAAAGATTTTATAAGATGGCCAGAAAGGACTTCAGAAGGAGATCATACAAGGAACCTGATAAGCCAAGGTATGACAAGTCCATTAATAATAATAATAAAGACATTATTTGCTTTGGTTGCAGGAAACTAGGGCATATAGTTCCTGACTGTCCAAAAAACAAAAACAAGGACAGAAGTGACATGAAAGAAAGAAGAAAGGAGAAAGACTCCAAGAGGAATGGCAATGGCAAACCCTCATCAAGCAAAAACAAACATACAAGAAAGGGGTTTGTTGCTGAATCCTGGAGTGAGACTGAAGAAGAGTCAGAAGCATCATCCAGCTCCAGTGATGATGAGGATGATGCAGAAGAAAAAGAGTTCTGCATGATGGCAATCAATGCCTCACAGCATAATTCAGAAGAAGAAGAGTCAGAGTCAGATTCAGAGACTCAACCTGAAGAAGATCAGGTAATCAGTTCTTTTGATTTTAATTCAAAGGACTTTAAATCTGAATTTAAAGCATTGTGTTTAGACCTGCTAAAATCTGAGAAAGAAATTATCTCTCTCAGAAATCATTTATCTGAACATAATACTTTAAAATCAGAAAACCTCAAACTCTCTCAGGAGTTGGAGAGCTGTAGGGAGCAGATAGCTTCAAGAAAAGTGAGCTGTCTGATGCCAAGAAGCTTGAAGAATCCCTTAATGGGAGAAGCATCAAGCTGATGGACATCACAAACACAGTGAACTCCAGACTCAATAGTACACTGTGCTTGGGTGCTTCATCCAGCCAACCCATAGTTCTAACAACTCCAATCAAATTCATTTCTGATAAAGGAAAGGGAGTTGTAGAGGTAGCTAGGAAAAATTCTGATCTGCCCCAGAAAACTAAGTCCCAGCAGAAATCGTCGAACGGAGATCGACGATCGCCAAACGGAGATTGACGATCGCCAAACGCAGATCGACGATCTCAGGAAAAATCGTCGAATGCAGGTCGACGATCTCAAGTACCTGAACTCAGCCATAGTCGACCGTCGAACGGAGCTCGACAATCTGACCCAAGATCGTCGAACGCAGCTCCAAGATCGTCGAACAGAGGTCAGAACTCTGGAAAATTTTTCAAGGGCAAATCAAAATTCAATCCTAATGGCCCTTCATCCCAAATCTTTAACCCTTATACTGAATGGATTATACCTCCAAGGAGATATCATCCTGAAGGATATAAGAGTCAACCTGGGATGTCCTTTATTTCAGAATTTAAAGGTTATCAACCTAGGCCCAAGGTAAACTGGGTCAAAAACAAATGAATTGTTTTATGTGCAGGTGAAGACCTATCCAACATCTAACCAACAATGGTACTTGGATAGTGGGTGCTCTAAGCACATGATAGGGAACAAGGACAACCTCACTTCCTTTAGAGCCAAGCTTGGACCCAAAGTTATCTTTGGTAATTCAAACTTTGGACAGACTAAAGGATATGGTGCAGTCCATATTGGATCAGTAACTTTCAAGAAGGTAGCTTATGTGGAAGAACTGAAGCACAACTTAATAAACATCAGTCAGCTGTGTGATGAAGGCTACCAGGTGACCTTCAGCAAAGCCTTATGCAAAATCAAGTCAGAGGACAACACAACTGTGTTGACAGGTAAAAGGAAAGGTAACATCTATCTAGTAGATTTTCTTTCAAATGATGTAGATATTTGCTTGTTTAATTCTGTCTGTAGACCAAATATTTTATGGCATAAGAGACTAGGACACCTAAACCTTAAAACTATTGCTAGGCTATCCAAGGACAACCTTATTAGAGGACTATCTTCTGGCCCCTACAAGAAGGAAGGACTCTGCAGGGCTTGTCAATTAGGCAAGAAAACTAAAAACAGCTTTAAGTCACTTAATAAGAGTGATTCACCTAGGATATTGTATCTGTTACACATGGATCTTTTTGGACCCATCACAGTACAAAGCCTAGGAGGGAAATCCTACACTTTAGTAGTTGTAGATGACTTCTCTAGATTCACTTGGGTGTTCTTTCTAAGGAAGAAGTCTGATAACTTTAAGTGTCTGACAGAGTTTCTCAAATGTATACAGATTGAGTTCAATACTCATATTGCCCTGATCAGAAGTGATCATGGGACAGAGTTTGATTCTCTTCTTATGCAAGAGTTCTGTCAGAGTGAAGGGATCAGGCATACTTTCTCAGCTCCTAGAACTCCTCAACAAAATGGGGTAGCTGAAAGGAAAAATAGAACCCTTATTGAAACTGTCACTACATTGTTGTCAGATGCTCACCTTCCTCTATCCTTTTGGGCAGAGGCAGTGAACACCTCCAACTATGTGCTGAATAGAAGTCTGATACATAAACTAATGGGAAAGACTCCCTATGAATTACTCAAAGGGAAGAAACCTAAAGTTGATTATTTTAGAGTCTTTGGTTGTATTTGCAACATTCATAACAATGACAAGAGATATTTAGCAAAATTTCAAGCCAAAGCTGATGAAGGAGTGATTCTGGGATACTCCATGATCAGCAAGGCTTATAGGGTTTATAATAAATCCTCTTTAAAAATTGAGGAATCTGTCCACATATCATTTGATGAATCTAACATGTCTTTCAAGGAGAAGATCTCTTCTACCATAGAACCTTTGCAAGAACATTCTCTTGTTGAATACTTGAACAAGTTACAGGTTACTCAAAGGGATGAAAGCAGTGAAGATGAAGAAAGTGCTCAACATATTGAAGAACAACTTGAAGAGCCAGTTGTTGTACCACAAGAGGAAACAACAACACAGGTTGGTGAACAATCAACACCCCATGTTGATTTAGTAACATCAAGAGACCATCCAATTTCCCAAATAATTGGAGACATCTCAGCTGGTGTGCAAACCAGAAATCAGGTCAACCAAAACCTATTGCACACCTGCTTCCTATGTCAAATTGAACCTCAGTCCATTCAAGATGCAGAGCAAGATCCACACTGGATCATTGCAATGCAAGAGGAGTTGCATCAATTTGAGAGAAACAAAGTATGGGAACTAGTGCCAAAGCCTAAGGATCACTCCATTGTTGGAACAAAATGGGTATTCAGAAACAAACTGGATGATCAAGGAGTAATTGTAAGAAACAAGGCAAGGCTAGTTGCTCAGGGATACTCTCAAGAAGAAGGAATAGACTACGACCAGACCTTTGCACCAGTTGCAAGATTGGAAGCCATCAGAATATTTTTAGCTTATGCAGCACATAAAAGCTTCAAGGTATATCAGATGGATGTCAAAAGTGCATTTCTAGATGGAGACATCAAAGAGGAAGTATATGTCAGACAACCTCCAGGTTTTATCTCTCAAACTTATCCTGATTATGTTTTTCGATTGAATAAAGCATTATATGGTCTCAAGCAAGCTCCTAGAGCATGGTATGAGACCCTAGCATGCTTTCTCTTGGAAAATGGTTTTATAAGGGGTAGAGTAGACCAAACTCTTTTCATTAGAACCCATAAGTCCTATACCCTACTAATACAGATTTATGTAGACGGTATTATTTTTGGCTCTACTGACTCCAAATTGTGCAGAAGGTTTTCCAACCTAATACATTCTAAATTTGAGATGAGTAGCATGGGTGAGCTATCCTTCTTCCTAGGATTGCAAGTCAAACAGCATGCTGAAGGTATCTTTATTTCTCAAACCAAATATGCAAATGAATTGGTTAAGAAATTTGGCATGTCAGAAGCTTCTTGTATGAAAACACCCATGCCTACTAATGCTGTATTGGATGCTGATGAACATGGGAAACCTGTTGATCAGACAACATATAGAGCCATGATTGGCTCCTTACTGTACCTTACAGCTAGTAGACCAGATATAATGTTTGCTACATGTATATGTGCTAGGTTCCAAGTAAGCCCTAGAGAGTCACACCAAACACTAGTAAAGAGGATTCTCAGGTATGTTAAAAGTTGTCCAAATCTAGGTCTCTGGTATCCAAAAGATTCAGCATTTGATTTAACTGGATTCTCTGATGCTGATTATGCTGGATGCAGAATTGACAGGAAAAGCACCAGTGGAACTTGTCAGTTCCTTGGTGACAGACTTGTCTTTTGGTTTTGCAAGAAACAAACTTCTGTGTCAACTTCAACTGCTGAAGCTGAATATATGGCTGCAGGCAGTTGTTGTTCACAAATCCTGTGGATTCAAAACCAACTCCTAGACTATGGCTACAACTTAGAGAAGTCTAAAATCTTTTGTGATAACACCAGTGCTATTTCTATAGCTCAAAATCCAGTCCTCCATAGTAGGACAAAACACATAGAGATTATGCATCATTTCTTAAGAGATAATGTTGAAAAGAATAAAATTGAACTATAATATATCCCAACTGATTTACAAAGGGGAGATATTTTCACCAAGCCCTTGAATGAAAAGAAACACACCTTCTTCCTAAATCAGTTAGGAATATTAGATGGAGGAAGTCTTAAATAATAATATCCAAGATTTTGAAAGCTTTAAAATTGACCAAGACTAGCCAAACATCCTGTTTTTTTTCTTAGTGTCTAGAGTTTTTCTGATCTCTGAACTGCGCTCGACGATTTTCCCCCGGATCGTCGAACGGAGATCAACGCTATCTGAAATCGTCGATCTGAGTTCAGCATTTCTCAGATAGTATGAACTATCTCTTCCGGTCAACGATCGTCGAACGACGCTCGATGATTTTGTTCTCTGAACGATCGTCGAACAGAGCTCGACGCTCTCCAATATCGTAGAACGGAGATCGACGATGTTGAAGTCTCTTCAGATTCCTTTAGAAGCCTCGATCGTCGAACTGAGTTCAACGATCTTTCCATTTCAGCGTCGAACCCTAATATAAAATTCATTTTTCGCCGTCGTTCTCCTTTGCACTTTCGATTTCTCTGCAAGAACTTTCTTTCCCTCCAAACAGTTCTGCACTTGGTCGTTTTGTTTGTTGAATTTTTGCAGGTACCCATGGTTGTGTCTGTTGCTGTTCTCGCCGCCATGAAGTTTGATGCTGGCTTCGACATCGACATGGAATCCTTCAGCACAACCGACCAGGTCTTTCATGATATTTTGGGATTATTCAAAGAGCAGAACCTGACTGCAATTATGACCACAAGGATCAAGCTTGCATCTGATGAGATCAAAGAATGGGTCTACACTGCCCACAATCAAGATAACTCCACCATTGTTGGGTCAATATCTGGCACACAGGTACCTCTAACCCCAGCAATTTTATCAGAGGTTTTTGAGTTGAGAAATGGTGAAGATACTGCTGACTTGTCTAGAGAAGAGTATACTGACCTGCTTGCCAGAATGGGTCATTCTGAGGCCAACCCTAGCAAGCTCTTGAAAAAGAACCTTTCTGTGGAATACAGATTCATGGCAGATGTAGTTGGGAAAGTGCTACTGGCTAAGCACTCTGCCCATGATACAATCTCAAGGTATCAGCTCTGCCTCATGGGAGCCCTTGTAGACAGGAAGAACTTGAATTGGGGAGAAGTATTCTTTGACCTTATTAAGAAGAAGATAAACAAAAGTTTTGTCAACTTTGGAAGGATTCTTGGGGTGTTTCTGCAGCATAGGTGCCCTGCTCAGTTGGTCTCCTCTGGAATCCATATCAATGCATCCAAGAGACTGTCTTGTGCCCTGTTTGGTAAATGGGACAAACAAATCAGCAAGCCCAGCAGGCCCTCCTCCGGCACTCCTTCAGGCACAAGGACTCTCAGAATCACTTCTCCACAGGTCTCTGCCCCTGTAGATGACCTGCCTGTTGTTGCCTCTCCTCCTCCTCCTCCTCCAATTCCATCCCTTCCCATACCATCTACCATTCAAACTCCATCCACCATCATCATCTCCAGCCCCTCTCCAACATCTACACCATCTCCAGTACCTACACTTCCAACACCAGAAGAACAATTTCATCCATTATTCTCCTACCCTCAACCAGATTCCACTTCATCACCCTTCATTCCATCCTTCACCCTCATTGATGATTCCTTTATGGATGATTCACCATCCTCTCCTCCTGAGCTACCCTCATCCTCAACTTCCTATCAAGACATTCTACAATAAATCATTGACCAACCCACATTCACCCCATCTATCTCCATCCCACTGTCCTCCATATCCACCTTACCCACACCTCAGCCATCTCTTCCCCCATTCTCCAGCTCTCCACTACCCTCACCCTCAGCTGCTCCTCCATCTTCTACCTCTGCTCCAGTCACCCTTGAGCAAGTGGACGTCCCAGCCCTTGCTGACAGGTTGTATGAACTGCTAGCCCCCAGGCTATCTCTTCTTTTGGAGACCTCCTTGGCTCCATTACACCTGTCAGTGGCAGCTCTCTCTGCTAGGCTCTCATCTCTCTTCCCTCAGGCAGCCCCTACAGCAGTGTGCCTTGCTCCAGCCTTGTCTGAATTTAGGCAGGGGGAGATGCCCTATGAAGTGAGTCTTCCTGCTGCTACTGTTGCTGCTGTTTCTGTGAGCCTGTCTGCTGCTGCTGTTTCTTCAGCTCCTGTTCTTGCTGCTGCTGCTGCTGCTGTGTCTCAAGAACAAATCCCTCCTGCTGCAATCTTTGCACTAGACCTCAGGTCTTTGCTTTCAAACTTTGATCAGTAATATTTCAGATGTCTGCCAGAGCCAGTTGCTGTCCAGCCCCCAGAGGATCTATCAAAGGCACTTGTGCCATTCTCCTACTGTGACCCCAGCATCATCACCTCTTTTGTCAACTCAGTATATGCTGCTGCTTCTTCTGATGAAAGCATTGCTGTTGATGTTGTTGCCTCTACTACTGCTGAAAGCTTTGATGCTGCTGCTGAAATTTCTGTTATTGCTGTTGAGCCAATTTCCAAGGAAATTCTTATGTCAGAGGCACCTGAGTTTGAGCCTTATGCAGTTTCTGATGATATTTCTACTGTTGATGTTGCTGTGAGTGAAACTATTGCTGCTGTTGTCACTTCTCCAGAATCTATTGCTGCTGCTGTTGTTACTGAATCTGCAATATCTGCTGCTGTTGTGACTGCTTCTACTATATCTGCTACTGCTTCAACATCTGCTGCTACACCCACTAGTGCCTCATCTGCTTCTGTACAGCTCAAGAAAGATCTGATGAAGAAAATTGATGCTCTTTATGATGACCAGAGTTCTGAAAGTGAAGAGTACAAAATAGACTCTGATGACTCTTCTGCTACCATTGCCAGGAAAAGAAAGGCAAGGAACAAAGCCATGAAGAGAGTACGTCCTGCCAAGGTCAAAGATAACAATGATATTCCATACTACATTCTTCATGATTGCCCTATCACTGAGCACTGGATGCAGTACTTTAAGAACCAACTAAAAGCAATGAAAAAGAAGAGGAAATATGAAAAGGGTTCCTCATAATTCCAACACTCTCATCCTCCTCCACCACCTCTTCCTGATTCAGGTGCAGGTGGAAGTTCTGCAGCTCAACCCCCTGCCAGAAGTCAGGCCCCCTATCAGCCTCATACTTGATCTTACCATAGGGGAAGCCAATCCAGGGGTTCTCAATCCAGGAGAGGAGGATACAGAGGAAATCAAAGAGAAGTCCAGGTCTACTCCAAAGGTTACTCAAGGCAACACCCATATTACAGGGGAGGACAAATTTCTTCTGACACCACATCTGGTCCTTTTCCCTATAAGCTGAAAGAAATTGTGTCATCCAGGCCTCCTCAAGACAATCCCTCTAACAGATATGAGCCACCAGTACCTTTTGAGGACCCTGAGAACAATCCAGCTGCTTGGACTGCAAGATTAAAAGAACTAGCTGCACTAGATCAGATCAAAAAGTCTAGAGAGCAAGAAAGAGACTCCTCAAACATTTCTACAATGTCTGAACAGAGAAAGAAAGAGCTAGAAAGATATGCTTCAAGCAAATTTTTTGATTCTGACAGGTATATGGAACTGCATCCTAAAGCTGTAGTTCCCAGGCCTAAACAGCAAACATCTTTAGGTGCAGCAGATGATTCCAGATCAAAGAAGGAAGCCCTCAATCCCAACAGAGAAATCAAACTTGTTAAGGGCAAGGAAAGGAAATGACAATGTAAGGTGACAATCTCTGTGATTTCTCATTACTATCTGGGATGATATATATATATATATCTGTGGTTCTGCGATGTCTAGCTTGTTGCTTTTCTGTTTTGCTGCTTGTTGTTGTTTTAATTTTTCCAAAGTCTGTAAATAGTAATCCTAACCCAAATAGGGGGAGATTGTTGGAACACCCTATTATTAATTTGGGTCAGGATCACTATGTCTCTAGGAAACAAATCCTTGACCTCCTGTATAGTTCAATAGGTCAATTAGAATTGAGTCTAAGGGTTAGAAGTCTAGGTTTGGAAGCTGCCCTCAAGACCAGGATTTTCTGTTTGGAGACTAAGTCATATCGTCGAGCTCAGCACAACGATTCATCGAACTCCGATCGACGATCGTCTAGCTCAACTTCGACAGATCGTCGAACTCCATTCGACGATCGCTGAGCTCAACTTCATCATATCGTCGAACTCCATTCGACGATTGGTGAGCTCTGTTCGACGATCTTGACTCAGCTTTGGATTTCTATCTCTGAGCTCAGTTCGACGATCTTTGAGCTCAGATCGACGATATTTTGCTGCTGTATTAGTCCATATCGCTGAGCTCAGTTCAACGATAGCAGAGCTTAGTTCGACAATTTCAGATAACTTCCAGGATGTTTCTAGAATCAAATTCAAATCAGTTAAGGAGTTATTCTGCAATTAATTCTGAAGATTTCCTAGCCGTTTTCATTTATTTCTGGACCAAGTTTTAAGGGATTTTCAAGGAATAATTCTATGGACTTTCCTCCAGAAGACATCTTTGCATTTAAGGATGCAATTAATGCAGGCTAACGGCTATTCTTGACAGAGAATATTTTGTTCAGTATCAGAGAATAAAAGAGAAGAATTTTTGAATCTCTGAGAGAGATAGACACACAGACACACAGATTACAGAGATACACAGACAGACATCAGTAATCTTCAACAAAATATTCTATCTCAAAGAATTTTCAAGAACACACATCCAGGGAGATCAAATCTTTTTCTGAAATCTTCAGATCACTCTAGTATTCAAGTGTTCAAGGCCAACATATTTCAAGACTCCAGAAATTCAACATTTCAGTTGCTGCTGAAATCATCTTTTGCTGGAGTTCAACTTTTGAAGGTCTAACACCCTACAACAAAGCTTCTTTTCTTGAAGATCTCAAGGACTCAGGGGGAGCTTTGACATCATCAATCCACATAGTCTTCTTAGTTGTCTGAGAAAGAGAAGACTGCCATCACTCTCTCACCCCCTCTCTGTAAAGGGTTTCTCAAACTCCCTTCAAAAGTTTGAACTTGGTTTTTGAGCACCTTGTTAAAAGCTCATTGGTGGCAAGACACCTGATCAAAAAATCTGATTTGGTTTTTGAGCACCTTATCAAAAGCTCATTGGTGCCCATGACACCTGATCAACTCATCCTGCAGTGGATTCCTACCTAGGGTGGTAGAAGAGTGGATGTACCCAAGTTTAGGGGAACCACTATATTTCCTTGTGTCTTCTGGTTTTGCTTGTCTTTATTTTTGTTTCTGGCCTTGATTATTCTGTGATTAGCTTTTGTATAGTTTAGTTCTGTGATTAGTTTTTTAATTGCTTCCCTGCTGACTCATATTACAACAAGTGTTGTAAAAGGTTTTAAAGCACCATATACTCTATTCACCCCCCCTTTAGAGTATATCAGATCTAGCTGCACTTTCAGTTTGGACTTCCCTTGATGGGTTGTTCAGGAAGGAGGTGAAAGTTGCTGCAGAGGATGGTCCTTCTACTTCATATCAGCAAGAAAGGAGTGTTTCTCCTAGGCATGATGGGAAGAGGAAGGAAGGACCAAGGTGCTATAAATGCAAGCAACATGGTCATCTCAGGAAAGAGTGCAAGGTTGTCTTGCTCTAGACAAATGTAGCTCATGTTGGAAGTAAGGAGAAGAACTTAGTTGGGACTTCAACAATTTCAGGTGCTGATTGGATGAAGGCCAGTGATAGTGCATCTATCTGACATGAAAGACTAGGGCATGTAGGGATGGACAAGCTGAAAGCAATGACGGTAAGAATACTTGTAAGAGGATTGCCTAGATTGTCATCCTATGAAGATGGTCAGGGGTGTGCGGGATGTCAGCATGGTGAAGCTTATTGCTTTATTGTTGATAAGGCACAATCTATATGTAAAGCACCTTTGGAGGTTGTCCATTGTGCTCTAGTTGGACCGACCGTCACCGCCAGTCTTGGCGGCCGCAGGTTCATGCTAATATTGGTGATGACTATTCAAGGTATACTTGGGGTATACTTCATGAAGGCAAAGTCGAACATGATGCACTTATTTGTGGATTTCAAGAAGCTTGTGGAAGGCCAGCTTGTCCTATGGATCAAGAAGTTGAGGACAAGCATCAGTGGTGGGTTTGGCTCAACTGAGTTCTCAAACTTTTGTAGAAAGCATGGGATCCAGAAGGAGCTTTCTTGTGGACATACTTCACAGCAAGGTAGTGTTGCAGCTCGGATGATCTGTTGGTTCACGGAGACCTCCAAGTGTTGGATTTAGAGTAAAGGCATTCCTAAGGCTCTTTGGGCAGAAGGGATGGACTGTGCTGCTCATGTCATCAACCGGATGCCTCTTAGTCCGATCTATGTGAAGACTCCTCATGAGCTTGTGTTCGGGGTGAAGCCCAGTGTAAAGCACCTATAGGTGTTTGGATCTACCTGCTACGTACACACTTCTGATACTCTCAAGACGAACCTAGTCTTTGTTGGGTATGATGAGCAGAGGAGAAGATGAAGGTGTATGGATCCTGCGATGAAGAGGATCATCGTATCGAGAGACGTTGTCTTCGATGAGTTGACGCCGTATTGGGATAACTCTTATGTGGAGCTAGAGATGAGCATGTCATATGGTGGGCTGAAGGAGGCTGCTACTAAGGTTCAGGTGGAGCTGCTTGAGTCACCAGGAGCTCCAGGTTATTCTAGCTCTGGAGCAAAGGCGTTAGGGTCGGGAAGCAAGGGGAGCAATGCTCTAGGAGATTCTTGCTCGAAGGCGGAGGCTTTCAGTTCAGGAAGCAGGGGGAGCGATGTTCCAAGTACTTCTTGTTCGAGAGCAGAGACTTCTGGTCCAAGTAGCAAGGGAAGCATTGTTACTGGTTTGCCCGGGAACAGAGCTGGTTCAGGAGGAGCAGCGGAGGTGGTTAGCCATGATCAGGTTCTTCGGAGATCGAAGAGGATCAGTAAGCCACCAGCTCAAAATAGCAAAGGGAACATGACAATATTGGTCCCATGTTACTTTGCTAGCCCTCAGATCGAGCGAGTATCTTCTAGCTGTGATGATCCCACTAGAATCAAGGAGGTGATTGACACCAAGGCTGAGGAGGTGACACTCTCAGAGGTGATGAGGCTTGGGCTTTTGTGCCCAAGGTAGTTGGTGATACTCCTGTGATGCATGAGTGGAGGTTGAAGCTGAAGAAGAAGGAAGAGGGAAGCATGGCTCCTTTTGGGAGATGCTGGAGGGCTCCCTCATGGTCCATGATATGCAGGGCGAGGACAATGTCTTGGACATCTCTTCATAGATGCTATCGGAGGGAAAAGGTGCAAGGTTACGGGAGCTACTGGAGTTATTCACCACTTCTCACTTCAAGGGGGAGTGTTGAAAATTGTGAAGTGAAAGTGGGTGAATGGAAGACTTGGGAAACCTATCCGCACGGACTATGCGGATACGGTTGATGGACAGCTAGGTCGGTGAGGCTAGTACAGACGTCTTGTTCTGTGGAGGCTTGGGCAATCTGTTCGTGCAGACTATCCAGACAGCAGTGGTGGTTAGCCAGGCCGACTTATGCTCTGCAAGCAGCTGAATCCCAAAAGGTAACCGGGCGGATGGAAACTCTATCCGCGGAGTCCGGCAAGAAGCGGACTGAAGAACTGGAGCTCGGTAAATCGGCTTGGCAGAAGCCTTGGTCTTGCTCTGGTGAAGCAACAAGTGGAAGACACAGAGATCGCCAGTCAGTGCGGACAGGTGCTGGAGGTCGCCTGGTTTGGCTGACTGGATCCAACGTCCGCCAGTAAGTGCGGACTGTCCCTTGTGGCCAGTGGTGTGGACTTGGTTGGTACGGAACCAGGTCCATGTTTGGCTGAGTCCGGGGAGATCACGCAGTGGAGTGCGGACTGCTTTTCAGTCCGCCAAGCTCGGCAGAAGTGCATTTGCCTTGGTTGCGAGTTTGGGGATAAGCGGAGTGAAGATTGTGTCCGCAACTGCGTGTGGGCTGGAGATGGGTCTGCTGAGCCCGACAGCTGCCTTGCTAGCATGGTCGTGGACTCAGGGTATGCAGACTAGATGATGGCGCGGCCCCTCCAACACTTCCTGATGATGACCCGGTTGCCGCGGTGCAACAATTTAAAGACTTGCGACGTCATGACAACGCCACGGACGCTAACGAAAAGCTGCGATACAACCTCCGTCCGTGGCACGCAAAGCTTGCTTAAAAGTTTTAATTAGTTTTTAATTAGTTTTATTTTAATTGCTTTTAAAAATATGGCTTGTATTAATTTTTATTTTCATGTTGGTGTGCTACTAAACATTTGGTGTGTATTTAACCGCCCGGATGGATGAGATTTCATCTCCATCTCGGACGGTTGGATCTCTTTTGTAACTCCTATTTAAAGGAGGCTATTATGAGGAGTTAAAAGATTGGAAAAGAAAAACCTAAAACTCCCCCTTGAGAATTTCGGCCACCATGGAGAGACTCCATTAGCCGCCCACCCCCTTGGTGTGAAGCCATACCTTGCCTCCTCCATCCCTGTTCGGTGCGACTCCGGCGTGGCTTCTATCGTTGCGACTCCGTGAAAGAAGGAAGCAGCCCCATTCGGTGTGAAACCGCTGGATCCGTGGAGAGAGTGATTCTCCCACAAATCTTGTGTGATCATCTTCTTGGTTGGGTAATCTCCTTCCTTTCTTTGTGTTTTCTTGCTGTGAGATTTTGTGGAGGTTTTACATCCATCTTTTCTGCGATTTTAAAGTGTTTCCGCTTGCAAAAAATCTGAATCGAAACGTTGTTATTGATCCTCTTGTTATCCAGATTGATAACATCCGTTGGAGAACAAACTAGGCCTAGCCTTGACTTGTTCTCCGAGTTTGGGCACACTTTGTGCTAACAAGGGAGTTAATCTAAACTTGTTCTTGATCGCTCTTTATCGTTTACCGCCGCTCCTAAGTATATTATTGCTGCGATTGACGGCTTATAGTGAAAAGAATAGATGCTTGTGTAGGTGCGGTGAGGTGTGTGCTTGTTGGAGAGGTAGGTCCTAAGGACGTGGTATCGAGTCCCGTATTTTTGAGAGCCAACCGACCCCTTTACATTCGCTTTTGGTCGGAACACTCTCTTTATTTTTTATGTTCTGTGATGGGTAAGATTCCGTTAGCGTAAGCACGTCTGTGTCACGTACACCCCTACACCACTAGAGCAGTCTGCAGAAGATGCAGAGTGGAAGTGTCTGCTGTGTAAGCAGACTGGAGCAGTGTCCACTGAGTCTGGTAGGTGTCTTGGTGACAAGGTTATGGACTCAGGGTATGCAGACTGGAGTTGTCTGTAGGGATATGCAGACTAGAGCTATCCGCAGTATGTGCGGACTGGATCGGCGTGTCCGCTGAGTCAGGCTGTTGCCTTTGTCGCAAAGCTGGTGGCTCGGGATGATCAGACTGAAGTGGTGCGTCCTCTAAGTTCGGCATTTGCCTTGTGATGAGGGTGTGGGCTCGGGATAAGCAGGATGGAGCTATGTCTGCGGATTGGCGGACAATGTTGCTGCAGAGTCCGGCTGTGGTGGTCTTGGCTTGGCCTTTGGCGACAAGGCGAACTGGCATTGTGCCTGGCCTTGGAGAAGCACAGGCGGACTGGTTATATTACACAGGCAGTGGCGGACTAGTTTGTGTATCCGCAGGCTTGCGGATACACTTGTTCTTGCTGCAGGATGTGGCGGTAATCCTATCGGCTAGGGAGGTCACCTCACTCATCATCGTGTCTATAAATAGGGCCCATGTCACATCAGGAATAGTAACCTGACAAACCTGGGTAACCTGAGTAACCAGAGAACCGAAGTAAGTGAACTGTAAATTGAGCCCGCAACAGTTGCTGCGGACTGACTTTTGGTATCCATGTGGTTTAATATAGTTGACCGGGTTGTGCTGTGCAGGTTGTGCGGATAGTATTGGAAAGCCAGGACTTGGCTCTGATTGCAGTAAGGTACAGTGCGGACTCTGCGGTTAAGCAACAGTTGGTATATAGCAGGTCACGGACAATGACCAGACGGTCTTCTCTTTGGCAACTTGATTCGGTGTTCAATAAGTAGCCTGCTTCATGTGGACTGCTCTATTCGGCATCGCAGCTTGTGTGGTCTGGCAGCTAGGCGACCTCGCAGTTAGGAGGCTTGCAGACTGGCGGCTAGAGCTAGCATTGGAATAAGGGGTAATCCGCGCGGCTTGGGTTGCTGTCTGGCGACCTGGCGGACTGTGCGGACTCCACAGTAGTAGACCAGAGGCTTGGTGTTTGAGTCCGCGCGGCTTGTTTGTCTTGTCTTATTTTTGTAGTTCTCTACTTTCCCTTTGGTGGTTTTGGTGAAACATGTCTCGCCATGTATGTCTCGCGTTATAAAAAAGATTGTTGTTAATCAATAAATATACTTGTGTTGCATGTGTTTCTGGTTGTGACTATCTTTGGTTGAGATAACCCCTGCTAACTCTAAGGTCCGGGAAATTTCAACACGCGCGACCACACATCTAGTGCTCTCAGGGCACATTCTCGGTGAACCCGGTCAAAATCCGCGGTCTAACCACCGCCCCTTGGACGAAAAATCTCGTGAGCATTATAGTGTTACAGGCCTATGCCTAAGACCCTCCATCTATGCCAATGACGAGTAACACGTACCTTAGGTCTCTCTAACCGAACGACAAAGAGCGGGTACGGTTCCGCCTGACCCGTTACTCACACCGCAACGTCAATTTAAGCCATATGCGCGGGTCAAGCTTCCCCGAGTCCCAATTCGATCACACACTTTACATAACCCAATTATGTGCAAGTTGGCTCCCAGGCCACCATGTTGGCAGAATCACGCATCTTCCCAGTTTTCCGGGTGCACCTCGGAGTTAGTCCCAAGGTTCCCTGTTGCAATCTACCGTGTAGAAAACCCGAAAAACAACCATTGGCGTGGAGTCTTCTCCGGCCATTCATGCAATGCAACATCACTGATCTAGACCAACTTGTCCGGGTAGGCTTCACACACCATGCTTATGTCCGTTTCTCGATTGCGGACTCTACATGCAAAACAACGGGGACTATTCATATCTACCCGAAGAAACACCAAACACTCACCACATACTCGCGAGAGCGGGCTTCCTATGCAAAAGGAAAGAGGACTTCACATGTCTAAGATGATAATCATTACCCTTGCGTTTCTCTTCGGCGCCATGAAGATCTAGACGGATGAAAAGCACCGCAACGACCTTGCCTCCGTAGATCCAAACTCGGCTTGCGATTTGGGGCTCCAAAGCTCCATCGGCAGCCGGAACTCTCCTCCTCCTTCTTCCTTGCTTTGCACTCTCTCTAAGGTTTTAGAAAGAGAAAACTCAATGGGAAATGAGGGTTTCAAACCCTATTCCCTGATATAACCCAACAAGAACAGCCCTGGGCCATTGGATCCCAAAATAAGGAAATGGACGGCCACAATTCGCACTTAAAATCAGATTCCTGCGCCGAACACGGCTTGTGACACGCCCGTGTCCAAGGCCGTGTGCCTAAATCGATGCCGAAACCGTCGCATCCAGACCAGGACATGGGCTCTCGACACGCCCGTGTCACAGTTGACATGCCTGTATCAGTCAGTACACGCCCGTGTTGCGGGGCGTGTTCCTCCATCGACACAGGACCAAAACCATCCCGAAGAGAACACGGGTTCTCGACATGTCCGTGTCCAATTTGACAAGCCCGTGTCAACCTGAACATGCCTGGGCTCCAGGCCGTGTTCTTCCCCCGACATAACTCGGCTAACTACCCGAGCAGTACACGGCCTGGGACACACCCATGTCTCAGGCCGTGTTCGTTGTCGCGACGATCGTCGCCTGCATTTTCGTCGACCACACAGCCAGATCGTCGAACCCGAGCACGACACAGCCCTAAGACATGCCCGTGTCCCAGGCTATGTGACTCCTACCAAGCACCAAACTTGGTACAAAACGTTGCCCGTCCCTCTTTTGAGTTTCGGGGCGTTACAACTCTCTCCCTCTTAAAAGAATTTCTTCGCGAAATTTACAGAAAGGAAAAGATATAAACAAAACTTAAAAGGTACCTGAGTGGAATAACTCTGGGTACTCCTCAAGCATGTTCTGCTCTCGTTCCCACGAGAGCTCCTCCCGACCGCAGGTGTCCCAATGGACCTTGACCATGCTGATGTCTTTGTTACACAATCGCTTGACTTCCGAGTCCTCAATGCAAATGGGCTTGACCTTCGTCGTCAACGCATTTTCAACTGGTACTTGATCGACCGAAACCACTTGCAAAGGCTCTTGCACCGCCTTCTGCAGCACCGATATGTGGAATACGTCGTGTAGACCGCTTAGTTCCACTGATAGCTTTAATTGATAAGCTGCTTCGCCAATCCGCTCCAGAATCTCAAACGCTCCAAGGTATCTCGGGCTCAGCTTCTTCAGGCGTTGTACCCGTGAGACACCCTTGGACGGCTTAATCTTCAAATACACTCAGTCTCCAATAGCGAACTCATTGTTCCTATGCTTGGCGTTATAGTACTTAGCTTGTCGGTCCTGAGCGATTAGCAATCTTTCTCGAATGGTTGAGGGAAGCTTATCAAGGGGGTTGCGGGTTCGAGACCTGGCCTCAACAATGCACCGCTGCTGAGAAATAGGTGCGGAGAGGCTTTGGGGTGCTTGGGCTGCAGCCCGGTGACGGTGTCGTGCTAATCCTACTGGGATTTAAGCGCCACAGATGGTAAGGTCGGGCCATTACAGTCTGTACCAATGAGGTTACATCTTCCACTTCTTGCCGCTTGTATAGCTTCGACTCACCTTTTTCCAACCATGACAACGGCGTGCGACATCTCCTACCATAAAGGGCCTCGAAGGGCGCCATTTGGATGCTCGCTTGGTAACTGTTGTTATAAGCGAATTCCACCAAGTACAGGTGATCTTCCCACTGCTTCCCGAAATCCAAGACACACATGCGAAGCATGTCTTCCATCATCCTATTGACTCGCTCAGTCTGACCATCCATCTGCGGATGAAAGGCCGTGCTGAAACTCAGCTTTGTTCCTAGCATATGTTGCACCAACCTCCAGTCATTGGACGTGAACCACCTATCTCGGTCACTCACGATGCTGCGAGGCACACCGTGAAGCCGCACAATGTTATCCACATATAGTTTTGCCAATTTCTCCACATAATCATCCTTCCTATGTGGAATGAAGTGTGACACTTTCGTCAAACAATCTATGATCATCCAGATGGCATCGTTTCCCTTCTGCGACCTTGGCAACCCATGTACAAAGTCCATTGTAATATTGTCGGACTTCCACTCCGGGATAGGCAAGGACTTCAAGAAACCTCCAGGCTTCTGGCACTCCGCCTTCACTAAGGCACACGTTTGACACTTCGCCACGTACAGTGCCCCATCCTTCTTAAGTCCTGGCCACCAGAATAAGTTCTTCATATCACGGTACATCTTCGTGCTCCATGGGTGAATCGAGTACTTGGTATGATGAGCCTCGTACATCAATTCCACCCGCAGTTTTCCGACATTTGGGACGCACAGATGACTGTCTTTCCATAATAATCCATCCACAACATCAAATTGGGAATTTGACCCATCCAAAGCCTTAACCATGATTTGCTTCATGTGGCCATCCAAATCCAGAGCCTGCCGAATCCGATCAGCCAGGTCATACTGAACTTCTATCCAGTTTAATAGTGCTTCGACACTTGTCTGCTTGTCAATACAAGAGATCTCCAATGCCTCCAAATCCCAAACCAAACGCTCGACATGAACCGACAACCAGATAGCTTGCGCAGGGGCTCTGCGACTCCACGTATCTGGAACCGCATTGCCTTTCCCAGCCACAAAATGAATCTTGAATGTGTAGTCCCCCTGGAACTCCATCCATCTCCGCTGTCGCATGTTCAGTTCGTTCTGATCCAACAAGTACTTCAGGCTCTTGTGGTCGGTATAGATATCAACCTTCACACCGTACAAGTAATTCCTCCACAGCTTTAGGGAAAATATCATGGCCGCTAACTCCAAGTCATGAACCGGATAATTCCTCTCATGCACCTTCAGCTGACGCGAGCCATATGCTATCACACTTCCATGTTGCAGTAGAACACAATCCAATCCACTGCCCGAAGCATCGCTGTAGATCTCAAAGCCATCGGTCCCACTCAGCGAACTTAGAACATGCGTCGTGGTCAACCAACTTTTCAACTCTTGGAAAGCTCGTGCTCACTCAGGCGTCCAAACAAACTTCTGCTCTTTCTTCGTCAGATTCGTGAGGGGTAACGCTATCCGTGAGAAGTTCTCCACGAAGTGCCTGTAATAGCCAGCAAGCCCCAGAAAAATCCTGACTTCCGCTACCGTAGACAGCACAAGCCACTCCCGTATAGTAAATATCTTCGTCAAATCCACCGCAATTACCTCTCCAATAACTATGTGACCAAGGAACGCTACTGAGGACAACCAAAACTCGCATCTGGAGAACTTGACATACAGTTGATTCCTCCACAGCGTCTCTAATACCAAATGCAGATGATTAAAGTGATCCTCCTTACTCTGCTAGTACACCAATATATCATTGATAAAGACGATCACGAAGTGATCCAGGTACTCTCTGAAAGTCCATGAATATGGATAGCGTATTTGTCAGCCTAAACGACATGACTGTAAACTCATAACGCCCGTATATAATGCTAAAAGCTGTCTTGGGGATATCACTTTCCCTTATTCTCAGCTGATAATATCCGGATTTATGATCCAATTTCGAGTACACCGATGACCCGACTAACTGATCCATCAGATCATCAATTCTTGGGATCGGGTACTTGTTCTTCTCCGTTAACTAGTTCAGCTCTCGATAATCGATACAGAGCCGCAAACTTCCATCCTTCTTCTTAACAAAAAGAACCGGTGCGCTCCAAGGTGACGAACTTGGATGCACATAACCCTGTTCCAACAGATCTTAAAGTTGAACCTTCAGCTCCACCATCTCCTTAGGCGCTAGCCAATACGGAGAGCATGACACATGTTTGGCATCTGGCGCTAGCTCAATAGTGAAGTCTATCTCCCACTGAGGTGGGGCTCCAGGGAGTTCGCCAGGGAACACATCAGGGTACTCGGATACCACTAGAATGCTGTCCACAACATGCTTAGGCTTCAAAACCTCCACTAGCGTGAAGAACAGCTCTGCACCAGCACGAACCACCTTAACCACCTGAAGAGCAGACATCAAAGACTTGCTCGAACCTTTCAAGCCCGCAAATGTTGTCTCACGACCCGTTCCCAACTTGACCTCCTCGCGATTGAAATTAATGTATGCCTGCTACCCCGAGAGCTAGTCCATACCAAAGATTATGTCGAACTCCACTAGCGGCAGTATCGATGCTTGCAAGTCAAACTCTTGACTCCGAATCCATAGCTAAACACAACAGACTTTATCCACGCGCATTGAGCACCCATTAGACAACAACACATCCAATTTGTTTTTTACAATAGAAGAATGTACTCCGATGCACGATACAAATCCTTTGGACAAAAAGGAGTGCGAAGCTCCCACATAAACAATGCTCTTGCCGGATAATCGAAAATCAAAACAAACCTAACACAACCAGTCATAGGCTAACACACGTAGGGCAACAAGTATTTAAAGCTAACCTGCTATACATACTTGTCACCACGCCAAACTGCTTCATGGACTCCTGCTGGCTAAGGTTGTACACTTTTGGCTGGGTTGGGGCATAATGCGATGTGGTTTCCTCTGACCCCTTGCCCTTCTCCTCGTAGGTAGATCCAGGTTTCTTTTCAGACTTCCGACGTCTGCTCCAATAGTCTCGGGCAAAATGTCCCGGCTTCGCACAGTTAAAATATATAACTGCCTTCCTCCCAACTACTACTCCAGATCCAGTCTTCTGTGCTACTGGGATACCACTACGTGCTTTGACACTTTGTCCTATAGCTTCTCCTGTCATAGATTTCTTTATCTTCGGTGTGCCATTACGACAATCTCAGGCAAAGTGCCCTCCCTTGCCACAATTGAAATAATCATATGGAGCCTGTCCAGTAGACATTTTAGACCTCTTTTTCCTCCTCTTTCGGTATGTAGACTTTGCAGAATCTGGAGAGTTTAATACCCTGAACTCCAACGCCTGATTGGATTTTGCCAAATCTACTTCCAAAGATCTAGCCGACTCCACCAGGGCTCGAAATGCCAATAATTTTGGTCCTAGCAGTAAAACTCGTAACTCACCGCGCATGCCATTATAAAATCTATCGACCATAGACTGCTCGCTCTCCACTTCAGAGCCTGGGTAGCATCTTATCATAAGAAACGCTTGCAAATATTCCTCAACTGAGTGCGTACCATACACTAGAAGCATGTTCAACTGCTGATCCAATGGTCCTTTAAATGTCGTTTGCTCCATCACTCCAACCGTCGTTGGAGTTACCTCAGGAATAGGGGACTGCACATGTCTTCCATTTTGTGCATCAATCACAGCGAAGACTGCTTCAACCACCATTCTTATGGTTTCAGCGGAGGGAAGGGTTGCAGGCACATCATTGGGTGCACTACTTTCCTCAGAAAGCGAGCGTTCTGACCTCCCTGCGCCACTCCTGGTCACTTATAGTCATACAGCACACTGTTAAGAGACCAAACAAAATTGCAAAAAGCAATTATAGGAACACGCAGGTTCCTCAAACATGTGTATTTTCATTCCTAAGTGGACATTCATGGGTTCTTTTTATGTTATAACGATGACGCACACACATGTGCTCACCACCCCTTAAAAGGATTAGTCCACGAATTCATTTAAGTGGACCAAAACCTGTAGTCTGATACCAAATTGAAACACCACCTATCCGTCATATAGAATATAGCAGTAGGTCCGGTCGGGGCCCGGTGCCATATACCACAGACAGACCGAAGGATTACATAATGAAACCATCCTTCCAATAACCAACGTCCTACACATAGTACATTGTAGTGGAAGCATTTTAAATGTTGCAAAATAAGAACCCATCCACAGCATGAATGTCCACTAACATTAACAACCCAAAAGGAATGAGGGCACAAATACAAAAGTACTTGGCCTTATGGCCTTACATGAGTTTACTTATACAAATAATTTCTTCCAAACCTCGGCACGCAGGCCAGTCACACATGAGAATAAATGCAAACATTCATATATAGGCCTTCGAGGGCCGTCTCAGCAACAAAGGCCTTTGCTCACTTTTTGCCACTTGGCTCCGCAGCACCTGCAAGAAACAATCCACCGAAGCGGTGGCAAACAAAGCAACGGTCAGCTAAAGCTGACCAAATTATAACGAACCCGCTCCTAAACTCAAGGCGGCAATGCTCCTTCCCTGCACTTTATTAGCATAGCTTAACAGTAGTGAAATTACACATCATCACAAGCGTAGGCTCGTATGGCCATACACCACGTGCTCTCAGGGCACATTCTTGGTGAACCCGGTCAAAATCTGCGGTCTCACCACCGCCCCTTGGACGACAAATCTCGTGAGCATTATAGTCTTACCGGCCTATGCCTAAGACCCTCCATCTATTCCAACGGCGAGTACCACGTACCTTAGGTCCCTCTAATCGAATGACATAGAGCAGGTACAGTTCTGTCTGACCCGTTGCTCGCACCACAATGTCAAGCATCCCCGAGTTCCAATTCGATCACACAGTTTACATAACCCAGTTATGTGCAAGTTGGCTCTCAGGACACCATGTTGGCAGAATCACGAATCTGCCCAGTTTTCCGGGTACACCTCGGAGTTAGTCTCTAAGGTTCCCTATTGCAATCTACCACATAGAAAACCCGAAAAACAACCATCGAAGCGGAGTCTTTTCCGGTCATTCATGCAATGCAACATCACCGATCCACACTAACTTGTCCGGGTAGGCTTCACACACCGTGCCTATGTCCATTTCTTGATTGCGGACTCTACATACAAAACAACGGGGACTATTCATGTCTACCCAAAGGAACACCTCACACTCACTGCATACTCGTGAGAGCGGGCTTCCTATGCAAAAGGAAAGAGGACTTCACATGTACAAGATGGGAATCGTTACCCTTACATTTCTCTTCGGCTCCATGAAGATCTAGACGGATGAAAAGCACCGCAATGGCCTCGCCTCCATAGATCCGAACTCGGCTTGTGATTTGGGGCTCCGAAGCTCCACCGACGGCCGGAACTCTACTCCTCCTTCTTACTTGCTCTCCCCTCTCTCTAAGGTTTTATAAAGAGAAAGCTCAATGGGAAATGAGGGTTTCAAACCCTATTCCCGGATATAGCCCAACAAGAACAGCCCTGGGACATTGGATCCCAAAAGAAGGAAACAGACGACCACGATTCACACTTAAAATTAGATTCCTGGGCCGAACACGGCTTGTGACACGCTCGTGTCCAAGGCCGTGTGCCTCAATCGACGCCAAAAATGTCGCATCCAGACCAGGACACGGGCTCTCGACACGCTTGTGTCACACTTGACACGCACATGTCAGTTAGTACACGCCCGTGTTGCGGGGCGTGTTCCTCCATCGACACAGGACCAAAACCATCCTGAAGAGAACATGGGTTCTCGATATGCTCGTGTCCAATTGGACACGCCCGTGTCAACCCGAACAAGCCTGGTTTCCAGGCCGTGTTCCTCCCCCGACACAACTCGGCTAACTACCCGAGCAGGAGACGGCGGTTCGCTGTCTTGACGATCGTCGCCTGCATTTTCGTCGACCACACAGCCAGATCGTCGAACACGGGCACGACATGGCCCTGGGACATGCTTGGGACACGCTCGTGTCCCAGGCCGTGTGACCCCTACCAAGCACCAAACTTGGTACAAAATGCTGCCGGTGGAGCTTCGGAGTTTTTTTAAAGGAGCGGAGTCTAGCCCGAAGTGCTAGATAGGCGAGGCAGGATAATGTATGTACCCATCTTGGGGAACCACTATTAATCATTGTGTTTGTGTTGTGCTTCTATATGTTTTTTATTATCAATTTTTTATTCCGCAAAAAGATAAAGAACTCACCTTTTCACCCCACTATATGTGACTTAGGTAGACAACTAAATACTTTCAATTAGTATCAGAGGAAGGTTGTTCGTTAAAAGGTTAACACCTTGAACAAGATCTCATTCTAGTTGTCAAGTCAAGCACAAGATTTTCTGATATGGACTGAAGTAAGGATATGTCCCCCATGAAGCTGCTTGTGTGTTCTAAGGAAAATTTCCCTATATGGAAGGAAAGAGTCAGGTTCTTCTTAGAAGCAGCCGATACCATAATTTTTCAGATTGTTGAAGAAGGTCCTTATGTGCCTATGACTGGTTCAACCATCAATCTAAGTCTGACAGTTACAAAGAAGATGCTGGATCTGAAAAAAGATGAGATTGTTCTTATCTCTCTAAACAAGAAAGCGAATAACATCATTGCAAGTGTTATGGATGACTCCATGTTGCAGAACTTAATCCACTACAAGTCTGCCAAATAAATGTGGACTTATTTGATTGTACTCATGGAAGGAATAAAGGAGGTTAGGGATGATCAAATATCCCTCCTCAACCAGGAATATGAGGCATTCAAATAAAGAAAAAGAGGCTCGATAGCTGATTGCTATGAGAGATTCTTCAAGATTGTTAACGGCCTGAGGAACTACAGTCGTGCGTTCACACACAGTGAACTTAATGACAAATTCTAGAGATCCCTAACAAAAATGGGATAACAAGGTTTGTGCGATAAGCGAGTTTGGTTAATTCACTGACACTGACCCCCCAGAATTTGTTTGGGAAGTTGCCTTCATATGAATTTCAAATCAACACAAGGAAAGCTGAAGAAGAGAGAAGCAAATCCTCAACCAGAGAAAAGTCAGTGGCACTGAAGGTTGAAGGTCTAAGGAAGGCTAGAGCCGTGTCTACTGCCAGAACACAAACCTCATGTGATCAAGAAGACTCATAGCCAAGCACCTCATGCTCTGAATTATCAGATGGAGAGTTCTCTTTACTCACCAAAAAATTTAAGATAATGCTTAGCAAGAGGAGGAAAATGAGAAATCAAACCTCCTCGTCTAATTATAGGAGATAACGTGGTGATGGTGTTCACCATAAGAAAAGCTATAATAGTAACGACAAATATAACTCGAAACCGAACAAACATATTTCAACCGACGTCGTGTGCTACTATTGTAATAAGCCAGGGCATATGAGCATTAACTATCCTTACAAGAAGAAAGGTGGATCTAAGAAGGAAGAGAGGAGACCATTTGAAAGATAATCCTATGGGTAGATAATCTCCAAGAGGGGGGGGGGTGGTGAATCGGTGATTTTTTTGTCAAGATACTGCAGCAAATCTTTACCACTTAACAGATTCAACAGTTAAAGCATTCACAACACAGCACGAGCAAAATTAATTCACAGCACACACAAAATTTATAGTTGTTCCCCTTTCTTGGGTACATCCACTTTCCCCCTTCTTCCTCACTAGCAATGTACTAGATAAGGTTATAGCTCCTCCTCTTTAACTCAGATTCAAAGATCTTATAGACTCAGTTTCTGTTAAGAAACCTACACTCAGACCACCAGATCCTACCTTAGAGATTCTCCCAATCTCCTACCTCAGGTCCCTCAAGAACCCTACCTCAGCCTTTATAATATAGGCCTATAACTCAGTGATTCACTCAAACCACCTACCTCAGGTCCCTCAAGAACCCTACCTCAGCATTTATAAAATAGGCTTATAACTCAGAGATAAGATCTCTTACCCTCTCAGATCTCTAGGAGATCTTACAAAATAAAGAGGTAAAGTATAAAGAATAAATTCTCAGAAAATAGAATTTCTGTAATCTGATTTATTTGTTTGCACAGCTTCTTCAATCAGCAGCAATGATTTTTTCCTTGATAAATTGGCTGACTGATAAGTTGCTTTTCTGAATCTGATATCTTCTTGATGTTGATCGGATTGATAACCTTGAAGAAAGTGTAGATCAGATCAACCTTGATCTTCTGATCGACTTGTATAAGATCGACTTGTATAAAGGATCTGGAGATTTTATTGAAGACTTTCGTCTTCTTCCTCCTCCTCGAGATTGTAAAATGAATGAGAATTTTTAGTTTGCTTGATTGATTCTGTCTCCCTTGTTGATGTAGGCTACCCCTCTATTTATAACCTTCATGGATGTATAGTTACTGAATGATGACATCAGCGTCCGACATCATACATCAAATCCTACCTTAGATTGTTTCCATTGAATTATCTTATTCATGTACCTAATGTGACAGTTCTGACTCATCTTGACACTTCTGTGTTGACTCTGCTCATTTTCTGAACCATAAGTGTCGAGATGTCCAAAGTGTCTCGACACTTGTGTCGAGACATCTTAGCAGTCTCGACACAATTCTACTTGAAGGAATTTTCCTCTAAAACTTGAGTGTCGAGACAGTTGATTTGTCTCGACACATGCATTGTCTGTGTCGACATCTTTTGTTCTGCCTTGTGTCGACATCTTTAATTCTTCATTATGTCGAAATAGTTGATTTATCTCGACACAATTTTACTTGGTAAAATTTCTCGTCTTCTTTGTGTCGAGACAGATGTATTGTCTTGACTCAACTACTTTAAGCTTTACAGTGTCGAGTAAGCTAACTTAGTATTCAAAATGTCGAGTAAGCTGACTTAGTCTTCAAAGTGCCGAGACAACTGACTTGTCTTGACATAGCTGTCTTGAATCTTCTATATGTCGAGCTAGCTGACTTGTCTCGACACAGCTTCTTTAAAGGTGTCGACACAGTTGAAGTGTGTTGACACATTTGTACTTCGTCAAGTTTCTACACTGCAAGTTGTTGAATGTCGATTGAGCTGACTTTTTTTGACACAAATACTACAAAGGTGTCAACATAGTTGAAGTGTGTCGACACTTTTGAACTTTAACGATTTTTTGTTCAAAATTAAGTTAGCTTCTTGTGTCCAACTGCCCAATCAATATGTAATCCTGCAGACATACACTGAAATATACATCAAATACAAATATGTGTATATCATTGAATTGAAAGGGCTTCTTCAAATTAAGTACATTGAGACCAATGTACCCAAAACCCTTCAAAGGTATGAAGGAGGAAAAGAGTTTTATAACAAAGTAGCCAAAGACTCTGAGCGACAGCGACTCTGATGAGTCAAGCTCATATAAGGAAGCCTACTTTGTGCTCATGGCAAATATTAATGAGGATGAAGCCAACTCTCAGTATAATGGGAATGTAAATTCTCACACACAGCTCTCTGAGTTAGATACTGCCTCAGATGGTCATGAAGACTTTTCTTAAGAGGATGAGTCAGATTTATTGGCTCATTATAAGATACTGTGGGCATGTTTTGATAAATATTGTAAGGTGGTCAAAATTCAGGCCAATGAGATTAACTCTCTCAAGGCAGTGGAATCCGATCTAAGAGAAGAAATTGAAAATTTGACTCATCTCAAAGTTGAAGTCCAATCCTTAAAAGAGGAACTCTTAACCTCAGCAGAACTAATAAGTATGAAAGAGAAAGTCATAGATGAACTGAAAGAAAAGTTGTTGGCGAAAAAGAAGCTTGTAGCAAGCTTCTCGAAGCCAAACACTATCCTTTCTCTCATAAGTGGATTTTTTGCTCCAAATAAGGGTAGCAGAGTTCGACATAAATCCGTTAAAGGTAAAGGGAAGGCTGCTCAAAGTCACACTATGTTCAAAAAAGTCTTCTTCCCTACAAATAAGTATGACATTGAGGCAACCTATAGTCACCTTGCTAGGCCAACATATGTTGATCCTAACAAAAACTACCAAGGATGGCGCCACCCTAGAAATTTTGGAACGAGTGCTCTAAAAGCACCTCATGAAGAAATCATCCTTAAGGATTATGGTCCATTTATACATGGACCGAGTGTCAAGAGGACTCCAAAGGTAAAGTTTGTTGTTGTTAACCCACTAGAGATGAAGAAGTCTTGTGTGTGTCGTAATCATGAGGCTTCTACCTCCAATTCAGCTGCACTGCAAGACCACCCATTCAAAAGGTAAAGCAGGAGAACAAGAGAAGATACAACTAGTTTGACTATTATTATTGCGTCAAGGTTGGTCACTTTGCCATCGATTGTTGGTTTAATCATATGAATCTTAGAACCCACGAGTTAACATTGCTAGAATGACCACTCGCAATGTTAACACTCCTAGTGGTGTTCTAATAACCCAGAACCAAGGACCCAAACCTGTTTGGGTTCCTAAGAGAAATTAGTTTATAAATGCAGGTATGTCCAAAGGCCAACAAAATGCCAATTGGTATTTGGACAGTGGTTGCTCTCTGTATATGACTGGGACAAGAAGCCTACTTTAGAACTATACCCTAGTTGAGGATGCTGCAAAAGTTATTTTTGGTGGTTTAGACAAGGGAATAACAAAAGGCTACGGTATGATTAGAAGCGGTATAGTCTCCTTCATAGACGTGGCGTATGTTGAGGGATTACAATATAATCTCATTAGCATAAGTCAATTATGTGACGAAGGCTATATGATAGAGTTCTACAAGGATAAGTGCCTGATAAAATGTCTGATAGCTCAAAAGCTATTTTAATAGGCACTCGGAGTAGAAATATTTTCTGTTTAAATTTTCTTTGTTTAGACTCCTCTACACGAGTGTGCTTTTTTAGTAAAAGATAGTGCATCTCTCTATGACCAATGACAAAAGAAATTAGCACATTAATTTCAAAACTATTAATTTATTATTTTCTCACAACTTAGTGCGTGATGCCTCCACTATTAAATGTGTTAAAGATAGACCTTATCACTTATGTCAAATGGGCAAACAGACAAGTGCTACCATTAAGAGCATCGTCGGCAAAGATTCTAGCAGATGCTTATATCTGCTCTATATGGACTTATTTGGTCCCTTGCAGATTCATAGTTTAGGAGGTAAAGATTGGTTATTATTGTTGATTACTCACGATTTATATGAGTGTTTTTTCTGAAACAAAAGTCAGATACATATGACTCCTTCACTAATTTTGTTAGGCAAATTCAGAACGAATTGAACTGCTCTGTTGTCAAAATCAGAAGTGACCATGGAACATAATTTGAATCTGGTGCGTTGACAAAATTCTATGATAGTATAGGTACCTTTCATGAGTTTTCCACTCCTCACACTCAACAAAAAAATAGAGACGCAGAGAGAAAGAATAGAACTCTCATAGAGGCATGCAAAAATATGTTGAACGATTCTTCTTTACCATAGTATTTCTGGGCAGAGGTTGTCAACACTGCTTGCCACGTGCAAAATAGAGCGCTCATAAATAAGAACCGTCATAAGACACCTTATGAACAATTGAAGGGCAAGAAACCAATTGTGTCTTATTTTAGCATCTTTGGTAGCAAATGCTTTGCAAAATAATGAGAAATATTACAAAATTAAGTTTAGTGAAAAATGTTTTGAAGGTATTTTCGTAGGTTATAGTAGCCGTAGTAATGCATTTAATATTTTTAATAAGAAAACCCTGGTGGTAAAAGAAACCTTTAATATTGTATTTGATGAGCCGAGCATACTACATAGTAGCTCCTCCAGTGTATTTGTTGAAGATGCAGGTACAAGGTTAAAAGAACTAAGCTTGGAAGAAAATGAAAAGGAAAATGATCCAAGAACAATCAAAGTGAATGCTCCAGGACTGGTGGAAGAAGAAATTCAAGATGAAGAGCTCCATCAAATTGAAGAAGATGCACCAGAAGTAGCAGAACCACTTGGTGACATAGAGGATGCGAGGAATTTAGAGATCATACACATGAAAGGTCATCCAGCTTATCAGATCATTGGAGGCAGCAAATAGAAACGCTTCATGGACATTATAATTGAAGAAGAGCATAATCAATTCAAGAGGTGCAAAGTTTGGGAGCTAGTACAAAGTCCCAACGGATACGATGTGATCAGGATGAAATGGGTCTTCAAAAACAAGCTGGATGAAGATGGCAT
Source organism: Platanthera guangdongensis (assembly GCA_039583875.1). Taxonomy (NCBI): domain Eukaryota; kingdom Viridiplantae; phylum Streptophyta; class Magnoliopsida; order Asparagales; family Orchidaceae; genus Platanthera; species Platanthera guangdongensis. The sequence continues at coordinate 192,737,092 of CM077163.1, read as the reverse complement.
AATCATAAAGAACAAATCCAAACTTGTAGCCAAAGGGTATAGACAAGAAGAAGGGATCGACTTCGATCAAACCTTTGCTTCAGTGGACAGACTAAAAGAGATCAGGTTATTCCTTGCATAAGCAACTCATAATGGGTCTAAGGTTTATCAGATAGGCATGAAGTCAGCCTTACTTAATGGTAATTTAAAGGAAGAAGTATACCTGGATTAACCCCCAGGTTTTGTAGATTCTTCTTTCCCTAATTATGTTTATTTCCTTCATAAAGCTTTATATGATCTTAAACAAGCTCCTTGAGCTTGGTATCAGACACTATCTATCTTTCTTCTTGAGAACAAGTTCATATGGGGAAAGATAGATAAGACATTATTTCTTAGGGAAGTAAAAGATAAGATTTTGCTCGGGAAAATCTATGTCGATGACATTTTTTTTAGATCTACGGACGACAACCTTTGCAAAAAGTTTTCTAACTTGATGCAAGGGAAGTTTGAAATGATTAGCATGAGAGAGCTGAAGTATTTCTTAGGACTTCAGGTGAAGCAATCTAAACATGGAATTTTCATCTCTCAAATGAAGTTCACCAATGAGTTAATTGAGAAATTCGGAATGGAGAACACAATCTCAATGAGGACTCCAATAGGTTCAATAATGATTCTGGACAAGGATGAGAAAGGGAAATCTTTTGATGAAACTAAGTACAGAAGCATAATTGGATCCTTGCTTTACCTTGCTGCTAGTAGACCGAACACAATATTTTCAGCATGTGTATATGCTAGATTCCAGGTGAAATCTAAGGAATCTCATTATGCCGCTGTAAAGAGGATTTTGAGACACCTTAAAGGTACACCAAATCTTGTATTATGACATCTAAGAAGTAATGACTGCGAACTAATTAGTTTTTCAGATGTTAACTTTGCAGGAAGCAGGGATGATAGGAAAAGCACTTCTGTGACATGTCTGTTCCTAGGAAGAAGTCTTATCTCATGGAGCAGTAAGAAGCAAAATTGTGTTATAATCTCAACTGTTGAGTCAGAATATATCTCTGCAGGTAGTTGTTGCGCTCAGCTTCTATGGATAAGGAATCAACTTGAAGACTACAACATGAAGTTGAAGGAGATTCCTATGCATTGTGACTATTCCAGCCCCATAGCGATTACTCACAATTCAGTCTCTCACAGCCGGACAAAGCACATCGAGATAAGGTATCATTTCATCCCGGAGCATGTGGATAACAAGGACATCAATCTCAGTTATGTCCCAACGGATAAGCAAGTTACTGATATGTTCACGAATCCACTGGACGAGGCCAAGTTTTCCTTCTTCAAAATCAGTCAAAGAACAGGAGTTCTTCATCTCAAGAAATCTAAGGAAAATTCATTGAGTAAACTCATATAATTTTGACGAATTCGTCGAGACTTCTCGTGAAATCAGAACTTCTTCACAAGTCATTTCGACGAATTACCCTAGTCTTCACGAGTCATTTCGACAAATTTATCATGATTTCTTGAGTCATTTCGACAAATCAGCTGAAGATCTGAATTTTTTTCCAAGTCACACTTATTGGATCCAAATAGTCTTTTCCAACCAGGTACGCACCTCTCCCTCTCTCTCTCTTAAAAACTTTAAAAATATATAAATAGGACTTAGGGGCATTCGGTTTTCATGCACATTCATAGAGACTATAGGGACAGTGATTACAAAGATAGTGGTTTCAGATACAATTGTTCTTATTATTGATGAGGATGTTGATGACAATGATGTTGATGCTAATGTTGATGATGATGATGATGCTGATCTTGATGGTAATGTTAAGGAGAATGATGTTGATGATGATGTTGAAATTGCTGCTGCTGACAGGTAGTCAGTTTCCTGAAAGATCTTCCAATTATGGCCGAGGGGGAGTTGAACCATCCATCTAATCTTCTCCAAGACCTACTTGATAAGTTTATACTTGACCATGAGGAAAGGATTGCCAACATCCAAGGTGGCCCTTGAGACAAGACCCAGAAGGATTTGGAAGCTCTAGAAAGGTTTGTTGCTCTAGTTGAGGGGAGAACTTTCTTGATATTTCTGATGATGAAGGAGAAGTGGAGGTGCTTCATCCTGTCCTAGAGACTGTAGATCTCATTATTTTATTTAGGCCCATGTCTCTTTAGTAACACATCCTTCACCTCCAAGACCTCAAGATGAGGATATTCCCAGTTCCAGTTTTGATAATACTTTATTGAAATCTATTGAAGCAATATTTGTTAAGCAGAGAGCTCACTTTGATCTGTCCTTGAAGAAAGTACTTGATAAAGTAGAAGAGGTGGAGGAAGACATTAACAATCGACTCGCTGAAGTCAAAGTCAACATTGAGAAGCAGGAATCCAACTTGGATAATTGGCTAATTCAAGGTGGTAAAGCAATTTTGCATACCATGAAATGACTTAGCAGCAAACTTAATGAGACAAGACATGTACACGAAACAATAAAGACTATTATTGATGCACAAAACTGTGGGATGTACCATTTTGATGACCAAATTGTCTACTTTAGAGATACAAATGTAAATGCCATCACTTCAGAAGTTAGAAAGTTGGAGGATCAACTTAATAGGAAGGTGAATGCACTAGAAGCTGCTATGCAACAAAAGTTTCAAGGGGTCAACACTTACTATTTTGAGAATATAAAGTGACTAATGCGAAGAGGAGGATCCACTTGAGGAAGTATAAGAGAGATGATCCAGATGCTCCTCCTCCAAAGTATTTTTCAAAGCCAAGGGCTTATTTTGACATGAAAAATGAGAAGAGCAAAGGGAACAATGTTTAGTATTCATACTCTGATTATGAATATGTGTGAATTCTAGAATGCCACTTTGAACTGTTCATATAACATTATTATTTTGATGATTTTGAGATCTCTGATTATGTAATTACATTTACTTATATGTTTTTGTTTAAGATTATTTTATGTGCAATTCACCTTAGTATATAGGGTTCTGACTTCTTCAAAAGGGGGAGAATATTGTTGGGTACCGTTTCCACAATAACCCTGATTTGAAGAAGTCTCCATTGAACTAAGATGAATTGAGTTGTATTTGATGATGTTTTCAAGTTATGTGCTTACACTACTTAATTGTCAAGTACACACTAATGTCAGATTACAATGAGTCATGTAACACATGACTATGCAATATTATCCCTAATTATGTAGTACATTGTGTTAACTCATGTGTAATCTCTCTATTGGGGTGTAATTCATTTTCAAGTGCTTAGGAATCAAGGAATAAGAGGTTGCTGATTGAGCCAAAGATTTTTTCGATGGGTTTTGTTTCAAAATGATGACCATGTACAGTGCACGTGGAAGCTCATTTTGGAAGGTGATTTCTAGACGTTGTAGATGTAATCCTATATAAATACCAAGGCTTACATTTTAGATTTATAGATCGCTAATTATTGCAAGAATCACAAATTCTCTTGACCTAAATTTCAAGATCGTGAATGACCGAACTTCTCTTCTGATCTACTGTTCTTGAAAAAGCTCTTCCCGGCGACCTAGAGTTCACGATCGACGATTCTTCTCAAAGATAAATTCGACAAGATCATTGAATTCAGATTCTTCAAAGGTGTTCTTGATCTAGTTAGATTCCAAGGTTTTCAGATCAAGATTTTCAAGTTCTTTAAGTTTTCTCCTTCAACTTCATTTCAAGATCAATGCTCCAAGAAGGAAGACGATTGAATCCATTTAGATCGGAAGAAGAACATTGTTCTCAATCTAGAAAGGTGTATTAAATCAATTTTATTATTGTAGGAAGTTTCTACTTTCGAGTTTGTAGATCCTTGTTTATTGGATTGAGTTGTAGGAGAGGTTGTTTTCTGAGTTGTAGGAGAGGATGTTCTCTGAATTGTAGGAGTGTTGTCTCTGAGTTGTAGGAGTTGAGGCTCCTAAGTGTAAGATTGTGATAATCTGAGTTTTGATGAAGTAGTAGAGTCTAGCTCAAAGTGCTAGATAGGCGAGGCGGGATTTTGGACACACTCATCTTAGGCAACTACTATAAATCCTTGTGCCAGTGTTGTGCTTCTGTGACTTTGTTATTATCAATATTTTATTTCATAAAAAGATGCAGAACTCACATATTCACACCATCTAGGTAACTTAGGTAGACAACTAGATACTTTCAGTCAGTTATATAATGGGGAGTACAATATTATATTCACTCATAATCTATGACAAATAGTCAACTCCAAGTCAAATGCAATAGTGATATCTTGCTATAGGAAAGGAAATGTATATATATTTGACTTTAGCTCCAGTGGAAAAGAAATCTGTCTATTCAATACAGATGTAGACAAAAATAAGTTATGACATAGAAGGCCTTGTCATTTGAACCATAAGACCAAACCAAAGCTTGTGATGAATAATTTGGTTAAAGGCATACAAAAATGAAAGTATAGGAAATTGAATTCATGTAGAGCTTATCAGTTAGGGAAACAAACTAAATCTTCATTCAAACAAATTGGTAGGAATGACTCGCAAAGAATTCTTCATTTATTGCACATGGACTTGTTTAGTCCAATCCACACAGAGAGCATAAGGGGAAAATTGTATACCTTAGTAATTGTGGTTCACTATTCTAAATTCAGCTTGGTGTTCTTTTTGAGAGCTAAGTTTGACACCTTTTGGATCCTCTAAAGATTCATTAAATAAGTTCAAACTGAATTCGACACTCCAATGTCTATGATTAGAAGACCATGTCATAGAGTTTGAAAACCAATTAATCTATTGATTCTGTGAGGATCGAGGGATAAGACAAAGCTTTTCAACTCATAGAGCATTTTAATAAAATGAGTTAGTTGAAAGAAAAAATAGAACTTTAATTGAATCGGGAAGGGCAATATTGGTTGAGTCAAACTTACATAAGTTCATCTGGGCTAAAGTACTTAACACTACTAACTATATAATGAATAGAAGTCTCATCCAAAAAACTAAGCTAGAGACTCCCTATGAGCTTTTGAAAGTAAAGAGACATATAGTTTTATACTTTAGGATTTTTGGTTGCACTTGTTCATTCTTAATAATGGAAAGAGTCATCTTACCAAATTTGACAAGAAAGCTGATATTGGTATCTTTCTATAGGTGCTAGAATAAAAGGACTCACAAGATATAAGAGTCAATGCATATAGTGTTTAATGAAGCTCATCCATTTTCCAAGTGGGAGAAAACTTCCACCAAGAACATTTTGTAGGAAGAAGACCCACTTGCTACTTTGATGGCGACGATGCTGATGCGGCCGTGGATCCACGACATCGAGAGTTCGTTGATTGGGACGGTCGTTGCCTCAAGCTCGAAGATGCGAGTCTACCACGACGTTTCTTCGCCAACGCCGCCGCCGCTGTATGTTTTTGCTCGTCGTCCTCCGCCGCCAATAAATAAAATATATAATTATAAATTACATAATTATAATTATATATTTTATTATTTATATTTTAGCATTTTTTATTTCCAAGAATTTCATTATTATTTAAATTTCATGTAATGATGAGTGCCTATGAACATCAAGAGTAATTTAATTTTATGCATTTAAATTTTGCTTTGTTTTTTATTTCATGATCGGTGCATATAACCATCATAGTATCATTTTGAATTTTGTATTTTGAATTGGAGGAGATGGAGTGGTGTAAGCCTATATATTGGTCATGATATTTGTCATATTTTAGAGAGAAGAAGAATAAGAAAATAATCCCCCTAAAGATCTTTTGAGATCCTCCTTCCCCCTTGGCAAAATTCATCCACCTCCCTCCCCCTCCTCCTCTTCGCCGCCGGCCTTCTATCTCTCCCCCTCTTAGTGGCTCGGCCACCTTCCCCCTCCCCTCCTCCTCCTCCCTCTCCAAGGGTTTGTCAAAAGGAGAAAACGGCGAGCGTCTTCATCGTTCAGTGCGGATCCGAAGATTTCTGCGTGGAAATAGAGAATACACCACCGTCGTGTGCTCCTCCACCATTCATCTTGTGGACGGATACATATTGGGATTTGGGTAACGTTTTTCTAAACTAACCTCGTTGAGTGCTTCTTCTATACATCTTGTGAGAATTGGTGGAATAGAAGGTGGGTAATTTGTTCTGATTTATCTTGAATATTGTGCTTGTTAAAATCTAATTTTCAAATCGTTTATTTCCCGAATATTTTTTGTATTAATTGGAACGGGTGAATCTCATGACACTAGAAGAAATCGGGTTCATCACCCTTGATTTTCCCTTGAGTTCAAGTGATTTGGTAAACCCTCTATTAATTAATTTTGGGATCAATTAAGACTTGATTTTAAATCTCTTATTTAGTCTGAATATTCTCTTATTGGATGTATGAACGTTTGCGCATAATTTAATATGATTTGCTAATTGTCCGGATCGGGTGGGTCCATTTCGCTTGAGCGAACGATGACATATAGCCCTTGTTCAGTCTAAAATAAGGGGTAGCATCCCTTTGTGTTGAATGTTGTTGAATTTGTGCCTTTTAATGCTTGAGTATTTGATAGTGCTAAGTAGAGAAACCGCGCGCTAGATATTTAATTAAATTGTCGAACATAAGAACGCGTAGTTTAATCCGTAGAAACCATGGCCCTGCATCAATTTGGTATCAGAGCCAGGTTGTGCTAATTTTTTAATTAGTACCATCCTATAAAAAATTTCTTTAGCTCACCGACACGCACTTTGCACGTTTCATTGCACAACATATAAATCAATTTTAAATTTTTGGTCTGCAAATAGCGGCCAGTTTTTCTCAAAATTCAAAAAAATAAAATTTTAAAATTTTCAGTTTTCTCAAACAAAAAAAAAAATTTTGGAAATTCTTCATCATTTTTCTTAGTAAGAAAACCCAAATTTTTGGGTTCTGGCAGGAGGCACACGGCCTGCGAACGGGCGTGTCGCAAGTGTCGACATTTATCGAGAGTGAGGCACACGGCCTGCGACACGGGCGTGTCGCAGGGCGTGTCAGGCCGTGTCGACACTCGGCCCAAGTGTCGAACTTTGTGCTCGACAGTGTCGAGAGTGGGGCACACGGCCTGCGACACGGGCGTTCGCAGGGCGTTCGAGGCCGTGTCGACACTCGGCCCAAGTGTCGACACTTTTGTCGACAGTTTCGAACTGGGGCAACGGCTTGGGACACGGGCGTTCCCAGGCCGTGTCACCTCTCGGGTTGGTGTTGGGGCCGTTGTTTGTGTCTGCACGGGCGTGTCGGATGAACAGCGGCGTGTCTAGGCGCGTATGAGACGGCGAATGAGGCACACGGCCCTGGACACGGGCGTTAGGCCGTGTTCGGCCCAGATCTTTTTTTTTCAGCAAAGTCTTTTTCTGGTTTTGGGAAATCATCTCCTGGGGAAAGCCCGAAGTTAGGGCTGCAATCCTACTTTTTTAAGTTCTCTCTTTCTAATTTGAGAAAACCTAGAGCAAGGAGGAAGAAGAAGAACTCTTGGGCTGTAGGAAGGGTGTCGGAGCTCCGAATCGCGAGCCGAGTCCGGATCCTGGAGCTTAACCGCTGCGAAGTTTTCCATCCGGCTAGTTTACCATGGCAAGGAAGAGGAGTCGGAAGGTAACGAATCTCTCCTCTCGGTCTTTAGGATATCACATCAGTTTTCTTTCTCTATTTTGGGCACCAAACTCTTCAAGAGGAATTAAGTGTCCCCGGAATTTTGCATTAGAATCCGCTTCCTAGTGGATAGGCTTGGGTGAAGCCGTAGTCGCGACCGTTAGTCCGACACGGTGATGTTGCATACGAACTTAGGGATTCGTAGAGTTTCGTGCGGCAAGATCGTTTGTGTTGTGGTGGTGATTGTCCCGTTTGCTTGAAAAGAGTCATGTAGTCGAACCCGGACAAGGTTAGCTCCTCGTTGTAGATGGTTTCCTTGACAAGGTGCTCCAAATGAGAATGGAGATGGTTCCTTGGTGGACAGTTCCGCCGAGTTGAGTTTTCTCTCCGGTGCGGTCAAAGAGGGATTCGATGTGTTTAGTCTTGGTTGTGTTGTGCCAAGGCGTGGCTATGTCTCCGTGGTCGGCTGGCTATCCGTGACACGTGCGTCATGTGTGGAGAGTGTCCCGGCGAGACTAGTCCCCTTCGTGAGATGACGAGAATGCCAAGTGGGGCAAGCCCGGGCAAAGAGGCCATGAGCGGGTGGGGTCCGCAAGGCTTCTAGAATCGGTCAGTCTGTGGTTGTTGGAATTGACATATGCTCAGAGCTTGCAGGCAAGCCCGTGGCTAAGCCCACGAGCGGGTGGGGCCTTGGCTATGTGGGGGCCTGTGCGCCGTGTGAAGTTGTGTCTCCCTCAATGTTTGCGGCTTTATGCCAATTGGGGAAATGTGAGTACCAAATGTTGTATGTTGTGCTGATGCGGTTTAGGGTACAGCCCGGGTGTTGCAATGTTGCAGGCCCTTTCTTTTATCCTACTTATGATGTTTTTCTATTTATAGAAATTTATATTTTAGTGCTGACTTGAGGTTGGAGGGTCCCGTTAGGGGCGGCCGGGAAATGTGTTGTTACACAGTTTTAGCCTTTGCTGAGTTACTAATAATTTACAGGGCTCGCACGCAGGAGCTAGCACGCCGGCCAAAAAGGGAGTGTTTTCTCTTTTTAGACCTTTGATGATGTATGTTTGAGACTATTTTTGTCCGGCTTGCATGCCGAGGTAATAGGAGTGCTGAGCACTTATGTTTGATTGATGTATACCCCTTTGGACATTTGAAAGGCCAAGATTAGTGGATAACTTCTAGTTGTTTGCCTGTGTTGTGCAAGTGTTTTGAGTTTGGGTAGCTATATCAACTTTTAATACTAAAGCTGTGGTGTTCGATGTCGTGGGCCCGGCCGGACCCATATTATACGTCTATTACAGGGGAGGTGTTACAAGTAGGTCAAGCCCGGTTGTTTTGGTTAAACGAAGAGCGTCGTGTTGGTAGTTATTATTACGCTTGGCCGCACATGCGTAGCCTACTCTCGGATCAATTTGATCTAGCCTACCTTCTCTATGCTGACACCAAGCCTATGAGTGAGCATCATTATGGCGCTAGTTCCATACCTGCCTTTAAGAATGATTATAAACCAAATGCCCAGACCAAGCGACAGATAACTGATGATTTGACTAACCTTAAATAAGGGAACAAGTCGGTGTCAGATTATATGCGTCTTTTTAAGGATATGATGGTTAGAAGTGGTATGAAGGAGTTGCCAGAGATCACCCTCTCTAGGTTTCGTAAGGGGTTAAGTCCCAACATCCAGGGTAAATTACTACGCTATTGGTACACCGATCTAGACTCCGCTTTTACCACGGCATTAGAAATTGAGAAGCACCACTGTTGGATCCCTAGTTTGATTTGGGTTAGGTCACTAAGTTAGGATCATATGACCCATCATGTATAGCCTGGGTCATGGTTGGGTCCTAGAGTCTAGGCCAAGTCCTCAAAATCAACATCACATGGACCAGCCTTCAACAGACTGCCAGAGACTCAAGCATTTATGTCGACACTTGGGAAAGGCTGTGTCGACACCAGAAGCATTTATGTCGACACTTGGGAAAATCTGTGTCAACACCAGAAGCAAGATTGTGTTGACACACAGGATTTGTGTCGACACACATAACCTATGGTGACATCAGTTGTGTCGACACCAGAAGCCAGATTGTGTCTACACTCAGGAATTGTGTCGACACACAGAACATCTGTCGACAGCAATTGTGTCAACACACTCCAAAATTCTGTCAAAGCAACAACTATGTCGAGACAAGAAGCAATTGTGTCGACACAAAGGAGTTGTGTTGACCCATCCCAACAAAACAAGTTCTCAGCTCGACGAAGTCAAATTCTAAGCTCGACGAACTTGATATGTAGAAAAGGCAAGGTTCTAGAGAATGCAGTTATCTGTTCTCAGCTCGATGATTTTGGAACTCAGCTCGATGATTTTGGAACTCAGCTCGACGAACATAAGCCATCTAGTCGACTAACACAACTCCTCAGCTCGACGAACTGTGGACTCATCTCGACGATTTCTATTTTTTGTTCGACAAATCCAGACTTGGTTATTTCCATCCTTCTGTCCCTTTCCTATTGTAATAATTCCTGAGTAATTAATGCTAAAATATTCTCCGAATATTACCGTTATACGGAGCATTAATTATGGTCTTCATCAGGATGATTGATTGCCATTTTTCCACGGGACAGTTGGGGAAACTCAATCAATGAAAAACATTCTCCAGCCCGTCAGCATTGAATGCAGAAGAATTTCAAATTTCAAAAGGAAGATAATATGGAATATACAAAAGCAATTTTCCATCTTCTTCTTGCTAAGAAAAAAGATACAGACATACAGAGACATACAAAGAGACACAGATAGACAGACAGTCAATCACACAATCAGTCTGAATCAAGGATTTCTCTGCTTTCTCTCAAGACAGAACTCTGAAAAAGAAAAGAAGCCCTAGACTAGAAGAACATCCGCTATCTGAAGAAGAAGAACACCAAATCAAAATCAAGAGTCTTCTTTCTTCAACACTCCAGGACACTTCACAGGACAACAACAAATCCATCTGTTAAGAAGTTCCTGAATACTTCCTGGTCATGGCTGAAAAAGACTGAAGACCTATCACCTGAAGCAAAGCTCCAGTTTTTCCTAAACCATTCTATATCTCAGGGGAAGCTCTTTGCTAATATCACATCCACTTAAGTCTTCTCAGTTGCATATTGAGAAAGAGAAGACAATATCAATATCTTACCCTCACTGTATAAAGGGTTCTTAACTCCCTTCAAAAGTTATTCCTTGGTTGTAAGTCAACTGACCAAAAGACTTGAGGTTTGGTTTTTGAGCACCTGATCAAAAGCTCATTGGTGTTAGGCACCTGATCAAAAATCTGAGTGGAATCCTACTAGGGTGGTAGAAGAGTGGATGTATCCAGTTTGGGGAACCACTATAATTTCTTGTGTTGTCTGGTTGCCCTTTCGTTTTGTTCTTGCTATGTTTATGCCTTTTTAGGATTGTTGTGTTTATGTTTTATTAATTTTATTCTGCAGTTTTTATTTATAGCAAAAGCTGTAAAGGATTTAAGAATACTCTATTCACCCTCCCCCCTCTAGAGTATTTCAGATCTAACATCTCACTTTCAATTGGTATCAGAGTAGGTTCCTTTGGTTGTATAAGCTAACCCTTGAACCAAAGATCCTGAGTAAGATCAAATCTCTTCTTTTATTTTTATTTAAGATTACTCACAAAGCATGACACAGAACAAGGATTATGCAAGCACCAGACCTCCAGTTTGCAACCTAAATAGATTTGCCATCTGGAAGGCAAGAATCAAAGTATACATGAACTCTATTGATGAGGATATTTTTAACTCTATTATGATAGGTCCTCCTCAAGCCATTGCCTCCACATCTACAACAACTTCAAGCACAAATGCATTTCCACCACCTAAGTGGACTGAAGCCCAGAAGAAGGCTAAAATTGCTGATGCCAAGGCCATGAATATTCTGGCCCAAATAATGTCTGATGACAATTTTTAAAAGGTGGCTGAATGCACATCAGTCAAGGCCATCTGAGATTCTCTAAATCAAATGGTGGCTAGATCTGGAGATGAAAGGAAGGACAGGAGATCCAATCTCATATCCTTATATGAGAATTTCAAGAAGGAGGAAGCTGAGATAGTAGCTGATATGTACAACAGGTTAAGTTCAATCATCAATGAGCTAAACACCTTGGACAAGGACATCACCCTCACAGAGGTGAATGATAAGATACTTATGTGCTTCCCAAGCTCATGAGATTCCAGGATCTGGCCCATCAAGGAGGTTAGAAGCCTAAATGAGATTTCCACTGAATCTCTTTTAGGAAAGCTTAAGTCCTATGAACAGCTAATCAAATCCAGAGAGGCAGCTGAGCAAAGAGCACCTCCTCCAGCAAGAAAAGAGCACAACATTGCATTCAAGGCTGCTGAGGAGATAGAGACTCCAACAACTAATGAAGAGCTAATGAGTCTCTTTGCCAAAAGATTCTATAATATGGCAAGAAAAGACTTCATGAGAAAGTCATCCAGGCAGGATGACAAGCCAAGGTATGACAAAACAACAACTAAAGAAGTGGTGTGTTTTGGTTGCAGGAAACCTGGACACTTCATCTCTGAGTGTCCAGAGAATCAGAAGAAGGAGAAGAGAAGAGAGAAGGACACAAGAAGACAACACAACAGCAGGCCTTCCTCTAGCAAATACAAGAAGAAGGAGAAAGGTTTTATAGTTGAATCCTGGAGTAAAACTGAGGATGAATCAACATCTTCCAGCTCCAATGAAGATGAATAAGAGGCAATGGCCAAAGAAGTCTGTCTAATGGCCATTGATGCCTCGAAGAGCCATTTAGAAGAAGAAGATTCTGACAATGAAGAAGCTTTAGAATCTAAAGCTGACAAGGTATTATCTTCTTTTGAATATAATTCTGAATCATTTAAATCTGAATTAAAAACCATGTGCATAGATCTAATTAACTCAAAAAAGGAAATTAAGACTCTTAGGGAAAAACTAGGAAACCTAGAGAATATAAACTCTGAAAACAATAGATTAAAGGATGAATTAATCTTAGCTAATGAACAAATTATAATGTTAAAGGCTGAGCTATGTGAAACTAAACAACTTGAGGAATCTCTCAATGGGAGAAGCCTCAAGATGATGGACATTACAAGCACAGTTAATGCCAGATTGAATGGCAAGCTGGGCTTGGGTGCTTCATCAAGTTTTCCCCCCATTCTCAAGAAGAACATTCCAACAACCCCTATCAAATTTGTTTCAGCTAAGGGGAAAGAAATAATAAACAATAAACAAACCTTAGAAGATGTTCCAAAACCAATAGGTCAAAATAATAAAAATCAGAAAACCACAAGTAAAAACAAAGTTCAGCAGATTTCGTCGAACTCAGATCGACAAAATGTGGCCAGTTCGTCGAACCCAACTCAACGAACGCTGAACGCAAACTTCAATTATAATTATTCCTGAAACTGCGATCGACGAACTTTGTATGGTTCGTCGAGTAGAGAACAACGAACGTGGGGCATAGAAAATGAACATGTTCATTCTCTGGGCAGAGATCGGCGATATCATCCCCATTCGTCGAACTCTGGTCGACGAACTCACAACAATTCGTCGAACCCAGAAAGACTTGACAAAAATTATAACTATAACAACAACTTTAATAAACCTAGGAAACCATTTAATCCATTAGCTGACTGGATAATTCCACCAAGAAGATATCATCCTTTAGGATATAAGTCTCAACTAGAATTCTTTGTAATATCTAGTTTGTCATATCAACAATATAAATGACCCAAGGTAACATGGGTCAAGAACAACTAATTGTTTTCACTGCAGGAAAAGGGCTGTCTAGTGTAAAATCAAACATGGTATCTGGACAATGGTTGCTCCAAACACATGACTGACAGCAAGGACAACCTAATCAACTATAAGTCCAAGCTGGGGCCAAAGGTAATTTTTGGTGATTCAAAGTGTGTCCAGTCAGAAGGTTATGGAGAAGTGAAAATTGGAGCTGTCACCTTCAAGAAAGTTACCTATGTAAGTGGTCTCAAGCATAACCTCATCTTCATAAGTCAATTATGTGATGAAGGTTATCAGGTACATTTCAACTCAACTTCTTGTATTACTTCTAATAAAGAAAAACAAAATGTTTTAATTGGAAATAGACAAGGCAACATCTATTTAGTTAATTTTTATTCTGCCAAATAAGATATCTGCCTACTTAATATAGTTAGTACTCAGAATAAACTTTGGCATAAAAGGCTAGGTCATGTTAACATGAAAAACATTGCTAGGTTATCTAAAGACAGTCTTATAAGAGGCTTACCTTCTGGTCCCTACAAGAAGGAAGGCCTTTGTAGGGCTTGTCAACTAGGCAAGCAAACTAAAAGTAGCTTTAAATCAGTAAATAAAAGTGATTCACCTAGGATTTTATATTTGCAACACGTGTATCTTTTTGGACCCATTACTGTGCAAAGCCTAGGAGGGAAATCCTACACCTTAGTTATTATAGATGACTTCTCAAGGTTCACTTGGGTGTCCTTTCTGAGATCTAAGTCAGATACCTTTAAAGTTCTTACAGATTTTCTCAGGACCATATAGATTGAGTACTCTATTCATGTTGCATTGATCAGAAGTGATCATGGTACAGAGTTTGAGTGTCTTCTTATGCATGAGTTCTGTGAGAAGGAAGGTATTAGGCACAACTTCTCAGCTCCTAGAACTCCCTAACAAAATGGGGTAGTTGAAAGGAAAAATAGGACACTAATTGAAGCTGCAGGCACATTACTTGCAGATGCTTACATGCCCCTATCCTTTTGGGCAGAGGCTGTAAGCACAACAAACTATGTACTGAACATGAGCTTGATACATAAACTGAAGCATATGACTCCTTATGAATTACTTAAAGGGAAGAAACCTAAAATCACCTATTTTAAAGTATTTGGATGTGTATGTTATATACATAACAACAACAAGAAATACATTAGAGAGTTTGAAGCCAAGCCTGAAGAGGGAAATTTTCTAGGATATTCCAGTCTTCATTATATAAATCACTAAATTATATATCCTTCAACTCCCAAAGAATTGAATGTACCAAGTTCACCTATACGAGAGTGAGGAAGAAAAACCAACAATCAACTTCCCATTTTTGATGTCCCACGATTATGCTAGTTTAGAAACTAAGGAGAAGGGCAGGGGTCGCTAGGTCAGAGTCAGAAAAGCAATCAAAATTCTCCCCAAGTAGGATTTGAACCTACTTTCTATTCTATGATATATCAGTTCACAGCCGACCGCTCTACCACTGAGCTACTGAGGAACAACGGACTTAAGGAGCAAGGCTTATAGGGTATTCAATAAATCATCTTTAAAAATTGAAGAATCCATTCATGTTACATTTGATGAGACTAACATGTCTTGCAAGGAGAAAGAATTTTCTACCTGTAATCCTTTGTAGGTACCTCACTTGTGTGAGAATTTGGATGGACTAAACCTCACCCAAGAGGTTCCAACACATCCTTCTCCATAAGTTGATCAAGAAAGTGAAGAAGAAAGCACTGAGGCAGCTGAACCTCATCCAACAGCAAATATAATTCCACAAGAGGAATTAGTTCAAAATGTTGTTGCTGAACCAACTCCACCAAATGATTTTGTCACACTAAGGATCACCCCAGATCCCAAGTAATTGGAGGCATGTCAGCAGGTGTACAGATAAGGCATCAACTCAACCAAGATTTGATGCATGCCTGTTTTCTCTCTCAGGTTGAACCTCAATCCATACATGATGATGAGCAGGATCCCCACTGGATCATTGCTATGCAAGAGAAACTCAACCAGTTTGAGAGATGTAGAGTTTGAGATTTGGTTCCAAGACCACAAGACTACCCAATCATTGGAACCAAATGGGTATACAGAAATAAACTGGATGCCCAATGTACAATTGTCAGGAACAAGGCTAGGCTTGTTGCTCAAGGATACAAACAAGAAGAAGGCATAGATTATGATCAGACCTTTGCATCTGTTGCAAGGTTAGAGGCCATCAGAATCTTTCTGGCCTATGCTGCCTTCAAGAAATTCAAGGTGTATCAGATGGATGTGAAGAGTGTATTCTTGAATGGAGTACTGAAAGAAGAGGTATATGTTGAACAAACTCCAGGTTTTATCTCTCCAACTCATCCTTATCATGTTTTTAAATTGCATAAAGTTCTTTATGGTCTAAAGCAAGCTCTAAGAGCTTGGTATGAGACCCTAGCTAGCTTTTTGATAGAGCATAAATTCATTAGAGGCATAGTAGATAAAATACTTTTCACTAGACATCATAAGAATCAAACCTTGTTAGTATAAATATATGTGGATGACATCATATTTGGGTCTACTGATTCCAAATTATGCAAGAGATTCTCTGACCTCATATATTCAAAATTTGAAATGAGTAGCATGGGTGAGCTCTCCTACTTCCTTGATCTCCAAGTGAAGTAGCTCCCTGATGGCATCTTCATCTCCCAAGCTAAATATGCTAAAGAGCTTATAAAAAAGTTTGCGATGGCTAATGCATCAGCAAAGAAGACACCCATGGCTGCAAATGCTGTAATAGACTCTGATGCACATGGGAAATCTGTGGATCAAAAACTATATAGGGTATTGTTGGGTCCCTACTATACCTTACAGCAAGCAGACCTGGTATCATGTTTGCCACATGCCTTTGTGCTAGGTTCCAGGTGAATCCTGTTGGGTACATTGGAAAATATGTACCAGATTTGGAGAAGCCTCACCTAACTCAATGATATGGATCAAGTTGTAATTGATGTTATTTTGAGTTATCATGTGCAGGTTAAGAAAATGGAAAGGAAAATTTTCTAAGTACAAGTGTCGACACTTGAGAATGGCTGTGTCGACACCAAGGGCCAAATTGTGTCGACATCCAGAATTTGTGTCAACACACAGAAAATCTATCGACAACGATGTGTCGACACCAAGGGCCAGATTGTGTCGACATCCAAAATTTGTGTCGACACACAGAAAATCTGTCGACAATGCTGTGTCGACACTAAGGGCCAGACTTGTGTCGACATTATCAGGAGCTGTGTTGACACATAGAGAAGCTGTCTACACATTCCAGAATTCTGTCAACAACGACTGTGTCGACACACAGAACTTGTGTCGACACACACTAGAATTCCGTCGACACCAACTTTGTCAAGAAAAGGAGTGTTTGTGTCGACACACAGAACTTGAGTCGACACATTCCACAAAAGCTGTGTCGACAATAATAAGACTTGTGTCGACATATGGACTATGTGTGTCGACACATATGAAGAATTCAGTCAACATTCTCTGCTGCTGAGTTAAAGTTCAATGAAGGTTGAAGTAATACAAGTGAAGACTCGACAGCTGTCATTACTGACATTGCTGTCACATCTGTCAGAGTTGTAAGAAGACTGTTTGAAATCGGAATAGCCGGTTACCATGGATGAAGCCTATATATAGTTGTGCTCTCTCAACAATGAAAAAGAGGAGAATAATAACAATCACAAGAACAACATATACAGAACAGAGAGAAGTTTTTCAAGCCAATCAATTATTATCTCTGAAGGATTGAGAATCCAGAAGAAGAGAAATAAACAGTCAACAGATTGTAGAGAGTGAAAAATAGAAGGAGAGAAGTTCTCATCCAGTGAAGGTAGATTCTGAACAGTCTGCCTGAAGAATTTAGATTGATTTCTAAAGGAAGGTGATTGAAGATCAACTCCAACATCAAGAAGATCAACCCTACTGTGTTCAGATTCAAGAAGCTTTGAAGAAAGCTAAGTCAGGTTGATCCTTAAGAAATCAGTTCTATCAAGAACTGATCAAGAAGCCTTCAACCAATTCTCTCTCCATCTGGTTGAAGATATAAACAACTTTTCATCATAAATTCTTGTAGGATCTGTAATAGATCTGAGTGTAGTAGATTTACATCTCTGAGTTGTAAGCCTAAATTTTAAGGCTGAGGTAGGGCTGGGTGCCTGAGGTAGGGGAATCTGTTCCCTGAGTTGTAGGCCTGTGAAAGAGGCTGAGGTAGGGTTGTTGCCTGAGTTGTAGGAGTTGGTTGTCACTCTGAGTTGTAGGCATGTGGAAGAAGCTGAGGTAGGGCTTGTTCCTGAGTTGTAGGAGTGTGGATTCACTCTGAGTTGTAGGACCATTCTTGGTTCTGAGCTGTAAGATCTGCGGATCTGAGAAGAAGGAAGTAAGTTAGGCCGTATCTAGTACACTGCTAGAAAGGCGAAGGGGGAAAGTGGATGTACCCATCATTTGGGGAACCACTATAAAACTAGTGTACAATCTATGAATGCTGTGTACGTGAATTTTGTATTATACTTTCTGCTGAATACATTGCTGAAATAGATAGAATTATCTGCCTAAGTTAGAAAAAGAATTGAACCTATTGACCCCCCACTCTAGGTGTTTAGAACATCTTAAAACCAGTTATTTCAAGTGGTATCAGAGGGAGTTTACTCAAAGAATAGACCTAACAGTCTGAGTAGATCTCCAAGGCAAAAATCTATTAGGCAAAATGGGTTCCATAGAGAATCATAAGGAGTTTGGTTCCATGAAGTTACCCATATACAGGAAAGAGATTTTTGGCATATGGAAAGAAAGAGTTAGATTGTTTATGGAAGCTTCAGATCCAAGAATCTACATGATAATCAAAGAAGGGCCATTCATTCCAATGAAAGTCTCAGTTCTTGATGCAAATCTCAGGACACCAAAGGAATATTCTGAAATGATAAAGGATGAGATCATCTTGGCTACTATGGATAATAGAGCACAAAATATAATAGTCAGTGCCATAGATGATTCAACATTCCAAAATTTGATTTACTGCAATACCTCCAAAGAAATGTGGGACACCCTTATTGTCTACATGGAGGGTTCAGAAGAGGTGAGAGAAGACAGAAAGTCTATGCTGAATCAGGAGTATGAAAGTTTTAGACAATTTAAAACATACAGTATAACTGAATGTTACAAGAAAATTTTTCAGAATAGTTAATGAATTAATGTCATATGGAAGAGTGTTCAGTACATATGAGTTGAATGATAAGTTTTTGAGATCATTAAATACGGACTGGGACACCAAGATATGTGACATTAGGGAAGTGGTCAGACGAGCAGAAATTTCACCTCCAACATTATTTGGCAAACTGCTTTCATATGAAATGCCGCTGATGGTCAGAAAAGAGGAGGAGAAAAGTAATAAAGTTGATTAAAGAGATAAGTCAGTAGCTTTCAAGACTGAAGCCATAAGAAAGGATAGGAGGATGTCTCCATCACCTCCTATGAAAGCTGTAGAAGTTGTTTCAGAAAGTTCAGATAGTCCACATCAGATAGTACAAATTCTGATGAAGACTTAGCAGCTTTCTCAAAACAATTTCAATGGTTTTTGAAGAAGAAATAGTGGAAATCCAAGCCATCATCCTCACAATCCAAGGATGATTACTATCAGAAAAAGAAATCCTCTAGGAAGGACAGGTATAGCTCTAAACCTAGTAAATTATCTTCAACTAATATTGTTTGCTATTGCTGCAACAGGCCAGGACATGTGGTTGCTGATTGTCCTGGCAAAAGGAAAGAATCTAATGATAAGAAGAAACTAAAAAACAAGGGCAAGAAGGAAAAATCCCTTGTTGCAAAGAAGTAAAAGAGTTGGTCAGATTCTTCATCATCAGATTCTGAGGCTGAAGCTGAAGCATATATAGGACTGTTGGCAACTAAAGAGGATGTAGAAGATGCTGAATTCTTGAAGTGGCTAGATTCAGTAAATGAAATTGAAGAACCTTGTTGTAAAGGGCTGATGGCCTTGACAGAAGAAGATCAATGCCAAGATCATCCTGGACCTAGTAAGGTAAACAATTCTTCAATAGATTCAGATTACTATACTGGTTCAGAATCAAAAGCATCTGCATCAAGAGATGAAGATGAATCTGAATCTGAAGGAGATGTTCATCAACTTATTGATGAATATGTTGACCTGCTGCAAGCACTTAAGAAAAGCAGAATCCTTAATAAAGCACATGCCAAGGAAATTGCTGATCTTAAGTTGCCTGCATTAGATTTAGAAAAACTGCTAGATCTAAAGCTGAATGAAGTAGCCAAACTGAAAAACATAATTATTATTCAGATGAGTGCTTTTACATTTAAGAATGATCAAATCAAAAGTTTGGAAGTCAAACTTCAGAAGGAAAATGATCTGGTGGCTAAGTTCTCTAAGCCAAAATCATTTTTACCTTTAATTGATGACTTTATTCCTAAAAATGGTAAGACTGGATTGGGCTTTGAGGGAAAATCAAGGGATGTCAATTCCAAAAGAAAAGGCAAAGCCCCAGTACAGCCTCTAGCCTTCAAACCCCCCATTTCCTTCAAAAAGGTATGGCAGCCAACTAATAGATATGATCATGATATCATACATGGTTATGGTAAGCCTGAGATTCTGAATGACAAGGGTGTAGCTCCAGAACTCAAGCAAAGGACTATAGTACCAACAATGTTAAGAACAGCAGACATCAATGCTATTAAAACTGTACCTAAAAAGAGGTATAAAAGATATGAGTGTTGATGTTGTGGTAAGATAGGGCATTAAGCCATGGATTGCTGCTACAAAACCAGTGTCAGAAAGAATGCCAGCTTACCTGTGAGGAAGGCTGCTGGTAAATATATCAAGTTTCATTCTAACATGAACCTAGAACCCAATAAAATTGGGGTTCTAAGGTAAATTAATTTTATTTGCTGCAGGTGGGTCCAAGTTGCCATACCCCTATATGGTACTTGGACAGTGGATGTTCCAGGCATATTACTGGAATAAGAAGAATGTTAAAAGACTATACTCCCATAGAGAATGGACCCAAAGTGATCTTTGGTGGATCAGAAAAAGGAGTCATAAAAGGGTTTGGTAATATTTCTTCCAGTTCTATAACAATCACTCAATTGGCTTATGTAAAAGGTTTGAAACATAACTTGATAAGCATAAGTCAGCTGAGTGATCTTGGGTATGACATTTCACTTATTAAGAATGGATGTCAGATCAAAAGGACAAGTGATCAGAAGGTGATCTTGTCTAGTTATAGAAAAAGGAATGTTTATTGTTTAAATTTTGATTATGTAGACATGAACTCTCCTGTATGTTTAGTGGTAGATGAGAAAGCATCTCAGTGTGTCCAATGGAACAAGAGACTAGCTCATCTGAACTATAAGACTATAGGCTAGCTCTATAGTTTAGAGTTAGTGAGGAATGGTCCTCAATTTAAGTGCATAAAAGAGGGCATATGCTCAGCTTGTCAAAAGGCAAGCAGACCAAATCCTCTTTTCATAGTCTTGATACCAAAGACTCTGTGAGGTGTTTGTACCTCCTGCATATGGATTTATTTGGTCCTATGCCAGTTCATAATCTAGGTAGGAAAGTCTATACTTTTGTGGTAGTAGATGACTATTCTAGATATACATGGGTTTTATTTTTGAGGCAGAAATCTGAAACCCCTACGGTCTTTCATAACTTTGTTAAACAAATTCAGAATGAATTTAACAATTCTGTGGTCAAAATCAGAAGTGACCATGGAACAGAATTTCAGTCTGAGTGTATGACAAGGTTTTGTGAAGAACTAGGGATTTATCAGGAATTCTCCTCACCTAGAACACCTCAGCAAAATGGAATTGCTGAAAGATAGAATAGAACTCTCATTGAGGCTGGTAGAACTCTATTTAGTGACACTTCACTCCCAGAATATTTCTGGGATGAGGCAGTAAATACTGCTTGTCATGTTCTCAATAGAGCATCTATAACTAAGAACAACAAAAAGACTCCCTATGAGATTATGAAGGGAAGAAAACCAAATAAATCCTACTTTAGGATCTTTGATAGCAAGTGTTATGTGCTTAACACTGGCAAGTCTCACCTAACTAAGTTTGCTGCCAAATCCAAAGATGGGATATTTGTTGGGTACAACAACAATAGTAAGGCATATAGGGTCTACAACCTGACTACACAAGTTGTAGAAGAATCAGTTCATGTAGTGTTTGATGAATCTGAGCTAATTAAATGTGAATTGTCTAGAAATCCTTGTAGCTCAACAGGTTTAAAAGAAAAGTTCAACATGCTGACCATTAATGAAAACCAAACTGCAAGGCAAGATGTGGAAAATGATGGGTGCTGTCCAGGGGGAGTACAAGGTCCACAAGCTGACATTGAAGACAATGAAGTTCAGCCTGGTGGAGAAATTGAAGAAGTTCAAATTGCTGATAGAATGCCTCCAACAATAAGCAATCTAAAGGATCATCCTGCACACCAAATCATTAGTGATCCCAAACATGGTGTGCAAACCAGAAGCAAACACATGAACACAATGCTTTGCTCAAGTTTCCTGTCATAGTTGGAACCAAAAAGATTTGAAGAATCCATGCAAGACTCCAACTAGATTGATGCAATGCAGGTGGAGCTGAATCAATTCACAAGGTGTAAAGTATGCGAGCTGGTCCCAAAACCAAAGGATCATAACATTATTGAGACAAAGTGGATCTATAGGAACAAACTGGATGAAAATGGCATAATAGTGAAGAACAAAGCAAGACTAGTTACCAAAGGTTATATACAGGAATAATGCATTGACTTTGATCAGACCTTTGCCCCAGTGGCAAGGTTGGAAGTAATAAGGCTATTCCTTGCCTTTGCTACTTTCCAAGTTTTCAAAGTGTACCAAATGGATGTCAAGTCAGCTTTCCTAAATGGTAATTTGAAAGAAGAAGTCTATGTTCATCAACCTTTAGGTTTTGTTGATCCACTTTATCTTGATTTTGTTTATAGACTTAAGAAAGCCTTATATGGTTTGAAACAAGCCCATAGGGCTTGATATGAAACATTGTCTACTTTTCTCATTGAAAATAAATTTTCAAGGGGAAAATAGACAAGGCTCTATTCCTTAGGAAGTCAAAGGGCAAGATGATCCTAGTACAAATTTATGTTAATGACATAATCTTTGGATCTACAGAAAACAACCTTTGTAGGAAGTTTGCAAAACTCATGCAAGGGAAGTTTGAGATGAGCAGTATGGGTGAGCTCAAATTCTTTTTGGGACTCCAAGTAAGATAGACTGATGATGGTTTATCCATATCACAGTCTAAGTTCACCAAGGAGTTAATTAAGAAATATGGTATGGAGTCATCCACTACCATGAGAACTCCAATGGGGACAAGTATGCCTTTAGGCAAATATGATGCAGGAAAACCTATAGATGAGTCTTTGTATAGAGGGATAATTGGCTCCCTCCTATACTTAACTGCCAGTAGACCAGACATTATGTATGCTACATGTGCCTGTGCAAGGTACCAAGCAAGCCCTAAAGAATCTCATTATACTGCAGTCAATAGAAATTGAGATATCTTAAGGGCACACCTAATCTTGGTCTTTGGTACCCTAAGAATAGAGACTTTCTACTGAATGGTTTTTCAGATGCAGACTTTGCATGTTGCGAAGAAGATAGAAAGAGTACTACTGGCACATGTCAGTTTCTAGGTGGTAGACTAGTATCATGGAGCAGTAAGAAGCAAACTAGTGTCGCAATTTCCACTGCAGAGTCTGAGTATATTGCTGCAGGCAGCTGTTGTGCTCAGCTTCTATGGATTCAACATCAACTTGAAGACTATGGTCTCAAGGTAAGTAGAACTCCACTATTTTGTGATTCTACAAGTGCTATTTCTATTGCTAAAAACCCTGTATCACATAGCAGAACAAAACATATAGAAATTAGATTTCACTTCATTAGAGAGCACGTTGAAAAAGAATATATTTGTTTGGAATTTGTCACCACAAAAAATCAAATTGCTGACATGTTTACTAAACCACTAGATGAAAATAAGTTCAATTATTTCAAAATTGAATTAGGCATGTTAAATATAGAATAACTTGGTAAATCTGACTAAGAATGTTGACATATAGAAGTTTATGTCGACACAAAGGGAAATTTGTTTCGACATATAGTAGTTTGTGTCGACACTTAAGATAGGTTGTGTCGACACAACAAAACAGTGCTGAGATAGTGGTGTCGACACTCAGAGGTTGGTGTCGACACATAGAAGTTCTATCATTTAGATAGTTGTGTCGACACATACAGAAGTCTGTGTCGACACACATATATTAAAGTCGATTATTAAGAAGTCTGTGTCGACAAATCACAAACTATGTTGACATATAGTGTTGTCTGACTCTGTCGAGATATTAGAAGTCTGTGTCGACACACTCTCTACAGTGTCGACATATTAAGTATCTATTATCCCGCCTTTTGTCCTTCTGTGTTGAGAAACATATAAATAGGTCACAGAATAATTTTATCGACTAAGCTCTCAACATATTCGAGACTCAAACCTTGAGTCCACAAACCTTCATCTCTATTCTCCTCAAATTTCTTGTCATCAATGGCGCCAAAGTCGGAGACCAATATCAATGAAGGCTATGAGTTAATGCACAATGCCTTTGAGAGTACAGAGATTGAGATTCGAGATGTGATAACCCTAATCCAAGAAAATGGTTTAGAATATCTAGTTTTAGAACCTACTAAGATCTGGAAGACGGAGATTCTTGAATTCTAAACAAAAGCAACCCTGGATTCAACTGGATTGAAGATTAGGTCATCAATTCAAGGCTGCAAGGCGAACCTTACCCAAAAGCGTCTGAGGAAAACACTTCAATTGCCCAGGACTCAGGAAGATAATGAAGTTACATCTTCAATGACCAAAGAAGCTCTTTAATGATGTGGCCTGGATCCCACCACTAAGATTGAATCATCCATGCAGAGGAAAGGAATGAACTCACAAGGAAAGTTCCTCTCAGAGATCATGGGCAAAGTAATTCTCTGCAAACCAGGTGGACATGATAGGATCTCAACATATATATTCAGCTTAATGACTAGAGTCATTTTCAGAATAAAAACTAACTGGTCTGCAGTAATTTTTGATAAGATCTAGGAAAGCCTGAAGAAACCTAATCTAGGTAGAATTCTGAGTTTATATCTGGCAATAACTATTCCTGAAATACTAAACCACACAACTGGTTCTAGAATAAAACACATGAGAAGGATGGACTTGAAAATATTATACAGGTGGGAAAGAGTTTTGAAAAAAGATAGTTCTACACCACAGAAACAACCACCACTGCAAAAGAAAAAGACAACCCCAAGAAAGCCTGAATCTTCTAGTGATTCAGAAGAACAAGTAATCTTTAGATCAGATGAAGACCACCAAGAATCTACAGGGAAATCATCTTCTCCAAGGCCTGTAGATGATAGTCAGATGCAGGGGGCACTACTAGAAAACAGACTTTTGGCCAGGGCAAATTTCCCTGGCAAAAACTCCAAAACCGTGGCTAAAACGTTTTAGCCACGGTCTAGCCACGGGAAAATTCCGTGGCTAAAGTCGGCTTGGCTAAAACATTTAAACCACGCATTGGCCGTAGCAAATAGTATTAGCCATGGTAAAAAAAAACCGTGGCAAATAAGCCAACTATTAGCCACGGTATGAAACCCTGGCTAAAAGTAAACTCATCATTTTAAAAAAACTATTTGCCACAGTTACAAGCCATGACAAATACTAATTTTTGTTTTTAAAAAAAAACACATTCAAAATACTATAATACAGTTGCAAATTATTACAACTATAAATTAACGAGATACACGTTCAATCGTGACTCACCCAAGCCTGACATCGAGTTGATCAAGACAGAAGTTGGAATATTTGAAAAGCAATCAATTTCAGGTTGAATTAAAACTTAAAATGCTTCAATTAAATCATATGCGAAGAAATCATATTCATAATTATATGACTTTCACCAAATACACAGCCAAGAGCAATAATAATGCCATTTATTGAAAGTTTTATGCATGAAAAGAATAAAATCAAAATAATTATCAAATTGAAAGATCGGGAAAGCAAAACAATGACATACATAACCCTACAATGTATCTTTTCAGAATTGTTAAACATAAGCTCGAGGAACTCTTCCAAACATCAGTTTCATGGTTTGTAACCACAGGTGTTGTGGCTTACTGCTTCTTCCCGACTCCAGACTGTCCCGGGATCTACAAAGTAGTTGTTTCGAAGGATGAAGCAGAGGCTGATAAGCCATTTATGTGTGGAGCTTGCTCTGTGGAGACGTGTAGACGCTGCCATCTAGAATATCATGCATTAATCAGCTATGAGTTACACAAGGAGTACAAAGACAGTCCAGATGATGTATCACGTACTATTTGATTGGCGATTGGGAGGGAAAAAGTAAATTATTGCTGGAGACCAGAAACAGAGAGAATTTGGAGGAATGAGGGGGCTGTTTTTGGTGGGGTTGAAGAGTGGGTTTTGGTGGTGGTTGGTCTATGGTTAGGGGGGCTGATTTGGGCTGCGGGAAGGAGCTGGTGGTGGGAGGGAAAGGGGTTGTCGTATGTGAGAGGCAGGCTGGGATATGGGGTGCCGGTTGGGGGTTACGGGGTGGTTCAGTTGAGAGGGGAAAAATAAGGGTATTGTTGAAGCCAGGGTTGTACAGGTATGGCCGTCCAAGGGAAGAGAGATGGGGGTTCCAAGCGTCACATCTGGAGGGGTTCCGACTTCAGCACTGGTTGATCAAGAGTTGGGATTCTTGGCTTCAGCTTTCCATACTACTCTTTAGAGGCTTCTACCTTTATATATAGACAAGTGAGGAAGCAATGAACGGTCATGACTCTTTGTTCGTTGCCTATCTCAACTGCTTCTTGACTAGGTTGTAAATTAAGATCTTTTTTCCTCATTAAGCCCCATGTACTCAAACGTCCATGTCCATCCTCTCCCATTACCCGAGAGAAGCAAGAATCTCTATATTCTACGGTGCGCTCCTCCTCAGGCACATTTTCAAGAAGTGTTCATATCTTCCTATGATATGAAGATATAAAAATAAGAAATGTTGTCAATATTTATGTAAGCCAACAGTGGTTGTAGAAGTGTGCCAAATTGCACAAAAAAAGAACACTCATCCCTTGTGACGTAGTTGCATTGTCATATCATGCAAATCCTTCAGCAATATCTCATAGCGAATCGCATTAGTCAAAGTAGACATAAGCAATGTTTGTAGAAACAACAAATGATCCCAAATGGTGCATTCTGATAGTTAATAAAGAAGATTCAAATGGCATGTAGAATGTGCATTCACTTGCATCATTAGCTCTAATAATTCACACCATTCTTTAAAATGCAAGAAGAAATGATACATGACTATTGTTAACATATTAAAACCAACTTGTTAGTCGTTACAGAAAAATTTTGGAACAAATGTAGAAATTTTCAATAAAAAATTAAAGTAAATGCTCATAGTGATGTGCAACAGTTGGAACAGAACCCATACAGGTTGTAAATTACTAGAAATGAGATCAAAATTACTGATCATAAATCCAATAGTGATCATAGTAGTGTGCAACAGTTTAGGAAATGAGCTAAAACTTTCTCGAAACTCCAATAATGAACAATGTAGTTGTTGTAAATTACTGATATCATTAAAAGAAACATTTTGGAACAGAGCCCAAACAGGTACACAAATCATGGTTAAATTTGATGATGTGTTAGCCCAAAAATCATCAAAATGCAATAAAAAGGCATAAGACAACCAGAAGACAGAAATAAAGATGCAAACAACAATTCTTATTTAGCACTTACTACTTCTCACTTTCGGAAATGAGCAAAAAAAAATCCATCTAAAACAACAACAAAATCCCCGGGCCTTGATTTTACCATAAAGCTTGAAAAAAATCATGAAGAATGGAAATGCCTTGCTTATAAATGAGTAAACAAAATTGATTAAGCCTTGCAATGCTATCGGAAAAGGACGACCTAGATATGGCGAAAAAGAGCTCGGCGGCCTGGAAACTAGAGATCCCGCAGGGAATAGTGTGCCGGAGAGAGTTCAAGGGAGAAATCGGCGGCAAGGAGAGGAGTCCGACGGGCTGTAGATTGATCGAGCGGCGGCCTCAAGCAGCAGCGATCGGCGGGCTGGAGAGGAGTATCGCGCCTAAAGTAATTTTTTACGGGAGATTTCTTGGAGGAGGTCCCGAATATTTCAATATTAAAAATACTCTCATATATTCTTAAATTATATATATATATATATATATATATATATATATATATATATATATAATATATATATATAATTTTTATAAACTATATAATATTTTTTGTTTAGCCATGATTTCGTCAAGGCCGTAGCTAATGGTTTAGTTTTTTGCCACGAATTTGTTATCTGTGACTAATACTTAATTATTAGCCACGAAATATGAACCGTGGATAATACTTAACTATTAGCCACGATTTTTAGACCCTGGCCAAAAAAAAGTGTAGCCAATACTCACTTTTCTAGTAGTGGGGAGTATCTTCTAGAAACCACCATCCCATTGGATCAAGTTCAGGATATGCCTCCTCTAGGGGGAGCCAATGAACTTTCACTAGTTCAATAAGAAGTCTTGCCTCCAGAAAGTGCTCCAGAGAAAGAGCAAGCTACTTTAGAGAGTGAAACAGCCACTCAAATAATTCTTGAGGTAATAAAAGATATTAATCAATCTATACTAGATACTGAGCCAGATACATTAACTGTGCTTCTATCTGATGTTGAACAGACACATCATGACAACATTCCTGCATAGAATATATCAATTAATGATACGTCTGCCTTAGATGATACTCCATTAAATGTTCAAGATACAGATATTCCTCCAGTTCAGTTGCAACAAGAATTTACTCTTGAGGAATTATTCCCTGATTTACAAGAAGTAAGAACTGAGGAAGTTGTGCCAAGAACTGAGGGGGAGGAGACATGGACTCAGGGGTAGTTTCCAAGAGCTGATAAGGAGCTGCCCTCAAGTCCAAAGGAAACAGTAAATCGTGAAAGTTCTTCAGAATCTGATGATGGAGAAGCATTAAGAGTAAAGAAGAGAAAACTGATGGTTTACAAGAAGAAAAGCTCAAATTATAAGAAAGCTTTACAGATAGCCTCACAACCCTCAACACCAACAATTGATTTCAGTTCATTGTTGGTTGGTATGCAAATTAAAATGGATGAGCAAAGAGCAGCCATGGAAAAATATATGGATGAAAGCCATAAGGATCTATATTTCTCTTTGGCTCAAGATATAAAATCAATAAGATTTGAGGTAAACCATAATAAGAAAGAGATGACAGATTGCTTCCATAAAAGAGGTAATGCTGTAGTTTATTTGGCAAAACAACAACAAGAGGCAAGGTCACAGATTGATGATATAGTGGTCAAGCAAGGCTATGTCCTAGAAAATCAACTTAGAATGAATGATAATCTTACTGAATCACATAATGTGATTGTTACTGATTTAAAGAATAAATCAACTGCATTAACTGAGGAAAGGGCTAAAGAAAAGTCAGAGTTTGATAAGAAATTTCAAGAAGATTTAGCCACTTTCCAATCTGCACTTCAAGCCTCTCAGAAGATTATATTTGCTCACCTACAAAGGTTTAAAGCCTATTATACAGAGGGAACCAATTATTTGGTTAATCAAATAAGGTTCCAAATGAATGATCTCAGGGATCATATTGAAAGAGAAGTCATAAAGGGGGAGAGTTTGATAGTCAATACTAGTTCAGATCATGCTAAATGGATAACAAATGCTGTTAGAGCAACTCTGGGTTATCCTCCCCTATGTGATGATGATAATACAGCTATGTCAGGTATTCAAGCTGCAGGATTTGAAGGGGGTCAGCAGGATGTAGCTCAAATCATATATCCCCCTTCAAACTTTGAGGAAATTCAAAACTGGTTCACCAGATGTATAGCCCTCCAGAGGCTACTAAGAATGTTATCTTTGAGAAAGTGGATATGTCAGAGGCAGCACTGAATAAAGAGCAAGAAGCTCAACTCTCAAAGAAAGATTTAGAGAGCAGGCTGAGCTGAAGCCTGATTTTGAAAGATGAGTCCAACCTCCAGAAATATTATACTCACTGCCTGGCAAGCTGTCGAAGACAAAATACATGATAGAGGAAAGTGGTATTCTGAAGTTGAGTGGAATAAATATCTGCAAAGACAAGATGTTATTCAACAGTTTAGAAGGGATCACAAGGCTAGGAGAATACCTGCTACAGCAGTAGAACCCAGTATGTTGGAAAACCCTATTACTGATTTGGGCAAGGATCACTATGTCTCTTAGAAAACCTGTCTTGACCTCATTGTATAGATCTAAAGGTCAATAGAATTGAGTGTAAGGGTTAGTAGTTAGGTTTGGAAGCTGCCCTCAAGACCAGGTTTTTTCAGTACTGGAGACTAAGTCATTTCGTCGAGCTCAATACGATGAATCGTCGAACTCCATTCGATGATCGCTGAGCTCACTTCGACGAATCGTCGAACTCCATTCGACGATCTCTGAGCTTAACTTCAACGAGTCGTCGAACTCCATTCGACGATCTTTGAGCTCAGATCGACGTTCTTGACTCCAGTTTGATTCTCTATCTCTGAGCTCAGTTCGACAATAGTTGAGCTCAGATCGACGATCTCTGTTTCTATCTAAGTTCAGTCTCTGAGCTCAGTTCAATGATAGTGGAGCTCAGTTCGAAGTTTTTCTGAAGAGTTAGACATTTTTCAAGATTCAAATTCAGGCAGTTGTGGAATTATTCTCAGCATTTATGTCAGAGACCCTATAGCCGTTTTAATTAATCTGTAACAAGTTTCAAGGAATTTTCAAGGAATATTTTATTGGACTTTCCTCTAGAAGACAAATGCAGTTAAGGAAGTCATTTATTGACAGGCTAACGACTATCTTGGACAGAGATCATTCTATTCAAATCAAAGGAATAAAAGATCAGTTTTTCATTCTCTTCTCAGAGAGTTAGACACACAACTTCTGCAACAATAATTCTCTACAACAACAAGAATTACAACTCTTACAACAACAATTACACAAGAGCAAGAAAGAGAGTTGCAGACATTCTCAGTCTCAAAAATTCATACAAGAACACACATCACAAAAGGAGATCAACTAACTGAAATTTTCAGATCTCTCTTGATTCAAGTGTTCAAAGGCCATCATCATTCAAGACTCGATACATCTCACATTTCAGCTGTTGCTGAAATCATCTTTTGCTGGATATCAAATCATCTGAAGGCCTATCACCTTACTGCAAAGCTTCACTTCCTGAACAACTCAAGATCTCAGGGGAGCTTTGACAACATCCACTATCTTCTCTCTGACTGTTGACAGAGAAGATCATCTCATCCCTCTCTCTCTCTCTCTACTGTAAAGGGTTTTTCAAACTCCCTTCAAAAGTTTGTGATTGGTTTCTGAGACCTTATCAAAAATCAGTGGTGGCAAGACACCTGATCAAAAATTTGGTTTGGTTTTTGAGCAGCTTATCAAAAGCTCATTGGTGCCCAGGACACCTGATCAACTCATCCTGCAGTGGATTCCTACCAAGGGTGGTAAAAGAGTGGATGTACCTAGGTTGATTGGGGAACCACTATAGCTCCTTGTGTCATCTGGTTGCATGTCTTTCTTTGTTTCTGGCTGTGGTTTGTGATTGCTTTGTGATTGATCTGTGATTGTTCTGTGTTTAGATTCACTTTATGTTATTTGCTTCCCTGTTCACTTAGGGATACAACAACAGTTGTAAAAAGTTTTTAGCAAGCACCATACTCTATTCACCCCCTCTAGAGTATATCAGATCTAACTTGCACTTTCAATTGGTATCAAAGCGAGGTTGGTTAAAATAGCATACCTTAGTAGCTGTATAGGCTAACAC
The DNA here is from genome assembly GCA_039583875.1 of Platanthera guangdongensis. Lineage (NCBI taxonomy): Eukaryota > Viridiplantae > Streptophyta > Magnoliopsida > Asparagales > Orchidaceae > Platanthera > Platanthera guangdongensis. Next base: position 192,705,776 of record CM077163.1, on the reverse strand, counting down.
CTGAACCAAAAGATTCTCCAGTTAGATCTGCTTGTTTAAGTTTATTATTAGAATTATTTTTCACAAAACATGGCCCAAAACAAAGATTATGCTAGCACCAGACCTCCAGTGTGCAATCTATCTAAGTTTGCACTTTGGAAGACAAGGATTAGACTGTACATGAACTCTATTGATTAGGACATTTTCAATTCTGTTTTGACAGTGTGTCCAAGACCTCCAGAGAACACAAGTACAAGTGCTGTTCCACCTCCTTCAGGAAGAGATGCAGAAATAAATAAATGGAAATTGGCAGATGCTAAGGCTATGAACATTCTAGCCTAGACTATGTCTGATGAGATATTCCAAAAGGTAATTGAATGCAACTCAGCAAAGGACATCTGGGACAAGCTATCTGAAATAGTCTCAGGATCTGCTGATGAGAGAAAAGACAGAAGATCTCACCTCATAACTTAATATGAGAATTTCAAGAAAGGAGAATCTGAGTCAGTAGCAGACATGTATAACAGACTCAGTCTCATAGTCAATGAGCTGAAAACTTTGGACAAAGAGATCTCATTGACTGAGCTAAATGATAAAATCCTAATGTGCTTCCCAAGCACTTGCGACTCAAGTATCTAGCCAATCAAGGATGCCAGAAGTCTAAATGAGATCACCACTGAAACTCTCTTGGGCAAGCTCAAGTCTTATGAGCTGCTCATTAAGAATAGAGAAGAAGAGCAGAAGACTGCCTCACTAGCCACAAGAAAGGAAAAGTCAATATCTTTCAAAGCCACTGAAGATCAGCCTGAAGACAAGGTCACAGACAATGAGGAATTGCTAACTCTACTGGCCAAAAGATTTTACAAAATGGCCAGAAAGGACTTCAGGAAAAGATCATATAAAGAGCATGACAAGCCAAGCTATGATAAATCAAATAATAAAGAGATTATCTATTTTGGTTGCAGGAAACCAGGCCACATTATGCCTGACTGTCTAGAAAATAAAAACAAGGACAGAAAGGACAAGAAAGAAAGAAGAAAAGACAAGGACTTTAAGAAGAATAGCAATGGCAAACCCTCCTCCAGCAAGAACAAACACACAAGAAGGGATTTGTTGCTGAAACTTGGAGTGAGACAGAAGAAGAATCAGAAGCTTCATCCAGCTCAAGTGATGATGAACATGATGCTGATGAAAAGGAATTCTGCATGATGGCTATCAATGCCTCACAACACAATTCTGATGCATAGGAGTCAGAGTCAGACTCAGAGACTCAATTTGAAGAGGACCAGGTAATAAGTTCTTTTGATTTTAATTCTGAGGACTTTAAGTATGAGTTTAAAACACTGTGTTTAAACCTATTAAAATCTGAGAAGAAATCATTTCTCTCAGAAATCAATTATCAGAACACAGTACCTTAAAATCAGAAAACTCAAACTCTCTGAGGAGTTGGAATGCTGTAGGGAGCAGATAGCCTCACTGAAAAGTGAACTATCAGAGGCCAAGAAGCTTGAAGAATTCCTTAATGGGAGAAGTATCAAACTAATGGACATCACAAGCACAGTGAACTCAAGGTTTAATAGTACACTGGGCTTAGTGCTTCATCCAGCCAACCTATAGTACTAACAACCCCAATTAAGTTTATCTCTAATAAAGGTAAGGGAGTTGTAGAGGTAGCTAGGAAAAATTCTGACTTACCTAAGAAAACAAGAGTTCAACAGAAATCGTCGAACGGAGCTAGACGATCGCCGAACAGAGATCAACGATCTCAGGCAAAATCGTCGAACTCAGGTCGACGATCTCTAAACCCTGAACTCTGCCACAGTCGATCTTCCAACGGAGCTCGACGATCTGACACAAGATCGTTGATCTCAGTTCAGCGATCATCGAGCAGAGATCAGAGCTTTGAAAACTTATTCAAAGGTAAATCAAAATCCAAACCTAGGGGTCCTTCATCCCAAAGATTTAACCATTATACTGAATGGATAATACCTCCAAGGAGATATCATCCTGAAGGTTAAGAGTTAACCAGGGATGTCATTTATTTCTGAATTTAAAGGTTATCAACCTAGGCCCAAGGTAAACTGGGTCAAAAACAAGTAAATTGCTTTATGTGCAGGTGAAGACATATCCAACATCAAAACAGCAATGGTATTTGGATAGTGGGTGCTCCAAGCGCATGACAAGAAGCAAGGACAATTTCACATCCTTCAAAGCTAAGCTTGGACCCAAAGTCATACTTGGTGATTCAAACTTGGACTAAAAAAAGGATATGGTGCAGTCCAAATTGGCACAGTCACATTCAAGAAAGTAGCATATGTGGAAGGATTGAAGCACAACTTGATCAGCATCAGTCAACTATGTGATGAAGTCTACCAAGTGACTTTCAACAAATCCTTATGCGAGATCAAATCAGAGGACAACACAACTGTGTTGACAGGTAAAGGAAAGGTAACATCTATTTAGTAGACTTTCTTTCAACAAAAGTAGATATTTGTCTGTTTAATTCTATTTGTAGACCTAATGAGTTATGGCATAAGAGATTAGGACATATAAACCTTTGAACCATTGCTAGTCTATCCAAGGACAACCTTCTTATAGGACTACCTTCTGGCCCCTACAAGAAGGAAGGACTCTGCAGGGCTTGTCAATTAGGCAAGAAAACCAAAATAGTTTCAAGTCACTTAATAAGAGTGATTCACCTAGGATTTTGTATCTGTTACACATGGATCTTTTTGGACCCATTACAGTATAATAATTAGGAGGGAAATCTTACACTTTAGTAGTTGTAGATGACTTCTCTAGATTCACATGGGTGTTCTTTCTGAGGAAGAAGTCTGATAACTTTAAGTGTTTGACAGAGTTCTCAAATGCATACAGACTGAGTTCAATACTCACATTGACCTGATCAGAAGTGATCATGGGACAGAGTTTGATTCTCTTCTTATGCAAGATTTCTGTCAGAGTGAAGGGATCAGGCACACTTTCTCAGCTCCTAGAACTCCTGAACAAAATGAGGTAGCTGAAAGGAAAAAATAGAACCCTTATTGAATCGGCACTACATTGTTGTCAGATGCTCACCATCCTCTATCCTTTTGGGGAGAGGCAGTGAACACCTCCAACTATATGTTGAATAGAAGTTTAATACATAAACTGAAGGGCAAGACTCCCTATGAATTACTCAAAGGGAAGAAACCTAAAGTAGATTACTTTAAAATTTTTGGTTGTATTTGTTATATTCACAATAATGACAAGAAATACTTAGCAAAATTCACGCTAAAGCTGATGAAGGAGTGTTTCTGGGATACTCCATGATAAGTAAGGCTTATAGGGTATATAATAAATCAACTCTCAAAATTGAAGAATCTGTTCATATATATTTTGATGAATCTAACATGTCTTTCAAGGAGAAGAATACTTCTACCATAGAACCTTTGCAGGTACACTCTCTTGCTGAAGACTTGAACATGTTACAAATTATTCAAAAAGAGGAAAGCAGTGAAGATGAAGAAGACATTCAACATCTTGAAGAGAAATCTTGAAGAGCCAGTTGTTGTACCACAAGAGGAAACAACAACACAGGTTGATGAACAATCAACACCTACTGTTGATTTAGTAACATCAAGAGACCATCCAATTCCCAAGTGATTGGAGACATCTCAGCTGGTGTGCAAACCAGAAATCAGGTCAACCAAAACCTGATCCACACTTGCTTCCTTTCTCAAATTGAACCTCAATCCATTCAAGATGTAGAGCAAGATCCACACTGGATCATTGCAAAGCAAGAAGAGTTGCATCAATTTGAAAGGAACAAAGTTTGGGAACTAGTACCAAGGCCAAAGGATCACTCCATTGTTGGAACAAAGTGGGTATTCAGAAACAAATTGGATGATCAAGGAGTCATTGTAAGGAACAAGGCAAGGATAGTTGCTCAAGGGTACTCTCAAGAAGAAGGGATAGATTATGACCAGACTTTTTCACCAGTTGCAAGGTTAGAGGACAAAGAATCTTCTTAGCATATGCAACACACAAAGGTTTCAAAGTATACCAGATGGATGTAAAGTGTGCTTTTCTCAATGGAGATATCAAAGAAGAAGTCTATGTCAGACAACCCCCAGGTTTTATCTCTTCAACTCATCCTGATTATGTTTTCAAATTGCATAAAGCATTATATGGTCTAAAGCAAGCTCCTAGAGCATGGTATGAGACCCTAACATGCTTTCTTCTGAAAAATGAGTTTATAAGGGGGTAGAGTAGACCAAACTCTTTTTATTAGAACCCATAAGTCCCATACCCTACTAGTACAAATCTATGTAGATGATATTATATTTGGTTCTACTGATTAAAATTTGTGCAGAAGGTTCTCCAACCTAATGCATTCTAAATTTGAAATGAGTAGCATGAGTGAGTTATCCTTCTTTCTAGGATTGCAAATCAAACAACATGCTGAAGGCATATCTATTTCTCAAACCAAGTATGCAAAAGAATGGCTAAGAAATTTGGTATGTCTGAAGCATCATGTATGAAATACCTATGCCTACTAATGTTGTATTAGATGTTGATGAACATGGAAACCTGTTGATCATACAACATACAGAGCAATGATTGGCTCTTTATTGTACCTTACAGTTAGTAGACCTGACATAATGTTTGCTACATGCACATGTGCTAGATTCCAAGTAAGCCCTAGAGAGACACCTAACTTAGTAAAAAGGATTCTTAGGTATGTAAAAAGTTGTCCAAATCTAGGTCTTTGGTATCCAAAAGATTCAGCATTTGACTTAACTGGATTTTCTGATGCTAATTATGCTGGATGCAGAATAGACAGGAAAAGCACCAGTGGAACTTGTCATTTTCTTGGTGACAGACGTGTCTCCTGGTTTTACAAGAAACAAACATCTGTGTAAACTTCAACTGCGGAAGCTGAATATATGGCTACAGGTAGTTGTTGTTCACAAATCTTGTGGATTCAAAACCAACTCCTACACTATGGCTACAACTTAGAGAAGTCAAGAATATTTTGTGACAATACCAGTGCTATTTCTATAGCACAAAATCCAGTCCTCCATAGTAGGACAAAACACATAGAAATTAGGCATCACTTTCTAAGGATAATGTTGAGAAAAATAAAATTGAACTTCAATATATCCCAACTAATTTGCAAAGGGGAGATATTTTCACAAAACCTTGGATGAAAAGAAACATACATTCTTCCTGAATCAGTTAGGAATGTTAGATGGAGGAAGTCTAAAATAAGATCCAAGATTTTAAAAAATCTAAAAATGACCAAGACTAGGCAAACATCTTAACTTTTCTAGTATATAAGAGTGTTTCTGGTCTCTGAACTGCGCTCGACGATTTTCCCACAGATCGTCGAACGGAGATCGACGACTTCCGAAACCATCGACCAGAGTTCAGCGCTTCTCAGATAGTGCTAAACCATCTTTCTCAGGTCAGCGATCGTCGTGCAGAGCTCGACGATTTTGTTTTCTGAACTATCGTCGAACGGAGCTCGACGCTCTCCAATATCGTCGAACGGAGATCGACGCTATTGATGACCTTTCAGTTTCCTTTAGAAGCCCAGATCATCGAACAGAGTTCAATGATCTTTCCTTTTCTGCGTCGAACCCTAATATAAAATTCATTTTTCGGCGTCGTTGTCCTTTGCGCTTTCATACTTTCTGCAAATGTTCTCTTTCCCTCCAAACTTCTCTACAATGGTCGTTGTTTGTTAGTTTTTACAGGAATCAATGGCCGTTTCAATC